>JARHVA010001364.1:2025000-2625000 GCA_037957365.1 Torreya grandis | reverse complement strand
ATGATTTGTATTTGTTATATCTAGATTAGAAGAGCAAAAGTGAGAGAGAGGAAAGAGATGTTGTATTTGTTGAGATAGAAACATTGAGAGATAGGTGTGTGGTATACATAAAGGGGTTGGTGCTCCTATGGGTTGGTGCTCATGAATAGTAGCTGGGTTGGTGCTCAACAAAGGGGTTTGAATCTCCTATGGGTTGGTGCTCATGAATTGTAGCTGAGGTTGGTACTCAACAAAGGGGTATGGTGCTCCTGTGGGTTTGTTCTCACAAATATACTTGAGATTGTTCTCCATGGTTTTTTCCACATTGGGTTTCCACGTTATATCTGGTGTCTCTCTCTATCTTGTGTGATGTTTATTGTTTAAGTTTTATTACATATCTTGAATGTTTGATTAAGTGGAATTTGATAAAGGGAATGTTTTATAAGATATATAATATATTTATTCACCCCCCCCCTCTCAGTATATTCCATGCTTAATAGTTGGTATTAGAGTAGGTTCCTTCAAAAAGGGCTCAATAGCTTGAAGGTAGATCAAAGAAAAGCATAAGATGACCAAGCAGCTAAAAAAGGAGAATCACGAGTTGAAATTTATTGTTGAGACTCTTAAGGAAAAGGTGTGTATCTTGAATTCTAAGTTGGCTATAGAAGTAAAAGAAAATAAGATATTTATTCAGGATCTTAAGAATCAATTAGAGGTTGCAAGTTCAATTTTAACATCAAAAGAAGAAGAGTGTAATCAGTTGAAGGTTGAGTTAGGTTCTCTAAAGGATAATAATGAGAATCTTATAATCAAGGTTGAAAAATATCATGAAATATCAGTCCAAAGAAAGAAGGATGGAGGTTTTGAAGGCAAATCAAAGAAGTTGATCAAGCAGCCCAATGCTTTCAAGTTTTCAAATTATTTTCATGGCCATTGTTTTGTTTGTCATCATGTTGGTCATAGGACAAGAGATTGTATGAGGAAAAGCAATGAGTCAAAGGGAGATCTCAGTCACATTAAAAAAAAAGGTATGAGAAATATTGTTTGCTTTTGTTGTCATGAGGTTGGTCATATTTCTAGATTATGCCAAAATAAAGTAAAGAGATATTCAAGGTATGTCAAAGGATATAGAGACCTATAAAATATGAGAAAAGACAAATTCAGGTTTAAAGACCTAATGTAGTAAAGGTTGATCAGGTTGAGTTTAAGAGTGAAAATGAATTACTTGTTATAGTAGATAAAGAATCAAAAAGGAAGGATTGTGCAGAATCTCTTATTACATTTGAGCATGAGCTTTGTCAAGATTAAATAGTTAAAAAAGTTGAGAAGATGAATAACATCATAAGTGATAAGGTTAGTAAGTTAAAAATGTTAGACAAGCTTAAACAAATTCTAAAATAAAAACATAAGAAGACCAAGGAAGAAATAGAGGAGATGTGGGAATCTCCTAAGATTTGTTTCTAGGACCCTTTTGTGTGGGGGTGTCTCTTCTAGGCTTCAAGGAGACACTTTTAAGAAAATTGAAGCATGGTGGATGCTATTGGGTCTTGGCTGTGTTTCATGACAATAAGGTGAGTTGGTAGATTAATTTGTATATCTTTTGAGGGAATATATTTTTTTAAAGAAAATTTTGCATCAGTATTATGATTATTGCATATGCAGTGTTTTAAAGTGTTTCAAATGATTATGGTCACAAGAAATTAGAATGTTGAAAAAGAGATAATAGTTTTAGAAAGAAAGAAAAGGATACTCATGAAAATTCAATCAAGGAGGATTAGAGTTTCAAAGTTCCATTCATCAGGAAGAAGGTTCAATCATGTTCATGGCAGAAGAAACAACATGAAGATTCTATGTTGGTGTAAATAGCCTTGCGTATAAGAAATAAAGATCAGTCATGGTTTGTTGATAGTGGATGTTCGAAGCATATGATAGGAGATAAGAGTAAACAAGATCAATGGTGGCATAGTAAAATTTGAAAGATAAAACAATTGACAGGATAGCTGAAAAAGGTATTTTAAGTTTGAATATTAGTAGAATCAAAGCTAAGAATATTTTGTAAGCATAATATTTTGAGTGTAAGTCAAATATGTGATCAAGACTACACCTTAAATTTTCATGCGGAAGATTTTGATATTTGAAGGAAATATTCAAATGAGTTGATTGTATATTCTCAAAGGACAAGTGATGTTTTAATCAAATATCTTCTCAAAGACATGCAAGAGGAGTTGGGAGTAATTTCTATTACTTCCTGCCATTGATTTTTAACATCAGTTGAGGGGGAGCTAAGTGTTAGCTCCAGGTAGGCCCTTTGTCATTGATGTCAAAGGGGGAGAATAAAAAGTACAAGTATAGGTACAAGTGTATAAAATAGGTACAAGGAATATGTATAGGTTGCTACAGTAAGGGGGAGTTACTATATGTTTTCAGATGATAGTATGTGCATGTGACAGGATGTGGCAGTTTCAAGACTGAGGCTGCCATTAATGACAAAGGGGGAGATTGTTGGAAATATTGTCATTGATGTCAAAGGTCTAGTATTACTGGTGACAAAGGCCCCATTACATTTAATGTTGTTTGTAATAAATATATCTTGGCTAATATGAGTTAATATTTATTTAATATTAATGAATATATTTTTGGTTACATATGAGACAAAAGAAGGGCCCATGGAGAAGTCGAAGAGCCATAGGGTAAAGACAAAAGAAGGATGGGATGTGTTTTCCCATGAAGAGTCATCTTGGGGAATACCAAGAGTCACCAAATGAAGACAAAAGAGTAAGGGAGCAATTTATCATGAAGGGACACTTTGAGGAATATGAAAAGTCACCAAAGATAAGGACAAAATTGGGAAGGACGTTTTTGGTCATGAAGGGTCACCACATGAATTTTCAAAGGCTTGAATATGAAGGGTCATCCAAGATTGGCACCATTTTCCATGAGGATTGAAGGGTCACAAAGGGGGAAGGCCAAAGGTCATTTGGAAAGCTATAAATAAAGGCTTGAGAAGCCATTTGTAATATGGTTGAGAGATGTTGATTTGATATTGTAATATCTACATTAAAAGAGTAATTGCGAGAGATGAATATGATTTGTATTTGTTATATCTAGCTTAGAAGAGCAAAAGTGAGAGAGAGGAAAGAGATTTTGTATTGATCTATCATTTGTTGAGATAGCAACATTGAGAGATAGGTGTGTGGTATACACAAAGGGGTTGGTGTTCCTATGGGTTAATGCTCACGAATTATTGCTGGGTTGGTGCTCGACAAAGGGGTTGGTGCTCATGTGGGTTGGTGCTCACGAATAGTAGTTGGGTTGGTGCTCAAAAAAGGTGTTTTAAGCTCCTATGGGTTAGTGCTCACAAATTATAGCTGAGGTTGGTACTCAGAAAAGGGGTATAGTGATCTTGTGGGTTTGTTCTCATGAATATACTTGAGATTGTTCTCCATGGTTTTTCCCACATTGGGTTTCCACATTATATCTGGTGTCTCTCTCTATCTTGTGTGATGTTTATTATTTGAGTTTTATTGCATATCTTGAATGTTTGATTAAGTGGAGTTTGATAAAGGGAAAGTTTTATAAGATATATAATATACTGATTTACCCCACCCTCTCAGTATATTTCGTGCTTAACAACCACTACCATTGTTGAGGAAGATATTCCCTCTATACTGACTCTCCCCTATATATGTGTGAGAATGATGACATCATCTAACCTAAATTTTTTCATCAACATGATCACCTTAGACCCCTGACTTATAAAAAGGATTGGGTGACCTTAACCATCCCTTTGACCCATCCTAAGATGATAAGATAAGACTCTCCTAACATTAACATTATTTAGTGTCAAAAAGATGATGTTATTCTAGCCTATTTTGGTGCCCTAGATTCTTCAATATACAAATTATTTCCTCTCAAAACCTCAACCTTGTTGAATTAATCCACCATGGATATCAACTTGGGCACTTTGGATAACCCTCACATTGTCAAAATAGGCCAACCATTGAACACTAAGGAACTTCAGGACTTACCCTCTTTCCTCCAATAGCGTAGCATATAATTCACTTGGTCTTGTGGTGATATGCATATAATTTACCCCACCATTGTTACCCATAACATAGTCACCCACCATGATTCCAAACCTATCAAACAAAAGCTTTGATGCATACATCCTTACATATCCCTTCTCATTAAACAAGAGTTCATCTCTTATCCGTCAACTTCATTCAACCTATTGACTACCCCCAATGGGTCTTGAATGTCATACCTATCACCAAAGCCACAAGGGGACTATGAATTTGTGTGGACTTTCATGACCTCAACCTTGCCTATACCAAATATGACTTTCCTTTATCTAGCATTGACTAGCTTATTGATCTTACAACTAGACATGAGATGTTATCTCTCATACATGGATTCTTGGGATAAAATTAGATCTTAATTACCCCTAAATATTAGTATAAAACTACCTTTACCACACCATGGTGGACCTTTTTCTATAGATTTATGCCTTTCAGACTAAAGAATGCATGTGTAACCTACTAATGTGTCATGACTTACATTTTTCATGATCTTATCCATAATATTGTAGAGGACTTTATGGATGACCTTCTCAGAAAATAAAAACTCTAAAAATATCACTTATCTTTCCTCAAGATCATCTTTGAACACCTCATCCATTATCATTTATGTCTTAACCCCCAAAAGTGCATTTTTAGGGTTTTGTCAAGAAAGCTTCTTGGTTTCATTGTCTCCCTTCAAGGAATCAAAGTTGATCCCACCAAAATCAAATAAATACTAGACATTCTTCCTCCTACCAACCTTAATAAACTCTGAAGCTTGCAAGGGAAGCTTCAATCAATTCATCATTTTATTTCCCAGCTTTCAGATCGATGCCAACCCTTTCACCACCTTTTAAAGAAGGATGTGTCATTCAAGTGGAATAGTGATTTACAAAATTATTTTGATTCACTTAAATATTACCTCTTGTCTTCATGTGTCCTCACCCCTCCCAAGGATGACCAACCTTTATACCTATATATCTCTACCACTAACCATTCCCTAGGGGCAATGTTGACTCACTAAGATGAACAACATGGAGAGCAATCTATATACTAATTTAGTTACATGTTGGTAGAGTATGAGACTAGATACACTCATACTAAGAAAATCTACTTAACATTAGTCTTTATGGCCACCAAAATTTACCACTATCTTATTAACCATAAAAACTTTGTCATAACTAACACCAACACACTTAAGTACATGAAATCTAAGCCATATCAAAACTAGTGTATGGCCATATGGCTCATGCTCTTAGAAAATTTTGATATTAAGTTCCTCCAAAAGAAGTTAATTAAAGAATAAGTCATTTCCAACTAATTGGTTGAGGCACCATTAATAAATAACCAACTTCATCCTCTTGAGTTCCCCGATGAGTCCATCATGGCCTTGGCTCAAGTGGATTTCACCTATCAAGTCACCATGTTATTTGATGGATTAAAATGTCAACATGGTGGGGGATTAGGTATCATCCTTATACCCTTTGATGGTTAACCTCTCCTTTTGTCCTTCAAGCTTGATTTTGAATGTACTAATAATATGGTTGAGTATGAATCCCTAGTAATAGACCTCTTAATTGCCTTAACTCTAGGATTCAAAATAATCAATATCTTTAGTGACTCCCAACTTATTGTTAATCAAATTAATGGCTCTTACCAGTGTAATAATGATGTTTTATAGTATTACAAATAAATAGTTGACAAAATCTTAGCATCATTTGCACACTATTGTATTCAGTCAACCCCATGATCTACAAGAAAGTTCTCTAACACCATGGTATCCCTTGCCTTGAAAATCCCATATGTACCCTCAGACTCTCAATTATCCATCACTATCCATATAATTACCCAACCATCCTATGTCAAAATAGATTCTCCCACCATTTCTAGTGTGGAGGAGACCTAACTTGATCTTTGGTATTTATAGACCTTTGACTATCTTAACCTTGACATAGTTCCCTCTGACCTCTCTAAGAATGCTCAATGGGAATTTATCTAGAGTACCTCTCACTATACCATTATGGGAAGAAGTATTTATAAATTCAACTTTGATAACCTCTTCTTATGTTGCCTATTTAGTCATGAAGCCTTTCACGCTATCAAGGAAATACATGATGGTATTTATGGAGGTCACTTCAGTGGCCTTGTTGTATCTAAGAACATCCTCCATCCTAGTTATTACTGGACTATCCTTAACCAATATTATTGTGATTATGTGAAAAAGTGTGTTAAATTTCAACAATATGCCAAGTTACATCATCCACCCATCCATAGCCTTCAAGTTTCCACTATTTTTTGACCTTTTTCACAATGGGCTTTAGACCTCATTTGTGAAATCGACCCTCATTTATCATAGTGACACCATTTTATTATCATCATAATTGATTACTTTACCAAGTGGGTAGAGGCTATTCCTCTAGTCTCAACCAAAGAAAAAAATATTGTCAACTTTATCAACCATCATATCATCTACCTCTTCAATGTTCCTCATAAGATTATCAAAAATAATGGTAAATCCTTTAAGAACAAACAAACCTAGGGTATATGTGATGCATTTGGCATTAAGTTAAGTTTATCCTTACCCTGTCACCCTTTAGCTAATGGATAGGCAGAAGCCTCTTACAAAACTCTTTAAAACATTCTAACTAAAATGGTCAGTGCATTTGGTGGGGATTGGAATTTACACATCCCCTTCACCTTATGGGCATATCATAATAGCATTTAAACCCCTCAAGGTGCTACCCCATTTTCTCTTGTGTTTGGAGCAAAGGCCATCTTGCCTCTCAAAGTTCAAATTCCCTCTCTTCACATATCTTTGCAAGTGCTCATTTATGAGAGCGATTATCATTAGCACCATTAATCTCAACTCAAACTACTTGATGAACGTTATCTAGTAGCCCTTACCCATCTTCATGTCTATCAAGAGCATGTCAAACATGCCTATGACAAATACCTTAAACTGTGAGAATTCAATATTTTAAACCTCATCCTAAAGAAAAACAAACATGTCACTAATGTGGAGAAAATAAAGTGAGTTAAGTTTGATTTCAATTAGATTGGACCTTATATCATAACCCACAAGTATGGATTAGGATATTATCAATTTTCTTCTCTTGAAGGCCACCTAGAGCTTGAGCCCCTCAATGCTTCACATATACATCCATTATTTTATTAAGAAGGATCAAGTCTACCTTTTATTTGACTTAAGCTAATCCCTTATCATCCACCCACATTCATCTCCCTATTTTAGGGGGAATTGATTAAAAATGAATCATGTGAGTATCCATCATAATCATAGCCTAATATTGAACATTAAATACCATGACTCTACCCATGGCATGGTTCTCATGTTACTTTCCACTCCTTTCTAGGATGGATCCCCATGGTCTTTGTCACCTAAACCTCTTCACACCTAATCAACCTTCTTGTGCTTTTAGTTTTTCCTTCATAAAGGTGAACCACTAGGCTAGCCTAATAAAGTCTATGTCAACTAAAATCAAAGAAAAATAACAAAATTACTATCACTAATAATCATGGGTCATCCTTATCTTTTTATAGACTATTCCCTTGAAGGATAACTATTGAAAACATTTTTGAAATTTCCAAAATGTAAGGTGGCCTGCTCCCTCAAAGGATACCTTTCAAGAGCATCAAATAAAGCATATAAACTTAGACCACTCCCTTTAAGGATGGCTAAGTAAATCACTTTTCAAAAGCATAGTAATTTCTTGAAAGCTTCCTACATCAATCAACTTCCCATATCCAATAATAAAGTAAAAGACCCACCCTAAAAAACAAGCAAAAGAAAAATAATCTTGAAAGCTACAATCAGCTCTTAAAATAACTTAATAGGGTGAAAGCCATAATTAACTCTCACAAGTAGACTTCCCACATCAATTAATCTACAAAATTTGGCATAAGATTACTTACCCTTTATCTTTTAAGCACTTGTAAAAGAGGCAAGATAGTCTCAAAAAAGGTCAGCCATCTCCCCTTTTACACTATATGCAAAGGATTTTCAAGCTTACTTAACATTATGTGGTCAAGACACCTTTTTAGCCATTTGAAAAACACTAATGCAAAGCATTCAAAGGGTTCATGTTCATTAATTCAATCCAACATCAATTTTTGTTTAAGTCCTTGTCAAATAAGAAGCATTATGCCCTCTTCTTATACTATCGTGGCTAGTTGATAATTTCATTATGGTGTTTGCCTCTTGATTATATTCTCTATTCTCCCATCTAGCATTATTAATCAAACTATCTCATACATTTTATAATAAAAATTAACACCAAATTTAAATCATATACCATGAGCATGGGAAATAAACAAAGATCACATATAACTCCAATAACATCATAACATGAACATAAAGAACCATAATCATAAACCACATCACCCATAAATAATACATAAATTAATGTATAAAATCTCTCTCATATACATCTTGTATCATCATAATGCAGGCTGGCACCAAAATTATATATATATATATATATATATATATATATATATATATATATAACATATCAACACATGTAATATCAAGCCCCTAGGGAACCACTACCATTGGCCCCCTGCTCTTGTACCTACACTACCATTTGGTGTTGATCCTCTTTGGGATGCATATATGTCCACTCATTATAGAGTCTCACTACCTTAGAGTATCCATGGATGGACCACCTACTATACTAGCTCTATACTCCCCCCATCTGAGCTCATTGGGACACTATGCTAGAACAATAACCTCATAATATTGTAGATCCTCTACTATATCTAGGTATTAGGTTTTAGGAGTGTAAACTAATGGTGTTGCCTATCCTACTATTACCCCTACCCTTTATCTCAAAGTATCCCTCTCTTGAGTCACTAAACCAAGGGAGATCTAAGCTTGATCTTCCTCTCCTATTAGGGTGGCAACCTAACCCTATAAAATGATGATCTAACCCTAAAGAGTGGTCACCTATCCCTATAAACCTATGATCTAAGCATGTAAAGCTGATAGTACTATTATTGCCTATCTATTTTGGCCACCACCCTACACTTATGTTATTACTAGATCCACATCCATGGCCTATCAACCCCTATCATCTCATCTAAAATTAGTTGCTATATATAAGTCCTAGTATTAGGCCACATAGCTATCAACAACATCAACATCATCTATCCCTAATTTGGTACATAACTCCTCATGATATAATACTACATCTTGTGGCTAAGGCTCAAGTAAGAAAAACTCTACATCCTCCCTCCTATACCTAGGAAAAACAACTATAATCCCCTACACAAGGCCAAACTACCTATAAACTATATCAAATAGGATCATATTGCTCTCCCCATCTTACCTCCCATAGATTCAAAACTATGTCTATAATGATAGTATGTGCCATGTGTAATGGCTGACCTAGGCCAACCCATATATGGTTTCCAAATCACATCCCCCACCACCAAACCCTCCAATGCATCCTAAAACCAATCTATGCCCCTCACCCCTCCACTTGCACCTATCAAAGCATAGTCTCCTCTCAACCGTACAAATCCCATTATGTAGGGTACCTAGGTGTATCCCTCCCATGGTAGCCCCAATGGTCTCAAAACCTTGATGTGCTCATATGCCCAAGAATGAAGCACAAACCCAACACTAATCCCATATCATCTATGAGCTCTAAATTCCTAGAGCTCCTTATAAATCTTGACTAAGAGGATAGGAGCCCACCCAAACACTATCTTGCCCAATGACATCTCAACTAATACTCTTAAAATCAGATATGGAAATATTCCACTACTCAAATATGGTAATGTGAAATAGGATATGACCATCATCATCATCATTATACACCTCTCATCTAGAGCCCTTTGGTATAGTGGCATATATCAAAAACTACCTAAATGCCACCTTGCATGGGCCCTATCCTCACCATAAAATAGTTCCATCTACTCCTCCCCCTCCTCAAGCTTGATGTGGTAAATTGGTTCCCCTTAAACTAGTAGGTATGTGATCTTATAGACATCCTTCAAGAGGATGGTGATCTATCCTATTTGTAGTCAGAAGGTGTTAGTGGCCAGATCCCATCTCTTGATGAGGGCCACTATCATCTCCACATCTCATGACAATCATTGGTAATGTCGCATGGATCTTAGGCCAGACTCCTCCATATGTGTCCACTCATCACTAGTCATACCTACATGAATCTTCACAAAGATCCTAGGAACTTGATCCCTCATCTGGATCTACTCCCATTCTTATAACACACTCATGTTAGCACACACACTTAGTTTTCCAAATTGAGATCATTAGTAACCTCTACAGACCTTTTTCAACACATTACATCTATCTAGTAACCCTACCCTAACCTATCATATAAAATCCTAGCCCTTCTATTACAAACATCTACCTTACCCCAAACAATTTTTAACACCTACCTTAACATATACCACCTTCCTTAAACCTATCCCAATGACACCTAACTCTATCCAACCAACATATATGTATGACATTCCTATGTGACACTTTCCAACAACCATCAAATCCACTATCACCTCCACCCATTTTTCCTATTTTGAAAATTTACCTATCCTAAACTTAACACTTACCCTATTAAAACTAACATTTAAAACATACCTTTACAATATTTTAAACAAACCTCTCCTTAAAAGGCACTCTTTCACTAATGGTTCACCTAAACTATCAATAGTTTAGTAACCCCTTTTTCCTTGGTACTTGATTGCCTATGATTTGCTAATCATTTATGATCATGTCAAACCTTTCTCTCTAGGTGTTCAATTATCTATGATTAGCTTGACCATCAATGGTCACTATGTGTGACCACTGATGGTGAAACCCTTTAACTTACCTACCTCTAAATTGCACCAAAACAACAAAAATAACAACCTAAAACTACTTTCAACTCTCTTAATATCCACCCCCAACTCAAAACCTCAATCAAAATCAAAATTTGCCCACTATGTGATCTAATTTCATATGAGACCTAGCCTAGGTCAAACCCTTCCCAAACCCAATTTCAAAAATAACTACAAACCATAAAATTTAGCCCATCAACTGACCAAAATTAGCTATCTACCAATTTCAAATCAACTCCTACCTCATTCCTTGATCATTGTCAATGTTGGATCCCACATATTATTGTTCAACCATGTCCTCATCTACCCTACATGTATGGTCCCAACTATATCAACACAATAACCACTCAACCTATCTGCAATCGACACCTTACCCAATCACTTAGTCAACCCTCTTAGAAAAATGCCAAACAAAAATTTGTCAGATTACATAGAAGTAAATTAGAAAATAGTGAAAATGAAATTTCATTTTCACATTTTGTATTTTATGGCTTTAGGATTTTCCACCTGACCATTGATTGTCAGGGTGACCATTGATGGTCGACCTTAGAGACCCTAACTATCAATAGTCAGGGTATCATTTTTAATTTTTTTGGAGATCACCTAATCTCCCCCACCCAAAAAATTGAAACTTTGTAGAGAATCCCTTTTCCAACCAACCCAACCACCTCATCCCCTTGCTATTGGTCCATTTTGTCCCAACTAGCATACCTTTTATGAAACCCTTTACCTAGTCCTTTGACCATAGTGATAACATTGCCATGTTGGCCACCTTTTGAATTTACACCACCTAGTGCACAACCTAACCTACTTTTGTGTCTTTTCAAGAGTATTTACTACCTTATATATATGTAAAACTTAGCCTATTTGTGTTTTCCACTAGATCACTTCCTACCTTGGATACCCATGAAAACATTGATCTTGTCTAGGAGACTAACAGGTGTACCCAACCACCATGCCTAAATATGGTCATGTAGTATACTAGGCACTTGTCCCTTAGCACTAACCTTTATTATTATCAACCATGACAACCTTGTCTTTATGAAATATTGGTTATCATACATTTGTCACACTTTGTTCACCTATTTGCACTTTAGTGCCCAACCTATCTTCTACCCTCATCATCACCTTCACCAACCTATCAAACATGAACCTAATTATATTCTTCCTTATTGCCTCCTAGTTTGAGGGGGAATACCTCTTCCCATACCTAGGGAAATTAGTAGACCTCTGACGAATATCAATTTTTTTTATATCTCAATCATTCAAGCTACATAACAAAAAGGGGCAAAATGTAGACATAAAAAATCTGCACATTGTGATTTTAAATGTCACAAATCCCTATCCCCGCATTAGGACCATTTAACCCTTCAACCCTTGATGAACCTAACCTATAGTCAATTTAAATTAACTAGCTCAACCTTACCTTTTATCACTTTTTCCCCTTTGATACTCGATTGTTGATGGTCATCTTGATCATCAATGCTAAGGGTACACCTCCCTAAACAAAATCATGCAAACCATACACTTTGATTTTCTAATTATAACTTGTCTAAATCCTATTAGAATCCTTTACATGGAGAATTTATAATTAGATATCCTAGTTGAACTTTCACTTTTACCTCTTTCTTATTCCTATAAGAAGAGAGGAGTTGGGAGGTGAAATGGGTCTATAATCATTATTAGGAGCTTATGTATATATGAGTTTCTCTTGCAAGTCAATCAACATCATTAGCAATCTAGCAACCATATCAGAGAGTTAACTTGCCACCATCTCTCCATCAATTTCTCAAGTACCATTACTCTATCATTATTGAGCTAGACTCTACCAATAGGTCAACCACCTCAATCAATCTACCTAATCAACTTCTAGTAAGACAAGTACCTATTTCTCAATATTCATCTACTTTATTTCCATTTCACAATCAACCTAGGTCTTACCCATCTCTCAAAATCCATCTTATAGATCTCATCAATCAACTATAATTAACAACATATATCCTCACACAATAACCATCGATGGTTGACTCAACTATTGATGGTCTATCTAATAGTTGATGATCAACTTGATCACTGATGGTCACCTTAACCACTGATGGTCAACTCAACTATCAATGGTCACTATGGAGCCAAAAACTAATAAGCTAATTTCACCCACCTACACCAAACCAAATCTAATTTTCTATGTTCCTTCCTATTCATAGACCCCTATCTAATTTTTTGAAGTAGACCTCAACCCTCTAACACTAGTATTAATTAATTTGTAACTAATTTAATCATTTCTAGCATACTTCTTAGCAAGTATTATTGTATTCAATTTTATTAACTTTTTATTATTGATGTAATTACCTTCTATTCTATTTATATACATAATTGTTTAGAATGTGTGGATTTATATCCCTTAAAGAATCTCTCACTTCTAGGATCTAGCTACTACTAGGCAATCCACTTAACTATTTGTCTAACAATTTTTTTTTTTTAGTGTTTTCTTATCTACAGGTCATCCTCCCAAGCTAAAGAGGAGTTCTTCATAATATTATGATTTCAGTGCATGCACTATCAATCAAATTTTTTAACCATACCTATATTGAGTTTCTTTTCTCTCTTCTTTAGAACTTAAGAAAAAATTCACTAAAATAGCCCACATAAGGATATTTTGCCTAGAAATGGTTTGAGTAGATGAACAGAGTTCTAGATGGAATGACTGGTCCAAATATCACATAAATCTTACAAATCTTTTGAAACACTTTAAGTAAACTTAAAGTGTAATTTTCCAAAATTAGAGAATGTAGGTTTCCATGGCATTCATAGCATTCAAGAACATGAAGTACATTTGCACAACCCTTAAAAGTTTACTCGAGCCTTGGATATTCAATAAAAAGTTCAAGAATAAGTCTAGAGAGACTAGACCATCATTGCACATTATAGAGAAAACTATATACCATCTTTCTTGTGCATTATATATATATATGCTCCAAGATCCTCTCAAGCCCAAAGGATCATGAAAAAATGATGAATTTGGTGCCAAGATCATCCTCTAAAAATTTGGTATCTTGATGAGCTTGTTATCTCAAGATATAAGCCCTTAAATTTAGACTTGAAGAGTGAAAAAGGCATGTGGACATCAAATGTGAGCTATGGAAAATAGACATTTAAATTCAAATGTTCTAAGGTTAAACACACAACTAACAAGTGTCAAAATCTCACTTGATTAGATCATAAATCTAATAACATGTGGTGACTAACAA
This sequence comes from Torreya grandis, assembly GCA_037957365.1. Lineage (NCBI taxonomy): Eukaryota > Viridiplantae > Streptophyta > Pinopsida > Cupressales > Taxaceae > Torreya > Torreya grandis. Next base: position 2,610,854 of record JARHVA010001364.1, on the reverse strand, counting down.
GGTCAACGGGTCTAGGTAGATCCAATGGTATGTGATCCATTATACATCTATATCTAATGACGTGTAGATGAAGCATGAATCAATGAGTCTAAGAATATCAATGAAGCATGTTAACTCATACAAAGTAGATCTGATGGCAAGTAATGAGTCAAAATTTCAATAGATCTTGGGAATAAATAAGGAGTTGCTAAGTTTCATGACCATAATAATTTTTAGGTAAATCAATGGATAACATTCATTTATACAAAGAAATATCAATGGTACATGAAATGGTGCTCATCCAATGCAGATCATAGATTGATGGCCAATGATGAAGGTCAAAGGTGCTATAAACTCAAAGGCCTAAATCAAGATCAATGGCTATAATTAAAAAGTTAAAATCTAAGGGGATTTAATGGAGATAAAAAGTAACCTAAGGTCAAACCAAAGCAAATTTTTCAAGGGGATGAGATAAAGGCAGACACATTAGATAAAGGATTTTATACCCTGACTAGGTAGAATACATAAATGTAAGATCAAACATGATCTAAATTATAAAAATTAGACCCTTCAAATCTATCTAATTCCATTAAACCTTTGTAAAACCTTTAAAATTCTTTCAGACATAGGTTTTACATCTTATTTATGATCAAAATACCTGGCCTATAGATCTTTAGTACAATCATGACTATATGAAAACCAATAGGGTGATTGGGTTTCATCCATAATATATCTATATTCAAGATTTAGAAGTAATAGTAAAATGGTTACTATGAAAGTAATGTCAAAAAAAAAACATCATTGAGCGAGCCCAAATAACTACCTTATAGTGTGAATAACATCAAGCATATTTGAGGGAAATAGTGGGGCATTTAGTGTTTCAAGGTCCTTAGGGACTTGTTTTTATTTGATGGATTATGACTCAGCATCCTTGGATCAATTCTAAGTGATAAAATATGGTTGGGTCACATTTATTAATGGATACCATTTCATTTTTCCTCTCTCTAATTCCATTCGACTATAAATTCAAGCTTGGATCTCTTAATTTCATCCCTCACCTTGATATAGTGAAGTTCTACCAAAATTACTTTGTAAAACTCTTTTGAAGAAATATAAGACAATTTTAGATTATAGTGTAATGCTAAGTGTATTTTATTGAAGTTTGATTTATAGAATGTATGTTGTCTATTCATCATTTATAGGTCCTTCATGTACCTTGCTTTAAGACTATTAGTTTCTTGTAGGTTGTGTGAAGTGTTAGCTAGTGAGGTTTCTCTTAAAGTGCCATAAGTCCATAGTGTAGTGCATAGACCTATCTCTTTTTATCCTTCAATTTATAGGTCTTTTTTCAACCTTCATATAAAATAATCATGTTTGAAACTTTGTCATATAATATGATCAATTATTGTCCCCATTGGATTCATTAGTAATCATGAAAGTGTCTAAGATTAGAGTAGATCATTAAACATTTGGTGCATCACAAAATTTAGAATATATTTTAATTCCTATATTTTCTCTCCCTTTTCATCCCAATAGTATAGGTTTAGTAAAGGAACTATATTGTCATATCTAAGGAGCTATCATCATTAAAAATCCTAGAGGTTCAAACCAAAATTAGATAATCCATAGCTTAGGGTCATTCCCATGTTGGACTAGGTTTTAGAGTAGGACTTAATCACTTCTACTTTCAGTTAGGGTATAGCCTAGGTTCACCAACACCACCCACGTACACTCCACCATTACAAGTTACAAATGTTGATTCCTCTTCCAACCCATTACCTCCTTATTTCCATATGTTTTCTAAGTTTAATCAGTTTAAATTTTTTTTATCAACATATTATATCCCATCTTCCCAACCAATGTATTTTCCTTATAAAATTTTTATACTCACTCCTTACCTAACCTATCTCCCTCATGCTCATAGTAACATGTCTTTGGTGTATTTTAGTTCCATGTGGAATTATGCAAAATATTATAAGTAAATTCTCAACCAAAACATATGAGGATTCATATTACATATCAAGTAAGAATATAATGAATCCACTACTTATTTCATTACTAGATGGAAAAAATATTATATTCCCTAGTCAATGCCCACACATAGACTAGAGATAATTATGCCATATATTTTTGAATTTTTTCAATAAGTAGATAATAAAAGACATTCAAAAGTTCCCTTATGGGTCCTTTGAATAAGTTCCTAAAAACACTATTAGAATGGATTAGGTGGCCATAAATAATGGTCATAGCATTTATGAGTCTAATGGGTGAATAATTCCACATAATAGAAACAATGAGGGTTATCAAAATGTAAAACAAAAAAACCCAACAATTAAAGCCCTAAGGTTTTAAACATAAATTATTACACCACTACAGATGGTGTGACAAATTAGGCCAAGAGGAAAAATAATTTAAATAAAAATATAATTCAACCCACAAACAATAATAATTTCAATAATAATAATGGAGTTATGAACCAAAACCATCCTTCTGTAGGTCATGCAGTAGAGTTTAAGCATTATTGACCTTGTGACACTCAGTTTTAGAACTAGTTCCGAAAACCATTTTCAAAACATTGACCAAAAATAGAACCAATGCTTTTAGAAAAACATTGATCACCAAAGGTTTGGTAAACATAGCCAAAATTAAATGTAAGGGATTATGATCCAAATGTGTATTTTTTTCATAAAGTCTTTGGTCATGATACTAGTGCCTATAAGGAATATTAAAATTTTATCTAAAAACTCCCTAAGGAACAACATAAAACCTTTGTGGACATGTTCCTTGGGAATGCTAATGTAAACCCACAAACTTCATCAATAGGTCATGTGGTGCCCCAAAATGCCAATTTGTGCATATAAAAAAAACCCATTTCTAAACCATCAACAATTTTATGTCCAAAATAAACCATAGGACAACCTAACTCACCATACATTTACTGACATGTTCCCACTACACCAATTATTTGATTTATGCACCTATTAACCCTGATGTAGCTCCCCAACTAAGACCTTAAGGGAAAACTAGAATGATGGGTGTTATAAAATTAGAAATAGATGATGATGCAAATATCATCACTCACACAAGGGAGTACCACCCAATGAATCCCCTTTCCAAAAACATTCTAGATACTAATATCTAAACCTATCCTAGGCCCATGGCAAACTATGATCTAGTTACTGATCTTACAAAGTGGTTTTCCCACATTTCCTTTATTGACCTTATTAAAAACTCTCTTGCCCATTTGATTGATGTTATAGGATTAGGGCATTTATATAGAATCACATTTCCACCTCAATCAAAATTTAACCACACCGACTTAAATATTTTTCCACCTTGTTAAAAATTAAAAGACACTAATATTTTGACATAGAAAATATTACCCCACATGCCAAAATCTCTAGGAAGGGGAACTTAGCCTTGTAATTGAAAATCTATATTTATAAAAACTATGTGAAGAGAGCATTGGTTGATGACAAGGTGGTTATCAATATAGTCCCATTTTTTGTTTCTCCAAAATGTTGTTATGTAAAATCCAATTGCTCCATGACAAAAAACACCCTATGAGGCTACAACAGCCTCAATTATACCTCAACTAAAACCATCATGCTTCCTATGAATTTGGGACCCAAAACTATGTTAACATAGTTCTATGTGATAGACATGGATACAAATTATAACATGATACTAGGGAGGCCTTAGATCCATAGGATGAAGGCAATCATATTGTATCACAAAATTTCACCCTTGTGAGAGATTTATTTAGGATATATAAATCTTGGATATAAAATTGGATCAACCTTAGGCTGTGGGTATACTATGATGGGTTTGAACCTCTAGAGAAGGTTGGCTCCTCTTGGTAGCTCACCTAAATTATTGATTCTAATTGGAAAAGGGATTTAAGGGTTGAAAGAGATGACTAACAACACAAATAAGGTGATGTAGTAAAATTAAATACACTCCAAATTATAATAAAATAACACTATGGTAGTTTAAAGATAACCCTCACTCACACAATCTCTTATACTAGTCATTTTTGCTTCAATATTTCTAAAACTAGGCCAACTAAACAAGAGATGAAGCATGGGGGAGTATCAAACTCACACTATAACTTAATCAATGACCAAAAAATCACAAGTTTATACTTGAAATAATGGTTGAATACCTACAAAAGGCAACAAAGAAGGACAATTACCAAGGAATAACACCTCTCCACAAAGCAATCATTCACAAACTGAATAGAGCACTAGATGCAAGCAAGAGATAGGCAAAATAAGTTATCTTATTACTTCAAAAGGCTATTTTTACAAAATTTTATAAATTTTTGCCTTGTCAAATGAGATCATCTCTTACAAATGGGGAATAAAAGGGATATATAGGAGAAAAGGGAGGAGAGAGGAGAAGAAAGCTCTCAGAATTCAATAAATGTAACTCAACCACCTTCCATAGAGTTTCAAAAACCTTCCAATTACTTAACCACTGATCCTCTCTTAGAAAATTAACCCTCAAGGGTCAAAAGGTCTTTAAGCTATCCCATTGGCCTAAAAATACATGAGAGGACAAAAATTATTTGAGGAAGATGATGTCACACTTCACTAACTTTGAGAAAAGTCCTCATAGATCTAGAAGCCTCATTAAATGATCTAATTTGCTCCTTAAATCCCCAAACTCATATATTTAAATTCTAGACCCCATTCCACTTGGATTTTAGAAGTTACTTGGAAACATGGTTAGTCATTCTTTGCATTTGATGCATGCATTGACCTTAAAGGTTAAATTTTATTATTTAATTTTTGATGTTTTCTTTTGTTCTCAACTCAAATTTTCTCCTCCAAATTTTAAAAGACACCATGAAACCTTCAAATATCTTGGACTCTATTAATGAAGGTCTTCAAGCTCAAACCACCTTCTGTATACACATAATATTTTTAAACTTTTATCAATTATTGATTATTTTTATCTTTTAAGAACCCATCGATTCTTAATCTATCTAAGTGCATGCCATAAGGGGTACATTAGGAAAGGGGTGGATAGACCATTGGTGATTCATAATATTATTGTCCCTTATTTCCACATATTATCAATCCAACTAGCTTCTAAAAACATTCCCATAAGCTATTACTCCTCTTTTACACACTCCTCCAGTCATTTACCACCTTCATTAGACCTTTCCTAACCTAAAACCTATTTGTATAGTGTACATGACTATGTTTATTGGGTTGACTATGTACTCTGATTGGAAAAACTTAGTTAGGGTCTAAGTTAGTTCTTGGCCAACCTAGCCCATAACCTAGTGAGTTTTTGTCAATAACGATACTAGGTCCACTTGGTCAACCCTATCAGCCAAAACTTTTGGAAGGGTTTAGGGTTATATTTACCTATATAAACACATTAATTATTCCATTATTAGAGAGACATCAATATTTATTATTTATTTTCACTTCTTTACAATCTTCTCTTCTACCATTCTACTTAAGGAGTCTTAGATTAGGGTTTCTACTTGGAGAAGAATTTAGTCTTTTGGAGAACCTTTGATGTTTTGGCCTTTTTTAGTGATCCTTACAAACCACAAAAACCTCTCGTGAATTACCTTTGGCCAAGGGAACTATTGAGTCTCAATAGGTTCATCTTCCAAGTAAGTATCTCTAACTTTGATCTTCTCTTTAGTAGATAAAAGTAACATATGTAATGGCTTTTAAATAATATTACTCTTCTCCATGCATTAGGGTCTTACCTCTACATAGATTAATTAGGATTATCTTATGAATGTTTAATATTATTTGTTTACTGACCCCCACTTTGTGCCACAAGATTTGGTGAGCACTGGATTAGATTTATTTTCTTTACTTGTTATTAGTATAGTGAATATGAAAACATAAGACCTAGTTAGGGTTATTGCATGATTTTTCTTGACAAGAGGATTTGGAACCCTCCCTAGTGATATTATTGTATTAATACATCCCCTAATCAAGTCTAGTGGATCCATATTGGTCATGTTCCCAATTATCTAATGTATCCCCAATTAGAAATGTAAGTAGGATCTATCTTCTCCAAGCTAGGATTAATTTGTAAATCTAATGCATTTCTGAGTAGATATATTTTGGTGAATCTAACATGAATCTAACCTTTGAAATTTTTATTTCACACTTTTTTCTATCATTTTATTATTTTTCTAGATTTATGATAATATGTCAACCAAGATAGTATAGTTTCCAACTTTTGTGCACAAGTTTAACACACAATCACATCAAAATGTCTCTATTCTTTTTGTATAGGTCTTTATCAAATACAGGGTACTAGATCAAATAGGTTGACACAATACTCTTATTCACTTTCATATAATATGCTATGTTGACTTAGTATCATAGTCATCTTCCAGATAATAAACTACATCAACCAAGCTAGTAAAGTCATCTTAATAAGCTTCAAAAAATAGGGAATTGTAGAACTAGGTTGACCCAGTTGACATAGTTGGTAAAAATTGAAAGCAATATTCAAGGAACATCAACAAAAATTTCATAGTCCTTAACATCTTCCAACCCACCAAGGTTCTTTTTTTCTCTTTCTTTTTATTTAGTACTTCCTTACAGTTTTATTTTTCAAAGTTTATAGTCTTTAAAATTGCAATCCTATAGCAAACTAGGTCGACTTGATCGATCTAGTTCTATATTATGCCTTCTATCTAAAAGATTAGGTCAACCTGGACAACATATTTCTAATTAATCTTGTTTTTTTAGTACAATAGTGACCCTATCAACTTTATTATGTAATGTTTGCATACACTGTCATTTAAACCAACTATGTACTGTGCTTAACATTGGGAATTAACAAATACATGCTAGTAATTAATTCACACTTTCACTTTCAATTATTTGCATGATTATAATATCTCACATATTATAATTATGTATTTTTCAATATACAATTTATTTGTACTAGTTTTATCTTTCTTGCACATAGTACCAAATCACATAATCTCAAAATACATTTAAACATTTATTTACCCAAGGCCTAGCTATTTGGATTTCATCACCAAGGGGGAAGCTGACTTGGTTTTCTTGCTAAGTATAGACATGTGGTTAATGGTATATATTGGAAAAGTACCCTACACCCTTATCATTATAGGATTGTGAAATGAGGGGTGGGCCCTAATACCAAGCGAGTACCATTGCTAGCATAGATCCCTTTCAGCCTAAACATCCCAAAAACATCCATATATTGATTTTTAATTCCCTACTTTAAGTCAACTTCCCTATCACACTTGAAATAACACTTTATAATAGTCTAACAAAATTTAGGATGACCACTTAGCTAGCATTTTCTTTTTAGTTGACTACTTTGTCTCTACTCATTGTATGTTGTATTGTAAAAAATTGCATTGGCTAGTGTTGGTGTAATGTTTTATGTTGTGTGCCTTAATTGGATCATTCTCATTGATCTAATAGTTTTTTTGCTCACTTTCACTTCTTGTTTTAAATAGATTGAACAAAATTTCCCTATTTTTAGTACACTATCATTCTACTTGACATAGTCTCTTATAGATTATGTTTCTTTTCTACTTATAGTATTAAGTTGACATGGTCAAATCCATATCTCTTTTACCAGTCAGGTTATAGTACTAAGTTGACTTGGTCAACCTTGTATACTTATCAGACTATGTTTTTCCTATTTTATAATACTGGGTCAACGCAATCAACTCTATACTCTTAGTTTTGTCCTATCTTTTTGACTCAATTATATATTTCTCTTTCCTTATCATTCTATTCATTTTCCTCAAATCATCATGAAGTTCCCTATTTAAATCTTCTTGGACAACCTAAATCTATTTAGACACTATATTGGCTCTTCATTTCTCCCTCTCTTTTCCTCCCAAGAGAACCCTCACTTTTAGAGTAAAACTTCCCCTCCATTTGTGGATTGTAACATGTTTTAAATCACACCTCAACATGAATTAGGTGGATCTTATCTTTTTTATACCTATCAAGACAATTCTCATCTTCAATCCCTTCAACATAATGTGGAATAAATTGACACAAGTCTATCTAATAATCCCACTGATAATCCACATTCTAATAACCCTCCCCCTAATACCAATTTGTGGAGTTCTCCTACAAATACCAACACACCAATTAATATGACTCAATTTATTGGACAATTCATACAATAAATGAACATAATTCAAACTTTTAACACCTCTTAAATGATGTAATTACAATGTAATTTGATCAATATGGCTAAACAACCTCTAATTATCAATCCTCAAGCCAATCCAAATTTTATTCCTCCACCTCTTAGAGATGTCTTAGGAAATGTTATCCCTTAACCTATAATGAATAACAAAATGATTAAAAATATTCAAAATAAGCATTTATGCCCCTTCATTATGTCTATTGATATTGGTAACATATCTACAACTATCAAGTATGATAGGATAAAAGATATTGCATCTTTTCTCAAAGACTTTGGTAGTATTTCTAAAGAGTGGATTCAAACTAATACAACTAAAATTCTAGTTAAAACCTTTACTAGTGATTTATTATAATGGTAGAACTAACTTATCCAACATTCCACTTGGAAAATTAAATATTTAGTCAATCCTTTAGTCAAATAATTTTAGCATAATGAACTTCCCAAAAATTGACTTATTCATTTCATCAATGCTAAGCAATCTCCCACTATTAGCTCATGATTTTATCAAATGATGGAAATATCTAGCCCATAAATCTGACCATGACATGACTGATGACTATTTATTTAAAATATTTATAGCTACTTTAACTCCTTTGATTCAATATAAGGTTCAAAAAAATTCTCCTCAAACACTTAACAAAGCTCTTGACCAAGATAAATGTCAAGACTTTCTCATGAAGTAATTCAAACCTAATGCTAAATTCATTAAAGGATATTTTCAAACTTCTACAAATGCCATCACTGATAATACTCCTCAAACCAAACTAGGAGTTTCCAAAGCTGACACTCCTCCATATTCTCACATACCACTCACTATGCAGTAAATGAAATATTTTTTACCACCCTCTAAACCCTTTACTTATTCTAATAATCCTTCTAAATTGTATAAGCCTAATCAAATTTTTTATTTACATACCAACATTGGTCATTCCCATGAAACTTGTCAAGGGATCACTAAATTTTTTATCTCCTACTTGCTTGGTGATTCCTTTAATCACGAATCTATGATCAACCTTCATCATCAAGAGTACAACACTACTTCTCAAAAATGTCAAGTTTCTAAACTTTTTACCTCTAATAACCAAAAATCTTTTTCCACAGCTAATAATCAACAAACTACCAAGGATGTTTATGTTATTAATGCCAACTATGACCAATATTACAATAATTCTCAATATGTTAACATAGCTAAAGTCAATTATCATTGCAAACTAGCTCACAATGATCCTATCAAAAAACCTAAGAAACCATTTTTGGAGGAACAAATACTCAAAGATACTACAACCACTCAATTAGCTTTGGAAGCCCCTAAGGAAACACCTCCTTCTTCCCAACACCCAATAACTTCTATTCCTTAAAAAATCTACCTTAGCTTCTAAAACTCTCATTGGTTCTTCTTCTAAATCCCATTGGAACTTTCTCAAATAAATAACTCCATGCCTTGAAATATTCCACTTATGGAGTTAGTTCATAATTCCCTTTATCATCATAATTTCCCTATGCAACAATTACAAGAAATTGAATATCCTTATTCTATAGATGAAGAACCACCCCCTATGGAGCCTCAATCTACCAATGTCCATACCATTGAAACTATTTATTCTTCTTATAAGCCTTTCATTGAATTTCTTGAAGAGGACATGATTAATTATGAAATCCTTTTTATCATCGATGATCCACTAGTATTCATTAAAATAGCCATTAATACTACCCTTGTTCATATATTTTTAATTGATGAAGGTTTTGGTATTAATGTAACATCTTTGTGGCTTATCGAAAAACTTAGTTATAACAAGGATCATCTCAAGCAAACTCACCTTACCTATCATGGATTCGATAAAACTAATTATAAGCCTTTTGGTTGTATTTGGCTTCCCCTTACAATTGGACCTAAGATTATTTGAACTAAACTTATGGTCCTTGATTTACCCCTATCTTATAACATAATCCTTGGTCACCCTTATACTCATAAAATTAGGGGCATCACCTCTTCCGATATCCAATGCATTAATTTATTATATAATGTCAAATGGTATAAACATGAGGATGATCCCAACCCTTGGAGTATTCATCTTCCTACTCCAAAATCTCAATATCGCGTTCATACCATTCCCACCATCAATAGTTATCCCTTACCTAAGTTCATCAACATCAATCTCAGCTTACAAGTCACTTATGTTAAGATGATTATTAACCTAATGAATTTCAACATACATACAACATTACTAAGTTACCTCCCTATATATCAAAGTGGATTTTTCCTTCTTTATTACCTCATGATCACACTATTCCTCTCATTGATGAGATCACTGATTTTACCCCTCCATACAATGCTCAAGAACCTTCTTTACTAGAAGATGACTTCACATGAAATGAATATGGAGTGGCAAAATTATTTCAGGACCCTCTAATCATGTCTCTACATAGATTTAGTAACATTGGGATTTCACCTTCTAAAACTCCCCTTGTATCTCAAGCATGTACCATTTCTCTAACTTATGATGATAATTACATCATGGCCCAAGTTCAATCTTAAGACTTGGATGTTAAAAATTATCAAAAAACTTTAGCTCAAATACATGCTTTCAACTAGGATGTTCACACCATTTCCATTAATCATGAATTAGACCCCAAAGGTCATGTACCTCTTATTTATTCTCCACTTCCTAATACCCCTTGTGTGGTATAATAAATCATACCTTTCAAACCACCATTAATTATTCCATCCACATATCCCATCATTACATATGATTCTTTCCCCATCAAAGAAACTAATGATATACCAATCCCCTCTAATCCATCTACTCCTCATACTCCTAAGATTACACTAGATGCCTAGGCCATAGATGTGTATCAAATACAATATAAATATGATCTCCATGGTAATAAAATTATTGATATTAAATTATATGTTGAGTATTAGGTCCTCTTTCCACTTTGCCTAGCAATGAAATTATTGTTAAATTACTTCATGCCCAAGAACCTTAACTTTTTCAGCAACATCACAAACTTGGAAATTAAAAAATAAATCCCCTTATTTCAACAACTTCATCTCTATCATTGACCCTAAATCTAATCCAATTTCTTCTTTACCTAATGAACCATACCACTTATAAGATGGAAATTATATGCTTATCAAAAAACTACTTGCATTGAATATGGTACTCCATTATGCCCTCAACCAATTATAATTTCTTGCAAATTCTCACCTACCAAACATGATAGCTTTAGTTTATTTTTTTATAAATATCATGAGATATTCTCTTGGTCCTAGAAGGAACTACCTAGTATTGACCCTAGCATTGTGGTGCACAATATCATCACTTATCTTGATGTCAAACCTATACGTCAAAAGCAACAAAAATTTCTAGTTGAAGTTTCCACCTTATGTCACAAAGAAATTATTAAATTTCTTAATGCTAAATTTATCAAAATATTGGACTAATCTAAATGGGTTTCTAACATAGTTCCTATTCAAAATAAAGTTACCATAGTTATTCACATCTGCATTGATTTTTTTAATCTTAATCTTGTTTGTCCTAAGGATAATTTTCCTCTACTTTCAATAGATGTCATTATCAATTCCATAGCTAGTTTTTAAATGTTATCTCTTATGTATGGTCTCTCGTGTTATAACTAGATTTACATTTCCCTTTAAGACCAACATAAGACAAATTTCACCATAGAATGGGGAACCTATTGCTATTTTAAAATTCCTTTGGCCTCAAAAATGCTAGAGCCACTTATTAATGAGACATGACTCATATATTTCATGATATTATCCAAAAAATTGTAGAAACCTATGTGGATGACCTAATTGATAAATATAAAAATCATAAGACTCATATCCTAATCTTTCCATCATCTTAGACCATCTACTTAAATATAAATTTAGACTAAATCCTTACAAATGTGTCTTCAGTGTCACATTTGGTAAACTATTAGGATTATTAGTCTCTCTCTATGACATCGATGTTGATCCTACCAATATTTATGATATCATCAACATGCCCATCCCTTGATCCAATCTATACATTTGCACTTATCTCTATAAACTTGGGGAAATTAGATGATTTGTCCTTAAAATGGCGTATTGTATCCACTCTATCAATTCTCTTCTTAAGAAAGGTACTAATCTATAATGGACAAACCCTTGTCAAATAAAATTTTATAACATGAAATAATCATTTCTCCACCCACCTATGCTTCATTCTCCTTCCAATGATTGACCTTTAATCTTATATACTTATTCCACACCTATATCAATTGGGGTAATGCTTGCCCAACAAGATGATACTAGAAGATAATATGCCATATACTATATCAGTCGAGGCCTCATTGATTATGAAAAACATTCCACAAAATTCAAACATGATTGCCTTTACATATATTTTGTAGCTAAAAAACTTTAACATTATATGCTTTATCAAACCACTTATGTCATCATCTATTTTGATCTCCTTTGTCACTTCTTATCCAAATCCTTTCTTCTTAGAGATAGAATTGGCAAGTTGATGGTCATTCTCATCGAATTTAATCTCTAAATTATTACTCAAAAAGTTATCAAAGAAAAAATCATCATTAATCAACTTGTTGCAGCTTCCATGCCTGCTACCAATCACCTTTAATATAGTCTTCTCAATGATAATATTATATATATTGAAGTTCTTGACCAAGCCATATCTCTTAAAGATTAATTACATAAATTCACCACTAATCTTCAAGCAATTAATCTTGATGACTTTGTTATCCTCTTTGATACTACTAAACCAAAAGTAGTCATCAAAGAACTTTATATAATTAATATCGATTTACATGAGGATACTTGGACCCTTCACTTTTATGGTGCTAAATGACTTCAAGGAGATGGGTTAGGTTGAATTATTACCATTCCTCTAAAAAAAATCTTCCCTTTATCTTTTTTATTAACTTTTGACATCACTAACAACTTGGCCAAGTACAAAGCTTTAATCTTAGGCATGAGAGTTACTCTTGATTTATATATCCAATATCTACATGCCTTAGGTGATTCCCATCTCATCTTCCACTAAGTCAATGGTGATTACCAATGCATAAACATGAGTCTCATTTCTTATCATTAAATTTAAATTTATCTTACCAAATATTTCATCTCTTTCACCATCGAGCCTATCCCTCAAGATCAAAATTCTATTGATGATTCCCTCGCTTCTTCAACATCTCTTTTTCATCCACACCAAGTTCTTATCGATCTCAATTTTATTATAAAAATAATGAAATATCCATATTATATTAAACCAAATGATTCACTTATCTTCCACATTGAAGTCATCACCATTTGAAAAATCCCATGGTATAAAGATATCAAACACAAAACCTATCCTCCCAACTTAGATTCTCATGAAAAGACTTACATTCATAAACAAGATTTTAATTATTTATTTTGATATAACATCCTATATTATTGCAATGATGAAGGTACCTTAATTTTTTGTGTTATGAAATATTAAGTTCCTCTTCTCCTTGAATAAGCACATGGGGTAATTTATGATGGACATTGTAGTGGACATGTTATAGCCCATAAATGCTTATGTATGTGATACTTTTGGCCTAATCTTAAAAAGGATGTCATAACTTTTTTTAAAAAGTGTACACCTTTCTAAATTCATTATTATTTAATTCATTCACCTCTAATCGAGCTTCAAAATTTAAAATCCACTTGGCCAATCTCCATGCGGGGATTAGATCTCATAAGCAAAATTACCTTGATCTCATGATGGGCAGTCTTTATAATCACAACCACATAATATTTCACTAAATGAGTTGAGGATATACCCATTGTTAATTCCACTAGTAAGACCATCTCTAAATATATCCTTAATCAAATAATTTGTCTCTTTAGTGTCCTTCATACTATCATTTTAGAAAATGGTGGTAATTTCAAAAATAAAGATGTTAAAGAGATCTGTGTTAAATTCAAAATCAAATCACAAATTATCTACAACCTATCATCGACAATGTAATAGCCAAGCTAAGGCAACCAAAAAAATTATTAATAAAATTATCCAAAATACAATTCGTGAAACTTGCATAGATTGACACCTTCATCTCTATCTTGATCTTTAGGCCTATCACACTAGCATATGTACAACCACTGGGACAATGTTTTTCTCTCTCATCTATGGTTTTGAATTATTCCTTAAATTAAAAGAAGAGATTACCTCTCTTCATATATCTCCTCATGGTATCATACATGATGAATTATTACATGAATCTCAACTTCATGATCTTGATCTCTTTGATGAAAACTATCATTTTTGATTTACAACATAATTGCCAATATAAGGCCCATATTGCCAAACAACATAAAAAATGAGTTAAAGTTTGCATGTTTAATGTTGGTGATATTATCATTAAATTAGACTACACTCATTACAAATAAGGTAAATACACCAAAAAATGGTGGGTCCCTTATTTAGTGAAAGATATTCTTGGTCCAAGTACCTATCACCTTCCAACTAATAAAGGCCATGTTTTCAAAGAGCCCACCAATGCATAATTCCTCAAGAAGTATTTTGAATAATAATTCCCTTATTTTAATGATTTATATATGATATATATCTAACACTTTTTATAGGTTACTTACATAAGTCTCACCCTCTACAATAATTCTCTACTTTCACAAACCTTAATCCTTCCTTTTTGGTCTTTTGGTTTCCCTTTTTCTCATGAGTAACATTGTAAAACCATATAGAGGACCCAGTATTCCTCATGATATACTTGTATCCTCTTTTATTCATAATTATTGTACACTTTTTTTCACCCCTTAGGTTCCTCTTTTGTGAGTTGTAGTGTCAGACCATGGATAGGACCTGGCCTTCCTCACAAATACCATCTTTTTTTACCTCATTTATTTTTCCAATAATTTTTGTCATCCTTGTGGGTTTCTCTTTTATGATTTTTAGTGTAAGACCATGGATAAGACCTAACCTTCCTCATAAAATCACCATATTTTTAGTATTTTTTTCTAGAATGTGTTTTTTAATGGTTATCAGTTTTGGATCTTTGTTCTCAACTTTATCTTTTGCTTCTTTTGATAGATAGAATTTTCACAACAATATATATTATCATGTTTTACTCTATTTACCTCATTTTTATGATAATTAATCACACTTTTTTGTCATTGTATCCTTTTTATCCCTTTGTCACATTTTTTGCAAATTGAAGTAATTCAAATTATTTTATGTTTCATTCCTCTTGATTTTCTTTCCTTTCACTCCACATTGGATAAAACAAGGTCAAATTAAAGATAACACTTTTATATCACATATATTTATGAGACTCTTAGACACCATGCTATCTGAGTCATTTTTATTAGTAACCAAGTCCCAATTATTTAAATGAAAGTCATCTTTAGCACCCATGTTTGGTTTTCCAAATCTATATGGAGGGGGAATAAAAAAAACATAAAGAAAATTAAAAGCCAAATCATTTTAAATAAAAGGAAATGACATGCAAAAGGAAACATACAAATTTAAAAATTCAAAATCAACCAAAATATGTGATTACAAGCACATATTCTATATCCAATCTAAGCTCAAACTCCATACTTGGCCTCACAATAGAGAAGAGGTCCATTGGGGTGTGGTAGGCCAGTAGATTGGCATAAGAGAATTTAAAAAACTATATGATAATAGCTAATTTCTTATGTAAGTACCCAATATTCATAATATATTGATGACTCTATAAGGGGTCTTGAGGAATAGGGAACACGTTATGGGAAGGTAAGACCATTTTAATTTTCATGCATATAGCCTTCATAGAATAATCTATATA
The DNA here is from genome assembly GCA_037957365.1 of Torreya grandis. NCBI lineage: Eukaryota > Viridiplantae > Streptophyta > Pinopsida > Cupressales > Taxaceae > Torreya > Torreya grandis. Next base: position 2,594,870 of record JARHVA010001364.1, on the reverse strand, counting down.
CTTCATTTTTTGACTCCAGACTTGTGCGGCTAAGAGAAGTTCTTCAAAGTGCTTAAAGTCAAAATTCCTCTTGTTTTGACAAATCTAATTTGATTGTCTTGACTTTGATAAAGAATTATTCTACCTTGGTTTTTCCTTCATTCTCCCCGCCACCCATTTCATTTCCCCACTTGATAGACATGTGTGATTCTAAATATATTTTCCCTCTTCTCTACTTCCTTCTTCTTCACATCTTAAAAATATGCTAGCACTATTTTGTTTCAATTTGATCTATCCTTAGAGAAAAATAATATGTTTGAGTGACTAGGATTACTTTATTTACACTATGGCTCTACATTTATAGATGTTCCTTGATTTATTTTACCATTTTTCATTATTATACTACCCTTTTTGTGAACAACTGAGTTCATTTCTACTTTCATGTAATTTTTCCATAGCTGAGTGAAGTTGGTTTGTTACTTTTCACTCATCAATGCCACTTTCCCTTTCATGCACATTTTTCCATTGATTATTAAGTAAATATTGTTAAAACTTATCGATCAATATTTTTTTTACCATTTTTCTTGTACATCTTTGTTTAAGTGAGGATTGTTACTTATTTCACATCATCTAGTAGCACTATGAAAGATATTTGATAGACTACATGAATATAAGGTCAGATTCAATCCTAAGGAGTGTGTTTTTTGGAGTTACTTTAGGCAAATTTTTAGGCTTCATTATGTCTCATTGAGATATTAAATTAAATCCAACCAAAGTACTAGCCATTACAGAGATGCCACTACCAACTAATTTAAAGTAGCTCTATAATTCTTAGGGCAATATCCAATCCATCAAATGCTTCATATCTTAGTTGACTGATAAATTCCATCCATTTACACACTTTTTGAATAAGGGTGTCACCTTTAATTGGGATGATGAATGTGATAAATCTTTTTAGTGTTTAAAGGACTATAATGCCAATCTACCTATTTTATTTCCACTAATACTAGGAAAGCTATTCTTACTATATCTATCTACCATAGACAAAGCCTTGGGGTAGCTTATATCTCAACATGATGGTAATGGAAAATAATGTGCCATATATAAGCCATACATTGGTCGTATATGATCATAATTATGTGTCCATTGAAAATTCTTAGTTAGCTATGGTCTTCATAGCTTAGAAACTATGACATTACATGTTAAACAACAAGACCATGGTCATTTCAAAAGTATATCTTCTCAAGTATCTACTATCAAAAATATATTTATAAGGCCACATGGTCAAATGGATCATGTTTCTAAATAAGTTTGAGATAGAATTTGTCAACCAAAAATCCATCAAGGGACAAGTACTTATAAATCAGCTTTTTTAAGCACCTTTTATAGATACAAAAATGTTAAAATTTCAATTCCCAAATGAGTCCATTATCACCATAATTGAAACATTTCTTGAGGATAAACACTAGAACATGTATTTTGATGAATCATTTATAATATATGGATTAGGGGCAAGGCTTTTGTTTATTACACCACAAGGGGCTCTTATCCGTAAATCATTATGAAATAACTTTCCTTGTATTAACAACATGGCTAAATATAAATCACTAATTTTAGGACATCATTAGGAAATAAAATATAATATTCAACATCTTAAGGTTTATGGTGATTCTCAATCAATCATCAACCAAGTTACATTCCATTTTTAGACCAAAGATGATAAGCTGGTGCCATACAAGGCCATGAACAACACTCTCAAATAGTAGATTATCGATGTATAATTTGAACATATACCAAGGGATAGTAAAAAAATATTAGATGCCATGACCACTAATGGATCTTTTATTTTTCATAAAAACATGAAAATAGAATATTAATTCATCACTGAAAATCTACTAGCACCAATTCATGAACCTTCAACCATCGTAATGATTTGTGATATTTTTTGTCCCAACTCTATATGGTATTCTAACCTATATGAAAACCTTCATGACCACATTATTCCACCTGACCTATCTTGTAAACAATCAAGGCCTTTATCCACCAAGCCACATAATATAACTTACTCAGACCAGTGGTTTACCACCATAGTTTTGATGGACCTCTACTTTAATTTTTAAATTTGGTAGAATCAACATTAACATTATAAGAAGTTCATGAAGGAGTATGTGGATCCCACACTAGTAGAGTTGTCATAGCCAAAAATATCATATGTGTTTGGTATTATTTGCCAATGATGGATGAAAATACAACTACATATGTTAAAAAGTGCAATAAATATTGCCAATCTGATTCATTCCCAAGCCAAGACTTTGAAACCAATGCTTACACTCTAGTAATTTTATACTTGGGGCCTCAATCTCATTGGGAAGATAAACCCCACCTCATTTGATGGCCATAAACACATCCTTACCATTACTAAATATTTCACGAAGTGGGTTGATGTTATACCCCTCACATGATTGGAAAACAAATTTACAAATTCATTTTTAACCATCTTATTTTTTGCTATGGTATTCCTTCCAACATTATATTTTACAATGATGAATCATTCAAGAATAAGGATGTCAAATAAATTTGTGTCAAGTATAAGATTACTCAACATTTTTATATCACCTATTACCCATAAGGTAATGACCAAGCTGAAACATCTAACAAAACTATTATCCCCATCCTTAAAAATATTATCAATGATGTTAGCTACAATTTCCGCCTCCTAATATTTCACACCCTCTAGCCATACTATACTAATTACCATACTCCAATGGGAGCCATTCCATATTCACCTATTTATGGCATTGAGATCATTCTTCTCATTGAGGTCAAGTTACCTTCTTTACGCATCTCTTTCAAGCTTGTCCAGTATGATGAAACTCATTGAGTAGCTTTCCCATGAGAACTAGAGTTACTTGATAAGAAATGCATAGCCATAGTCAATAATCTTCAAGCATACCCGAACTAACTGTATGGCCACTATAATCAGTGGGTCATACATAGATAATTTAAGATTAGTGATCTTATACATAAAAAAACCAATAGAATACCATGGCTAAGAAGAAACATAAAGTCAAGTTCAAACCCAAATAGATAGGTCAATTCGTCATTGTTGCAAATTATGGATCTAGAGCATATAGGCTCATTACACTAGATGGGGATGAACTTGATGAACTAATGAACATTATAAACCTTGATCATTATTTTTCTTAAGAGACTGGATGTATTGTCTATGAGGCACATTTTTGTTATACCATAATATCAACATTATTCTTTGTACCATACCATTCTATCACTTTATCATTTTACTATACCTTTATATAATACCTTTTCTATCAATCAAGTTGTTTTCACCCTCCCCACCTATCCCTTTGACCTTGGTTCCATTCTATTAGTTCCATGGCCACTTTTAGCAATAATATTTAGATCCCATTTTATCATTTCTATATTCTAGATAAAGGTCATATTTTTGAATAGTATGATAGTGATTTGGTAGTTGCATCCTTCATTTCTTGTTCCATTTTATAATAAGTGGGCCTGATTATAACTGCTTTTGGTAAAACTGGTGTCTCGCCATCATGATACAAATTATAACTACCTATGGGAGAATTTGTATCATTGACCTATGCCATTGTTTCATAATTATAACTACCTATGGGAAAATTAGGAATAACATTATTTATCATGCCTTGTAGTACTAGTTCTTCATGCCTATGTCATACTGTGCCATTTTCCTACTTTGTCTATTTTGTTTGAATTAGTTGTTACCTAGTTAGATTCCTCCACTATAAGGTAGAACTATATTGACTTGAGGTCCCATTCTGGGACTATCTAGGTAGTTCTCGATTCACATTGAGGTCAGCTTTCCATGCTCTTGTCATTTTTTGATCATTTCAAGTTTGAATGTTATCACCATTTTGAGATCTTGGACCATTTAATATCTTGTCATTATTTATCAAGTTGAGATACTCTAAAAATTCCAAAAACATTTTTAAAATACCTTAAAAAATCCTAAACATTGACCACTTATTTTCATTAAGGATTTTGAGAATCCTCACTATGCCATAATAAACCACTTATCATTTAGTTTCCCCATACCTACTAGCCTCATGTCCCACACTCTCACCATTTTATGAGATCATTCCCATATTATTCTATAACACAATCATGTTTTCTTCTTATTCTATCTCATTTCCTAGGAGAAATACATTTGGCCTAATGTTTATTTTAGATCTTGCATCCATAGAAATATGTATGCAGTGTCACTAGTGCATCTAGAGTTAGCTCAGCCACCCCCTTCCTTTTATTCTATTCCCTAATTTTTTTTATTTGTCTCATTATCTCTTATGACCTAGGGGTAGTGGTCATCATATTTTTTATGTCATTATTTGTACTAACATTATGATTAACTATTGTTTTAGATTAAGGTAAAAATAGGTTTTGAAGGGACCCCAAAACCCTTTAACAAAATCAAAAAAGATAAAGCATTACCAAGCACCAGGAAAAGCATTCCTAAAACCTACTAAATAGTAGCAAAAAAATCTGGTTATACAAGGACAACATCAATATCCAATTTATATTCAGCCCCCTAATATTCCAAGTAATGATTTAATATCTATTTTTTAGGGGTAAAATCCAGAATAGTTGCCTGCCTGCCATCAGCAATATTCTGCATACTTTCTAGCTCTCTAGTTTTCTTAATGGATCTTCTTCCAAGTTTGTCCAGAGAAACAACATCTGGTTTCACCTTAAAATGTTGTTCATCTCTTTTTCTAGATTTATCCAGAGTAGAAGCAAGATGTTTTGCCTTAGTTTGCTGGTCTTTTTTGTTGCTTCTAGTTTCTACCCCCTTAGTATTAATCTTTTTTTCAGCCCTTTTTCTTTGGTTTAGAATATTCTTTAAGTTTTCTCCATTATCATTCACATGAAGCTCATCCAAGGGGAAATCATTATCAACCTAAATCTCCTTGGACTGAGAAGAAATAAAATCTCCCTCCTCTAATTTATTTCTAGCTTCAGCCAGGAATTCACCTTCCTCTAGCACAGTTTTGTCATCTACATCTCTCCATCGATCTTCTATCCTTTTATAGAAAATAATTTGTTTTGATAGATATTTCAACTCATCTATTCTTTATACAGGTATTATAGTTTCTGATTGCAACCCATATCCTTCTTTCTCTAAATTTTCTTTCTCAAATAAAAGCTCTTTATCTGCCTCAGTATGTGGAGCTTTAGGATCTTCAAAAGAAGGCTCTTTATCCACCTCATCAAGTAGAGCTTTAGAATCTTCATTATTCTTTTGTTCTTGTCGATGATCTTCTTTGGGTTTCCATACTTTCTTTTGCTAGACCTCAGTCTTTTTCCCATCCAAAACACTACTAGGATGATTTTTACTTTTAAAAGGACAATTTTTGACCAGATGCCCCTGTTTCTTACAAGCATAGCAAGAGTTGGGAAAATCTTAAAAAAAAATCAATTGAGTTTTTTTTCCCACCTTGGATATTAGATCCACTTTTTCTAGGAGATGATTCAGATCTACCACTTTAACATAAAGTCTGGCACTTTGAAGTTTAGATCTAGTAGTTGTAGCATTATCCAATGCCACAAGTTCACCAAAAGAACTGGCAATACCTTTAAAAATGTCCTCATGCCAAAACTCTAAAGGGAGGCTAGGAAGTCTAACCCATATGGGAGTGGTTAAGAAAAAATAATCTGAGAGATCCATGTTAGGCTCCCATTTTTTAATAGTGAGATAACATTTACCAAAATACCACAGTCCTCCACACAGAACCATATTCATGTCTTCCTTACAGTTGAAGATAAATGAGAATAAACCATTCAACATTGGTGCCATATCTACCTCTCCCCTAATAACCCATCTCCTTTTAACCATTTTTGTAAGAGATTCTAGATCTGGACTTGCTCCTAAAAATTTACCCACTAGGGTGAAGTCCATGGAAGACATAGAAAAATCTATTAAAGGATCTGGAATAAAAATTTGAAACTCACCTTTCTCCCTACAAGACTTAGTAGTCACCGATGGGAAAAGAGATTTTCCATTGGGTTTCTTTCCAAATAGAGATGACCACATCCTTTGTTCTAAATACCCTACCTTTAGTGCTTCTGAGGATTTTTCCATATTAAAATCAACATTATCTTTATCCTTTTTAAACTCCTGCCCCAACAAAATTGGAGGAGAATCCATTTGGGAGACATGGATCCCATAAAAAGGATCAGATCCGCTCGAAGATTTTCCATTATTTACATCAACCAAAATTTCTAACCTAGAATTCTTCTCAACACCTTCTACAGTTCCTCCAGGGTCTGTACCTCGTGCCTGATTCTCCACAACCAATTTTCTACATACCTTCAAACCAGCAATTTCCACTTCTGAAAGAGCACCTTCTGCCTTCCACCCAGAGATTTCAAATTCTGAATGCGTGCCCAGCATGCCCATTTCATCATGGCAAAACATAAATATGAATTTGCTATTACATTATGATTAACCATTATTTATATGTGTTTTATTCCTATTTATTTTGTTTTTTCTTTTCTTGGTGTTTTGTTTGTTTATTTGCCTATTTGTTTGCTTTTTTATTGTGACTTGATTCAGTCTATGTACATTCATTGGATGATTCCTTGTGCATTATTATTGAATCCATCCATATTCATATGTTACAATTGTCATCATGGTTTTTATCATTGGTGCATTTATCTCACTTATTTATTAGATCATGTGTTAGTCCTTATGCATTGTTTAGCTAAGTTCTCATGGTGTTCTATAATGATACCTACCATCACATTCTAAAAAAAATCAGCTTAGGAAGTCTACAAGTAATGTGGCCATGATATATCTCCTTGACACATAAAAATTCTTGATCTAATCCCAAATCATTCCATATATAGATTAATTACATCATGAAAGAATTTTTAACCCTTTCTAGTTTAGATGAACATATCCTTACTATTAGGTTACCTAAATTCATTTTTTTCCTTTGTACCAAATTACTCTTACTCTATGATTGCAAATTTAGTTCATCAGCCCCATTATCACATCTACCATCATGTTTTCCATAATCAAGATACCAATGATTATAACCACCTCTAGGAAAATCATTATATACCAACCCACTTGTGATACCAAAGATTATAACTTCCTCTAGGAAAATCATTATGTACCATTCCACCCATATATCTAATGATTATAACTACCTATGGGCAAACTGTTATCTTTATTTTTCCCAACTAGGGTATGTTTTCATTATGATAATGTTTATAACCCCCTTTGGGAAAACCATTATCTCTATCCACCCATCTAGAGAATGTTTTTATCTTTCTAATGATGATAACTGCCTATGGGTAAATCATTATTTTCCCTTTAATTGTTATAACTACCTTTGGGAAAATCATTCTCTTATTACCCTAAGCCTTTTTCAATGATTATAACCATCTTTAGGAAAATCATTACCTTTTTTGTTCCACCTATGTTGATGATTATAACCACCTATGGGAAAATCATCTTATTTGTCTACATAATTGGGTCAACCCCATATGCCTTTGATTATAACTACTTATGGTCAAATCAGACTCTTCCACCCCTTCTTTTTGTTCCTATCATTTCCTCCTTTTGAAGGAATAATCGCTGACCCTTTTTTCCAACCACTCCCTCAAGGGGTCACCTATAGTTCATCCATTACCATTGTAGTAGTAGGTATATATGACCTTTTCATTATTTAATAAGGTATTACTATTCCTATATCTTGTAATGTCTTCCCAAATAGGGGCCAATTTTAGACACCTAAAGCTAGCCACAATTGGCTTCCAACCAAATTTCTGACTAATTCCTATCAACCATTGCAAATAAAGCCTAAGAATCACTGAACATCTCAAAATTACATGTGCATCATTTATCAAAGTTTAAAATCATGTTAAGACATCCCTAATTGGGGTATTATATTTTATGAAACAATAACCTCTCACAAATTCATCCCTAATCATCCCGAAACATCACAACAATTAATTTGGCCTATGGACCTATTAAGTGGGGCACATGAACAAAAATCAAATATTGAAAGAGCTAAATAGACAATCAAAATTAATTAACAAGATAAACCAAATTAAATGCCTATTTGAATTATCCAAGTACAATTAATGAATAACTAAAAAAGGAAATTCAAAAATGTAAATATCCTAGCCTTTCATCATAACCTTTGTGAGTTGTCAAGCTCTTTAGAAATATACTAAAATATCTCATTTTGGAGAACCATGCATATTCATTTTAAATCATTATTTATTGACAACTATTAACTCTAATGGGGTTGTATTTGACTCACATGGGTTAGGTTTGAACCCACTCCATCTTTAAACTCCACTTTAACTCTCCTAGGGTTGGATTAAATCCATTTGCTATAAATATAATTCCATGCCAAGTGAATTTAAATCTCTCATAAGCCAAAGTTATAATTTAAATTTGGAGAGAGACATAAGCCATTTCATTTCAAGTAATTTTATAATTCCAAAATATTGAGACAAGATACATCAATCCATATCAAAGCCAATGATGCCAAGGAGAGAAAGAGCCAACAAGCTTCATTTTATAAAGACTCTTTGATGCATAAGCTAAGCAAGCCACTCAAAAAATCATTTGGATCTCTCAAGGAAGGTAAAGGAGTTTGTGTATTTTTCATTTTAGTTGTGATTTCATTTTTATATTATTACTAAGCTCACCCTTAATAGCTAGGCTTAGATTGTAAGTGGTAGTGTGTTTATTAAAATTTTTATTTCTTGAAAATAACATGTTACTAACATCCCTTATTAGATTTATATGATCAAACTCATAACCTTATCAAAATAAGATAATGTTGATGATGATACAAATTTATATGTGCTATTTATAAGAGCCTACATAAATCATCATCTTATCTAGAGTGTTATGTTTTAAAATGGGTCAACCATTAGCATGTGGACTATCACACTTTTATAGCATTTGGGGTATTTAGATTAGGATATATCCCTTATAGACACAATTATCAGTGGTTTTAATAGTCGTGTTAAGAGTTCCATTAGGGATATTTTGCTTCTATTACATTTGGACCAACACATGTGGCCACTTAGTTCTTAGTAGTACCTAGTGTAGGCATGTTTGATATGTTATTAGGTAAGTCATGGATATAGCAGCTACAAGCCATACCATCCATACTATAAAGATGCCTAAAATATATATATACTAATTTAGTGGTCATAATAGAGGGTCTTTTATATGAGTATCCTCTACCTATTCCATAGGCATTTACATCACAGTTACTAGTTACAACATAGTTACCATATATAACATAGTTATCAGTTACAACTCAAAACATAATTTTATTGATACACCAGATATTTTAGTGGAGCCACCAGTGCAAGTGAGTTCTACTCATATAGTATTGACATATACACATAAACACCCATTAAGACCATTATTATAGATGCCCCTACATTAGAGATAAGTTATAGATAGATTTTAGAGGGCCTCATTATACTCACTTTATATTGAGATTAGTATTATTGAGTTCTCAAAGCTATCATCATAGGGAACCTATGCCACCTACAACTTCTTCTATCAGATGGGTTATTAAGACCCCTATAGTTCATAAGACACCATAGTCAGTGCCAAAAATTCCTAGCACCACTTCATAAGTAAGATCAAACATAGATCAATTAATATAATATATTATGGGACCATAATTTACATTTCATACAGCATACACAATCATATTTATCTTATTTGACACAATCCATAGTGATAATGAGTCTCCCATGAGACTCATTAGTTAGTATTGTTCCTCTCTTCTTGTACATACTTTCCTTATCTCTTTTTCTTTGTGCGTAGTTCATTTTCATGTTGCTTGTACATAGATTATTTCCATAAAATACAAAAATAGTATAATATTTTAAAAAACACAAAAACATTCAAAATTTATTCAAAAAACACAAAATTACAAATTGTATGCTTTGTTATGTTTACATTTTTTATATTTTCTAGACACTACATATGCTACCAATATTATTATATTAGGTTTTTATCATAATACATCACTTGTTCTTTTTGAGTGCTTGCATATTACTACAGGACTTAGGTCCACTAGACCAAACCAAAATTATTATTATATACCCATTAAGGGAATATAAACTTATACATGGGTCCTCACTTGACACATTCTCCTACTTGGGGGCATCCTATACATATTTTTGATTACCAAGTTATATCTTTCTATAATCTACATCTTAGCTTTAACATTGTTATATCTTTATATTGATCATGATACTCTTTCTCAAATTGTTTACTAGCTATTACTACTTTAGACTCAATATATGAAAACCTATCTCTTACATAAATTTATATTCCATATTCATGCATAATTTCATTTCTATATTTCCTAGTTTAAATATATATATATATATATATATATATATATATATATATATATATATATATATATATATATATATATATATATATATATTAAACTAGGAAATATAGAAATGAAATTATGCATGAATATGGAATATAAATTTATGTAAGAGATAGGTTTTCATATATTGAGTCTAAAGTAGTAATAGCTAGTAAAAAATTTGAGAAAGAGTATCATGATCAATATAAAGATATAACAATGTTAAAGCTAAGATGTAGATTATAGAAAGATATAACTTGGTAATCAAAAATATGTGTATATATATATATATATATATATATATATATATATATATATATATATATATATATATATATATATATATATATATATATATATATATATATATATATATATATATATATTCTTATTATATTTAGGGGAATTTGAATATGCCATTGTTATTTGGTTCAATGCCACTTCCATTCACAATATGTATAATTTAGACATGTGCCCATGTCTTAGTGTGTGCCTTTCTTAATTATGTATGTGGACATTTAAACATGTCCTTATATTTGTCTCTAAGCTAACCTGATTTATGTTTATGTATGTGTACATTTAAACATGTCTTTGTATGTCTTATTTTTATCATATTTAGTGGTATGTGTCTATGTCCCTTGTATTGTGGCCCCTAGGCCTCCTTTGTATGCCTCATGTGTTTTGTATGTATGCTTTATTATATGTGTCATGGTCATGACACTTGTATTTTATTGTTAAACACACTAACTTTTGATGCCATGAGGGACTTCATATATCTACCCCTCCCACTTGGGGGCCATGATGGACACCATGCCCCATCCCCTAAGTAGTTACCTAGTTTTACTTAGATTTGTTATTATATACATTGTTACATCTATCTTAACACTATTGTGAATATTATACATGACATACATCTCACATTACATACTTATGCTTAGATATCTTACATTTTTATGTTATGTATGTGCATTATATTGGATTATTACATAGATATTATATATGATTTGAATAACACACATTTTATAAATATTTTTCTTTTGAGATTAGTTCTTGCATGGGTTCAACATCTCCCCTCAAAAGTTTTGGAATTCACAAGGATTTTTCACAAATATCAAGCTCTTATATTACACTCATAATACATTTTCTATCACATAGCCTCAATCACAAAAATTAGACAGGTAAACATAGTGACCCAAAAGGTAGTACAATTACACAAAAATCATAGCATAAGGACATTAGCACCCAAATTAGGGGACTAGTGCCACATTTTGAAAAATGTCACTATTATCCAAGATATGGCATTATTATCCAATAAATTTAGTTTTATAAAAACCCAAATTTGCTAGAAATGTATAGTAGGTACAATATAGATTTGCACAAATTTAGTTATAAATTTATCAGTTATACTTAGTTTTTCTTAGATTCATACTCATTCAGCTTAGATTAATATCATCTTACTTAGATTAAGGGCATCATGAATGACATGACCATTCACATATTTAGTTCATATATATATATATATATATATATATATATAATTTATTACAACTCAGTCTATAATCTATATGCTCATATATAAGATTTGGGGGCATGTGCATGAAATATTATTTCTACATGCTCACTTACACATATATTGATTATATGGAATGATAAATTCCATGGAATTATCTACTTTATATACACCTGACATCATATTCTAAGTTTCACACTAGTTTCATGCCTTACTCCATCTATAGTGGTTGGAATTCTTGATTGGCTTGGAACTACATAATGTACCTGAGTGGCCACATAGCTAATATACACAATTATATATAACCAATTATAAAATTAAAATACTTATAATAATTTATTTTCATATTCATCTACTATACATGGGTGGGAAATTATGGATTCATAGCCTACTTGAGTTCTTGAGCTACCTACATGAGAGGGTTAGACACACTATCAATTCAATCTGAGCTATTCATAGGTCATGATCCATCAAGTAGGTGTGGGAAATGATGAAATTGAGTTATTTATCCACCCACAAATGATTATTGATCAAGCTATCAGCTCAGTCCAATGTATTCATTGATTAATCACTATATATACACACACACAAGTTTTCACTAGGTTCATGCATTGGTTCACATACCTTGTGAGGTGTATTCATTCCTTTCCTATTTCCTATTTCTTTACTTAGTTTTAATTCTTTACTCAATATAGTATTTTTATTTTTATATCTCTTAATTAATAATCAATTTATGAACATTTCACTTGTATGATATGCATTGGAGCATGCTTCACATACTCAAACCCAACTTCATGGGCTTCACCTCCTAGGTAAGTCTAGGTATGCTTATTTTTCCTTTCTCCTATTCATTTCACTTTGTTGAATTTATATAATAAATGGGGGGGGGAATGTAATCACCCAAAAGTGGTATTTGAGTGCTAAGAGTGCTACTTGAGACTACCTATCCTTATATTATCCTTAGACCTATCTTAAAACTGATTATCACACTTATCCATCCTTTGTGTAAGACACAGGCATCCTTAGTCAACTCCAAAGTATCCCTATACCCTCAATTCTCAATTTTGGACCTTTGTGCCTAGTGTTCTACTAGTTGGACACTAGCACCATAATAAGTACATTGACACCACATGGTGTGAGTGTCACCAAAATAGTGCTAATGTCTTTTAACCTATCTTTTCCCAAATATAAATATTTTCAAAACTAAGACTCCTTAAGGTTGGCCTAGACCTATTTAATCACATGCACAAGAATTAAAACAATATAAATACATGAATTTTATCCCTCTTACCACTAGATGGAAATTAGATGCAAAATACACATTCAAACCTATAACAAGTTGAACACAATTAAGGTTATCAATCCCTATTCTATCCTACTTCTACATACTACCATATACTATAGCCTAAGCTCAGATTATCTAAATATCTAGTCTCAAGCACATTCAAGGCCACTATAATACTAGCATCACTTGCACTATCACTTAGGTGGGGAAAACTACATTGGGCTTGATCCCTCCTTGAAATATTGGTATGTAGGCAACTCTCTTCAGGATGGGGTGTTGAAGATGTCAAACCTACCCTAATAATAAACATACTTGTTAGCACATTCACTTGTTACATGGAATAATAGGGTTTTCATAATAAATCAATCATTATAGGTAAAATATAGGGTTCTAGAACTCATGCATGTTGGAACATACCTTAGAGATCCATACAAAAGTGTACCTAGAAGTTCAAGATAATCCTTAAAAGAGGACACTAACACAAATATAATTACACTACTACCAATTTTCCACTAATTTTTATACTTTCCAATTATGGCTTTACTATCTAGGATGGATTCTGACACTAGTATCTAGTTTACAATACTCATACTAGCTTCCATCTTAGTTTCTAGCACCCAGATCATTAGTATCAATTATTTTCAAACCAAGTCATTACTTGTACTATTTATTACTTTTTTAAGAAAATTCAAAGCTATTAAATTATATAAAAATCATTGGTTTTATTTAATACATATTATTTACTTGGTTTAATCTACTCATCTCTTTAACAAGCACGTGATTTACATTCACTAAGTCCTAAAAGGTTAAAATAGTTTGTCTTTATGTAGATGACTTGATATATATAGATAAATATATGGAGATGTTGAATATAATCAAGGAATATATGAAATTATAATTTTATATGAATTATCTTACACTTATGAATTACTTTATTAGCATGTAATTCTATAAAAATAAAGAGGAAGTTTTCATTTTTCAAGCCCAAAATGCTCGAGACATGTTAAAGAACTAAAATCTTCAAGATGTTAAGCCTATAGACACTCAAATTGAAAGTGGATAAAATATAATGAGAGATTATGTGAATCCTTTAGCTGATAAAAATAAATTTAGAATCATGGTGGGAGGTTTTATGTATCTGATTATGACAAGACTTGACATCAGTTATGAGGTTTCACTAGTTTCTAGACTTATGAGCAAATTGTCACTCAAATAAGAATTTCCATATATGTAAGAGGTAGTTATAATCATGGTATTCATTTCATACCATAATTTTTAATTATTTATAATTGGGTACATAGATTCATATTTGGGAGGGTTTATTGATGATACGAAGTTAAATTTAGGTTATTGTTTCACATTGGGAAGTGGGTTGGTTTCATGGTCATCAAATAAATAAGATGAAATTACATTATCCTATACTAAAGTTTAATGTAAAACCCTTAAATTATATTTCAAAAAATAATTATGGTTGATAATTTAAAATCACTTTTCTAATATTTACATCAAGTGATTACATAAGCAACTTCATGAAAGACTTAAGGAGATGATAGGCATCTCTACTCTTTGCATCAAAGGGGGGAACATTGAGTATGATTCCAATGTTTGAAATTGATTTTTGATGTCATAATATGGATTTTTATTTTTTTATTATTTTATGAGAGTTATTTAATTTATTTATATCCTAGATTTATTATTTTATCGAATTTGAACACTTTTTGAGAACTTCTTAAAAAATAGCTAGAAGTGCCAGTTAGAATCAAATTCATTGAATGTGTAATTAACTAAGGTTAAATATTTATATATTCATAACCAAGAGGTGTTTCAAACTTTTAAGAGATTATTTAACTAAATTTAATGTATTTTTAGTTTATTTATTACTTTACATGGATTTGGGGTACCTACCTTGTCTAGTGTGCATGAGTCGTTTACTTGTTTAGAGTCATTGAGCCAAACTTATTTTTATGATTAAAATTTTAGCTATCTGAGATTATTTTCTTATGATTATATTTTTAGTTAACTTAGTTTTTTAGTAAGGTCTTAATTTACCATAAATTTTCTCATACAAGTTACATCTAACTAGTTAGTTTTAGTCTTTCTGGTTAATAAAATATAGTGAAATAATGTAGCATTGTAGATTACATTTTGTGATTATATATCACCTTAGTATTTTACACTTGGAAAAATTAGACCTTAGCTGCTCCTCTAAGTTATCTACCTTTCCCACTTATGTAAGTCTCAAATTTTCTCTATCTTCATGACCCTTGGCCTATATCTTTTAGTCATACCAGTAATATATTAATGACCAAGGTATCTTAACTTACCCAAAATACTTAAAATGTAATTATCTTCCATATCTACAAGTTTTGAACATGTACCTATTCCCCTGCTTCCTAGATAGTAACATCTAGGATAGATAATAATGTCAACATTACTATCTTTCCTTGATGCAAGTGTCTAGTTCCTTAAATTCATCTAATTTGTAAATTAAATATATTTTAATGATAAACCTAATTATTTTAATGTGATTTATTAATTAAAAAATATTAATATAAATACAAGATCAACCCTCATTCATTCCTCACCTATAACAACGACAAAACCTAGAAAAGACCAAATAGACCAGGGCACTTATCAAAAAGAACTCTATCAAGTATTCAATTGAGAAAAGATTACCTATTTCCATTATGGTCATAGATAATTCACATATATAGGTATAAATAACTAAATTATTAAGCCAAGATCCCAATTTTTAGAAGTTATAAACTAGGTCATTATTGTACTTGTTTTACATACATTGCATAATTTACACATAAGACAACACATAGGGGAGAAATACATAAGTCTAAGGCCCTATTATAGAGTATTGGATATATAGGTAGTGAATTTTTATAGTGATTTCATTATGGTTAACTCGACACCATGTGCCCATTTCACATTTTTTCCCAAGTTCACTTTAAAAATGGAAAGCTAGGATTTTACCATTTCACAAGGAGTGATTATCCATGACCTAGATCTAAATGCATTATAACAAAGGAAAAACCAAATTTAGAAGAATATAGGTGGTCACATCTTGTTTCAAAATATATTATTTATATGACACTATCTTTTAACTTAGATAATAAAATCAACACAACCATCCAAGGGTGACATAACTATATATATAGCTAGAGGCACCACATCTAGAATCTGAAAATTATTCCAAAACTATATTTCTACCTATTTTAGATCTATGATTGCATTAGCATTAGAACAAGATAATTACTTATCTTCTTTATCATTTATATATCTAGCCTAGTTGTAATTTTCATATTTAGACTATCATAACATAATAAATTTAGTGTATGCTTATATCTAAGTTTGGCATTTAATTATCATGCTATTGATCTAATTATCACCCTTATGCCATTTCATTTATATATTATTAACCCTATGGTATAAAGTGAAAATATACATTGTATTTCATTTTAGGGTTAAACATTTGGTGAACCTGATCCATATGAATGCAAAAAAAAATCTAATCTAGGGCTTCCAATCCTCCTAGGGTTTTATCTTGTGATGGATTTTTAGATCTAAAGCTTTAACCTAGGGTTTTACCTCCTCTAGCCATAAGGGATTCATGTGCATATGGTTAAAAGTGTATTCTTCCTTGATTGACATATTTATAACTCAAAAATGTTTCATATCAAAATTACTTAAAGGTATTTTCTAATCATATTCTTATATGCAAAAACCTCTTTTTGTTTGTCAAAATTTAGTATAGATTTTTCAATTTTTATAGTTTACTATTTTTAGTAAATATTATCAAACAAGGAAAATGGTGTATTTATGTTGAAATTAATTTATGAGTTTCATCAAAAATCATATTTTATTCAAAAAAATCTCTCATATCTCTAAAAATTATTCCTTATTTATCATAATTTTTTATTCTTTATTTGGAATATTTTAAGGTTTTACTTGTGAAGCATCCTACATTATTTGGCATATTTATGATTCATATTAGATAAAAATTCAAAATATTTAGAGTTTTTTCATAAGTACATTTATATAGACAAAAACCTATTTCATTTTTCTGAAATATTAAATAGATTTTCAAAATTTAAAAATTTACTATTTTTAGTAAATTTAGATTTACAAGGCATATGTGTACTTTTGGTTTCCTATTTTTTGGGGTTTGTCTCATTTTTTATTTTTATATAAAAACCTATCTCATATTTTTTTTAAACTTGGAAAATAACTTGAAATTTTTATGTCCTTACTATCATGGTTGATTACTCCTTAGCATTTATGAGCCTTTCTTATCTTGTCCTCATATAAATTTTCAAAACATTTCAAATGGCTAAAAGGAGGATCCTTCCTCCTCCTAACCCTAATTATGGTGATATATCTCATCCATCTAAGCAGGTATAGGCTATCATTTATTCAAGGGGTAAGGTGGCCAACCCTATAGTTTTTAATGAAGATAGTCAATCTCAAATATATAAGGTTTGTGCTTGTGAAGTCATAAGATAACAAATCCATACTATGAACAAGTTAATTCATGAGTTATAAAATCTAAATTAGTATCTAAATTCAAATATCACTTTATTACAAAATCAGATTTCATATACAAAGAATCCACAATATGTCATTGTGAACCATGTGTTTGCATCTTCACATACCAATTATGTACCAAAAATTCAATATTGTAAGCTAAAATCAAAGTCACCTAATGACAATGATTCTTGTAATCACCTAAAAGTGGAATTTGGATGCTAAGAGTGTTTCTTGAGACATCATATCCCTAGCTTATCCCTATAGCTATATTAGAGCCTTTGCCACACTTTTATAGTCATTATACAGACCACATATATCTTCTATTAGCCAAAATACAGTCCTAAGATATCTTTCCCAAATCCCAACCCAATTTGCCTATAAGTTTGTCAAGTGGACATTAGCACCACACTAAGGACACTACAACCATATGGTGCTAGTTTCCATTTCCCTAAATATCCTAAATGGATACTTTTTCAAACATGTACCCCTCTTAAGGTCAATCTAAGTACATTTTATTATCTTCACAAGCTATAGATATCTATAAATACAAGACTATTTGACCTATATTCACTAGATTGAAAATAGATGAAAAATCCTATCCAAATAAGAAATAAGCTGAGAAAAATTAAGGTTTTTAATCCCTATTCTTCCCTAATTTATGAATACTACCATCTATAACGGCCCTAAGCCTATATTTTAAATATTTCAAAGCTTAAGCACACTCAAGGAATTCAAGACCACTCTCATTCTAGCATTCACTTACACTTGCACCAAGCACTAGGTGGTATAACTACATTAGTCTTGATCCCTCCTTAGAGTATTGGTATGTAGGCAAATCCTTCATAGTGGGGTATTGAGAATGTCCATCTTATCCTATTAATAAACACATATTGATTATTCATGCCATATTTTCAAGGAGTATTAGAGTTTATACACTAAATCAAGTTTTCCAAACATGACATAGAGATCCAAATTTTATGCACATAGGAACAAGACCCATAAACATAGGCATAAGTACTCCTAGAAAATAGGAATAACCTTATAAAGAGGACACTAGCACCACTTTAAGGATACTATAATAGTATGGCTTTAATTTCTAGGTGGGGCACTATTGTCGAGTGAGCAAACAAATCCCAAGAACCTGTTGATGACACTCAAACATATCTAGAACCTATATCATCCATGACAATCACTTTTCAAATAAGTTTCTATTTATGCATATTTACTACTATTTTGAGAAAGTTAAAAGAAATCAAAATCCATAACAAATCAATGGTTAATTATTGCATTTTATTT
This sequence comes from Torreya grandis, assembly GCA_037957365.1. Classification (NCBI taxonomy): domain Eukaryota; kingdom Viridiplantae; phylum Streptophyta; class Pinopsida; order Cupressales; family Taxaceae; genus Torreya; species Torreya grandis. The sequence goes on along the minus strand of JARHVA010001364.1, from coordinate 2,575,837 downwards.
AACTAATTTAGACATCTCAACCATTTAATCTAACTTATGCATTTACACTTGTAAAACCCTAAAAGGTTAAATTATCTGGTGAACCTGACTTAATTTGAATATTGCTTCAAAACCTAGTTTTCATTAATCTAAATTTTTGTGTAATAAATCAAGGCTACATATTTTTGAATTTCTAGTTTTTTTAGAAAACCTAGCTAATTAAATAAATTATATATTAAGGTTTCAATTTATTTTACATATAATTTAAATTGGTGTAAAAAAACCCTAAATCACCCTAGGATTCACATTTACTCAGTCTAAATTTATAACTTACTACCATGATTATCATGACAAAATCCATCTTTCACTTTATGGTACAAAAACTGGTTAGCATGTTTATTACCAGCCATTTTTAGAAATGTACACATGTATGTTACTCCTATCATGGATTTACCTCAAGATAATATTTTTTATATATTGTTCCTCCATCATGTGATCCCCATTTTTTATGGATCATTGTTATATGGTTCACTTTGAGTTACCTCCAATTACTACTAGATGATAGAGGGATCAAAGGATTCCTTTTATTTGACCCCCACCTAGACCACTTGATTATCTACACTCCCTTCTTGCCTCTACTACTCACCCTCAACAAATAATAGATCCTATAGTTCAAGATGTCACTAAGAAGAATAGGGTGCCTCATTAGCCTATACAAGAGTAGTATAACTCTACCATCCCTCCTCATCCATAGCATAATATAACACCCACAAATCAACAAAGATAATTTGGTATTATGGATCAATTGAGAAATACACTATCCAAAATATCTATATTGGAATTACTCAAAAAGTAACAATCTTCAAAGATATTTTGTTTCAAACACTTAATCACACATCTATGCCTCATGATACTGATCCATCCTATTTTTCATCTATCATGAATACTATCAAGGATGTGGAGGATGTGATTTCTTTTTCCAATGAGGATTTACCTTCACAATAAATAGTTGATTAAAATTTTCCACTTTTTATTCAAGATCAAATCAATAACATAGCTATTAAATGAGTTCTCATCAATATCAGTTTAGGACTCAATACATGTAACCTCACATTTATACAAACCATGGGGGTTGATATAACATCTATTCAAAATACATATTCAAATATCTGATGTTTTGATGAATTCAAGATAGACATTGGAATCAATCACATTGGAAATTATAGTTGGACCAAATACATTATCTACTCCCTTTTAGGGGATGTAAAACCATTTACATTATAATTTGGTACTCAAGAGACCTGGGATACAAGCCATATATGTGGCACCTTCTAATCTTTAAAGATGTGTCAAAATTTTTCATGATGGGTACATATACATAAGTTCAGTAGATAATCAACCATTTAGATATTTTGGCTCACTGAGCCTCCTACATTGAGTACATAATCAAATGGGACACCTCATGTTCTCATCAAACCCTCACCTCACATGATTCCCATTGAGCATATGCATACTTAAAAAGTGGGGGAGTCTATTAGGAATGTTCATACACCAACTTCAAAACTTCCTATAGAATAGGTACCCTCACCAATTATAGAGGAATATCCTCTCCCAACACATTTACCCTCATTGATGATAGAGGAAAATCCTCTCATAGTACAGACATCTACACCTATAACAAATGATAATATCATTACAACCTAATTACCATTAATTATTAATTTAAAAGAGGCTTACATTCATAATTTTGACACAGATTCACATTCCACTATAAAGGATGATCAACCACCTATGGATATTGATGATTATTTGTGTGGATTGAGTTTTACACAAGTGGGCCTAGGAGAGTATAAAGATAATTCAGAGGCACTTATACCTTACCTTAAACTAGTAGCATCACTAGTTTAGGATCCTATAGATACAAGATCCTATACTCAGTCATAGTCAGTAACAGATCCCTTAATCCATGTAGTACACATGGTCACATCCATGGATATTGATTTAGTCATATAAATTTAGGTAGGTATTTCACAAGATAGACCACACCAGATCCTATAGCTACTACTTGATAGATGATTATTGATATTATGCATAATCTAACACATATCAATTAGTAGATTATCACCATAGGAAGGGCAACCCTTTTACCAATTTCATAGACTCACAGGACATGATATAAACACATTCTCATTAGTGCATCATAAAATAAATAAATTTAAGGCTAAGGGCTCTATCTAGATCATACATCCTCCACCTCCACATTCACCACCATCACCAATGATATGAGCCACTTCATATATACAAGCACCGTGAAAAATTTATCATCAAAACAGGTATTCATGACATGATCCATTAACTATATAGATCTTTTTAGTAGATAGATATCTTCACCATGTGGTTATAGATGAGGATTTTAATCCTAATACTTGCACTTTGGCATTTTTACACCACATTGGTTATCAAGAGAGTGAGCTACAACATGTTATACACTAGTAGGATTCCATTGGACATATTACACTACCATTTGCATGTGGCCCAAAGTTGGTCAATACATTATTCTTCATATATAGGTTATAGTTGGAAGTACATGATTACAGATAATAGATGACATAGTTGATCGGTCATACAGATGCTTGACATTCAGTCTTGATGGACACATGGTTTATATCCTATATGATGACACAAATGAAAACCACAAGTTTCACAAAGATACTCCTAGATATAATATGGTTTACACTAGGACCACATGAGAGGCATCTTACATAATTGAATAGCACACCATTCAGATTCATAAACTCCAAACTTATGCCAAGGATAAGGCCCCATTGATACATACAGATTGGTATGATGATCATGATGATGATGACTTATTTGAGTTGGGAAAGGCTCAATATCTGACACTAAATGATCTTCCACTAGATCCACCATTTGATTATCCACATCCCATAGATGTGATCTTGGATCCATAGAGACATTACACTTGTATATTATTTCATTCACAATTCCAGTATTGAATTATACATAGTTTATTTTCATTTACTTGTACATAGATTATATCTAGAGAATAAAAAACAATATAACATGTCCAAATACAAAAACATTCAAATATTACTTATAAAACACAAAATTTATAAATTATATGCATTGTTATGTTTAATTTTATACTAGTCAAATATTGCATATTTCTAGATATCTTGGTATATTCAATTTTATCATACATTATATGCTTCACATGTTCTTGTCAAGTGCTTGAAGATTACATATAAGACTCTAATCCACTACATATATCTATACTTTCTATCATACACCCATTGGGGGCATATACACTGATACAGGTTTATTCATTTGATACATCTTCCCACTTGAAGGCATCTCCTACATAATTGCCACTACCAATTTCTATCCTTATATACTACTATACATTCTAGTTTAGGCATTGATATATCTTGATATTGATCATTTCTACTCATTGATTATATTTTTTACCAACTATCACTAGTTAGACTCAACACATGTACATCTTAGAATTTACATAGATTTGTACTACACAATTATACATGTTTTCATTTTTAGTTTTACAATATTAGACTTTATTGTGTTTCCTATGTTTCTTTCATCTTTGACAACATTTGAATATGCCATTTCTCTCTATATCTACACCACTTCTATGTTTCTATGCCTTGAACATGTGCCCATATCCCTTATGTGTGATTTCTTAATTATATATGCAAACATTTGGACATGTCCTTTTATGTGGATCGGATCTAATTTTCTTGTTTATTGTGTATGTGGACATTTAAACATGTCCTTGTATGTTTCCATTCTTAGATTTAGTGACATGTGCCCATGTCCCTTGCATTATGGCCCCTTGGCATAATTTTATATGCCTCATGTGTTTGTATTATTCCTTTTATGCTTCTTCAAAGTGAAACTTGTATTTTATTGTTAAACACACACACACACCAGTTTTTGAGGGCATGAGGGACGTCATGCATCTACCCTTCCTAATTGGGTGTCATGATGGACATCATGCCCTATCCCCCTAGGTAGATTCTCATATTTTATATTATACACCTTGATTAAATCTATATTAACACCCTTATGCAATTCTATATTACAACATACATCTTACATTACCTACTTATGCTCATACACTTTTACTTTCTAATGTTATGTTTATACATTGTATTAGAATATTATGTACATGATCTAGCTAACACATTTTACAGTTATATTTATTTTGAGTATAATTCTTACATAGGTTCCATAAATACCCTCAAAATAAGGTGCATTCATAAGGGTTTGTCACAAATATCAATCTCCTACTTTATTATTCATAGATTATTTGTAGAACACAAGCTCATTTTTAGAAATTAGACATGGTTCAGACACAAGAAAAATAGGGACTCGAAAAATAATATGGATTACCTAAATTTTAGATAATACAGACATTGGCACCCATATTGGGACTTTACTAATGTAGGGTTCTACTTTCCACTATAGGGTGTTACTATCTAGTATCCCCACCTTCAAAGTAGTCCAGATTAGTCAAACTAGTACACTAGTTACAATACATATTTGCATAGGTATAGTCATAGATTTGAAAATAATGTTTAGGTTTTGTTAAGATACACTCATTTTAGCTCATATTCATACCATTTGATTAGATTTGGGGGTAGCATGTATTCCATGATCACTCCCACATTTAGTTTAGATACATAGATTCAGTTATTACATACTCAGTTCAAAATTAGTATACTCAAATATCAAATTAGGGGAATGAGCATGGCACATAGTCTCCATATACACAACTACACATAGGTTGATCAGATGGAATGAAAAACTCCATGTAATTCCATACATTGTATACACTTTCTATCACATTCTAGGTTATCACCATATTCATGCCTTACTCCATCTATAGTGGTTTGCATTCCCAAGTGGACAAGAGCCTCCTAATGTACCCAAGTGGACATGGAGTTGACATACATAGTTAGATATACCTAGTTAGATACCTTCAACACTTTACACAATATAGTTTAAGATGCATATATTATCACATAAGGTTTCACCTGTTTTGGTTTAGTAGCTTATTGTGCAAATACCTAATGATAAAATGGAAAAACCTCCAAAGTTATGGGACTTTGGCAAATTGAAGTTAATCTCCATAGAAGGACAAATTCCTTTCACTAAATTTAATGCAACTGATAAAATATTAGCTTTGTTGAAATTCCACTCCTTTAGTGTTCTTGATCCTAAAATAGAGTTTTGAATAGGAAAAAGGGTTGAAAAATGAATTTTGAAAAAATTGAATTGGTGATTTCACCAAATATTTTTAGTGGATTTTAATGCTTGATTGATAAACACAATATAATATAAAATATATTGAAATTTGTTTTAGCACAAATTAATGCAAATAGGAAATTAGAGGCAATTATTAGTTATTTTTCATAGAAGGGAAAAAGATTTTTTATTTTAATCAAACAATATTTCAAAAGGGTAGAAAATACCACAAATGAATTTCTTGTGACTGAAATAATAATTGAAAATTCCAAAAATACTCAAATTACTTTCATACACATAGATTTCTTAGACAAGAAAGGAGAATCTTAAATTTATTTTCATTTCAAAGGATACATCTTATAGGAAATAAATTCAAAATATATAAATATATCACTAACAGTAAAAATATATAATGGTCCATGGGTTCTTCCCATATTTATAAAAAAATATCTCATAGATGAGATGTAGTTATCAAAACTTCAAATCCTAGTAGAAATAATCATGCAAATTTAGGACTTCATGAAAAAAGAGGAGTGATCTTCTATTTATGGCATCCTTGACATAATAAAATGGTTTTTAAAGTATCATGAAATATTTTGGCATGATCTTTATCTTGGAATGGCATGGATGGAACTGGAAGATCTTCATGCAACGCTTCTCCTTCTTCATGCATCTAGAATTATCTCTTCATGAAAATGGGTGGTGCCTAAAATGGAACTCAAAATTTTATCAAAAGATAAATTTGAAATAACTAAAGTTTATTTTGAAAAACCCTAACTTGAAAAACACAAGTGAGACTTTTACAACTTGTAAGTCATATCACTTTGTCAAATTGGAATTTACAATTTTCAATACATGCTTTTACACTTTTAGCAATTATAACTTGTCAAAATAGAAAGTGTAATTTGAAATTGTGCTTTTTACAACTTTCACCCTATAAAAAATATAAAGTGTAAAATACATATTTCTCTTTCTCTAAAAGAGTTTAAAAGATAGTTGAAATTTTACAATATACAACTTTACAATGTTTTTGCAAATTAAATTTCAATATATGAAATGTTTTAATAGAAAGGAATTAATCGATCTCTAAAACTTCTTCAGTCTTCTTGTCTTTCTCATCCTATAGCTTTTTAACATATTCATTAAAGGCCTTGAAAATTTCCTATATCCTTTAATAATCTAGTCTAAAGGAGTAGAGGTTAGAGGCTACACAATCTGCTACTATTTTAAACAATTCACTCCCAAAAGTATTGATTCCCTACATTTTTATTATCATCTTATCCAGTGCATTCGCATCCCTGATAAAGCAATGGATTAAACTTAGGGTGAAGACTATATTCTTTACATATTATTTTTCAACCACTTAATTTAAATTACTCTAAACTTCCTCCACTAGTAAGAGGTTGTCTCCATCATCTACTGGTTTGCATGATAACATACTCATCATTATTTCAAAGTCATATAATATACCAATAGCCCTATTATGTGCAAATTTGGCCTTATGAGCATCTTCTGTGAGTATTATTATCTAAAATTGGCCTTCTTTATGCAACTCCTCTTTCTTTGTATCATTCTTTAGTATCTTTTCAACAAGGAGGATGTCCATATCGATAGAATCCACAACTATCAAATTTTAATAATATAGATCAAGGTTTGTATTTATCCCTCATATTCATTGACTTGTCCTCTTAGGAAATTATTTCTCTCTCTAATAACTTCATAATGGTCCATTATTATAGTAATAACCTTATTTCCCTTAGAAATAAGTTCTTTTGACCATTATTTTGTAGCCCTTACCATACTAATAATCTCAGTCACCACATCAATTATTGCTTGATCCAAGATTTGGCTGATTGGCTATGTTGATTTTGGTTATTTTGATGATCCACTAGGCTCTATGAACTTGTTTAATGTAGCTATAAGTTGATCCAATTTGTTCTTAAATTTATCTTTGGTGGCCTTATCATGATCTATTCTCTCAAAGAGGGAGTTGATTCTAGATTTAACATCATGTTTTAACTCCTCTCTTATTATCTATCCAAGGTGGATCTTTGAAATTTGATAACCCCCCACCACAAAATTTTCCTTTGATTTGTTTCGATGGGGTACTATAATCTTAACAAATCTTTGCCATTTATCATCATTGATTATTTTGGAAAAGGTCCATGGTGTAGACTTAGACTTCTTCTTTACCTCTGATAAGCCAAAGTCTAGTGTACTAGGATAAATCATTTACTTCCACTTATTTCCCACATATCATGCTAGCCAATTGGGAGTAGTATTTGGTTACATGGATAATATCACTTGAGAATTAGTAGCTAATATTGCCTCATTGATAGGCAATATGAATATTATAGAATCCTAAGTAGATGTTGCCATTAGTTGCTCAGGAGATGCCTATGAAATTCCATCTCCTTTAGTTATTTGCAAATCTAAATTCATAACAAGAACTTGTGTTTCTCATGTCTCAAACGAAGATTTTGTGGAAACTATGGAAGTGGAAGAGGTGGGGGCAATAGAAAAAATTATGTTTATTTGAGGTGTGGAAGATGGAATAAACATAGGTACTCTGAATTTGGGAATAGATGGGAGGGTGGAAGCCAAAGCATTGAATGAATCAATCAAATGTGTTATAACACTCAAGGTTGGTGATGTAAGGAAAATGAATGGGGATTAAAGTGAAATAATGCTTATCTTAGGAGTTAGGATGGCCTGTGAAACTAAATTCAAGATGACTAAGTCTATGAGAATGTACTAGTAAGTGGTGTTGGAAATAAATGGAGATGGAATGGAAGGAATTATGAATGGAATGAAAAAGGGGAGTGAAATGGAAAGAGAGATTGAAATTGGAGGAAGGGAAAGTGGAGTGGAAATTTGAGAATCCATTGATGGGGGACCCTAAGTGTCCACTTGGATTAATTTCAAGGGTTTCAATGGAATTATTTTGGTAGGCAAGGTTGTAGGAATGAGAGGGGGGTGGAGACCTAAGATCTAGTTAGAGTGGAAATAGGAGGTCGATGCATTGGAGTTTCTAGAATAATATATATAGGAAGAGGGTGAATATTATAAATTAGTGTTATCACTATGATAGATATGGGGATTGAATATATGAATGATTTAGCTATTATTGTGTCTATATAAAAGATGACAATTGGTTACTTTACAACTATCCCATCCTTTCTTGATTGCCCTTTTTTGGCCTTAGTTTTATTCTTCTTCTTCTTAGAGGTCACTAGATCTTCTAGTTTCTCACCTATTTTTCAAATGGGACCCTATATATATAAATTAATTATATATTCCTTAATCTTCAAAATATTTTCTCTGATGCCTATTTTTTCTAATGTAGATCTTACACAAGTAACTCACACTAGTCCTTGAACAATGGAATAATTTTCTAGCCTCAAGCTCAAGAGTTTATTCACCATGAAATTACAAGTTTAACATAATGATATAAGATGAAAAGGTATCTAATTTTTTTAAAAATATTCTCTAATAACCCTCTATACCTCTTTTGAAACTCTCTCAAACACCTAATTTCCACTTATGCAACTCTGCCTTCCAAACTAGCCTTCCTTGTAGCCCTTTTATGCTTGAAAATAGGTTAGTATAGAAAAGTACCTTTATTATGACTTAAAAATATTATAATCTCCTGTATATTTTTAAAACACATCTATGATTCAAATTTCAATATCTACCTCAATGTCCAGGTCCACTTTCTCCCGTGTAACCTTCCAAACTAGGCGTCTTTTAGCCCTTTCTTAATCCCTCTAGCTAAAAAACCATATAACTTGGTCCATACAAGCCAGAAAGTGACTTAATCAATTAGGGCACTCAAAAACATGAAATACTAAAAATTTTGAATATTTTTCAAGGGTTATTTTTCTCAAAAACTTCAAAACCCTAGTTGTTAGGGTTTATGGACACTAAATAGGCTGAGGGTAGTTTAAATTCCATTTCTTAAACCTAAAAAAATTTTAAGTCAAAAAAATTGTTGGAATAGGTCTGTTTGATGTTAATAAACCTTTTTCACTTGATGATCATGTTATAAAAACCCTTACCTCTTCACAATATGGAAATCTTAGTCATCTCAATCTCTCTTGATTGTGTTCTATGGTTAAAATAGGGTAAGCACAAAGTTTTTGTTGTTTCACTATCTTCTCAAAACCCACAAAATATTTAGTATTTACCAAGTCTCTCACCACATATATGACTACCTTAAATCCTTTCCAAATTCCTTTTCAATCAAACAAGATTCAATACAATATATAAAAAAAATACATACCTGGTTATGAGTGTACTATAGGTTTCAATGAACAAGTTTGTAACCTAGTTATAGAAATATCAATATTTATCACTATATATATTGAAAAAATATCAATAATTCTATTCATACATGTATCCCCTTTCCATTATCCATAGGATTCAAGCATCAAAAGGATCAAATGCTAAACTAGTTTGTTTACATAAGATTGTAACTATATACTCCCTATTATCAAGATTGACTATCACCACAAATATGACTACTCCCAAATTTAATTTGGGTTCCATATTTTTCACACAATATAATACAATTTTTTCTTAGTCAATATCAATAAACAAACAACCATTCTCTTTCCACATTGGTGATTCCAACATACAAACACTTTGTTTTAGCTATGCAACATCAATGCACTTAGAATTCCAACATCACTATTATTTATTCATATTATTTCACTATTTACATGTCCATTATCTCCCTCTTCAAATTTAAATCACAATGAAAACATCAAAAACTGACTCTACACAACTAATCCAAGAATCATAGCTAATTCTTGGACGTTTCCCACGTAGAAGTGATTGAAATTACACTACATTTTTTTATGTTTTTCCAATATATCCAATGTATGACCATGTCTAAAGAATAAGGAACATAGTAATGACCATTTTAATTATCCTAAGACCTATTAGAAATTTTTATATACTTTGACACATTTATACAATGCATGAAAATCCTTTAACAAGGCTTAGAATTTCAAATTTTCAAATAGTGCTATTTTGGAGGGAAAATCATCAATTCAAATTTTATGCCACTTTTGCTAACCTATATCACTCATAAGACTAAATAAGGACCTAAATAACCTATGAAACACATAAAATACAAATTCAATCCAAAATTGAATTCATTTTTGGGTCCATAAGGATCCCCTAGATCATACTACCAAGCTAAAGAATTTTTGCCATATATTTCAACTTGGTGTATGTTCCTCTTTAGATAATTTGTACCTCATAATAGAAGTTTGTTTCTAATACTTGCCTCTAATAGAGGTGAACATGTTCTTGGGCCCCATAATTTGGCCTCCTATGGTTCTTCTTCAATTGTGTACCTGCACACGAAATAAAATTATTAAGGAAAACATTATTGTTGTCTTTGGCTGCTTGCTTTGGATGTGCATACCATGATTCTACTTCTTCAAACTGATCCATCACAACCTTTATTCCATAATAAAATATTAATTTAAATGTTTCTTCTCTATCCTTCATCCATTCTCTTTGTTTTGTACATTTCACCTCATACATATTAAGTATGTGGTCTTTGTATGCCATCTACTTGCATAAATACTTAGTTTTCTACTATATATTATCTTGATAACTTCCCTTAACCTCCTTTATACACAAGGAATTCATGTTATCTTTCACATTCTCATGATCTTTACTCAACACTCTCATGTTATCTCCTTCACTTAGCTATCCTTCTTGGACTTGTTGTACACTACTCATCTCTTTTTTAACTCTTATCTTTTCAAGACTTTCTCTCATGTATTAAAGATTGCCTATCATGCCTTATATGAATTCAAAACTAGAAATATTTATCAAATACTAATATAAACATGTAAATAACTCATTTAAAAACTTAATCAAAATTTTTTTACTTGCAAAGGTTCACATTCCTCAACTTGGGCTGCCTCAATCTCCTTGGGTTGTTTATCCATCTTCAATTCTTCATCCTATTGTTACACCAACTCTTTGTAACCTACCACCAATACCTTAGAATAGACACCAAAAAAATTATCATATTTATTCAAAGGAAATGATGTATACTTGACTTCCTTTTACTCTAAATAATATATGTCTTCACCCCATAATGATTAGTTGACCTATCAAACTACTAAGGCCTTCCTAGCAATACCTAAAAAACATCCATGAGGAGGATATCACACATGACCTAATCCCTATAGGTTCAAATCTAAAACTATACTAAGCATTGTTCATTAACAATCACACCATATCCTTTCTAAAGCCAAGAAAATTTTTAAGGTGCATGATGAGGTAATATTTTAAGACCAACTTTACTTACCATCTCATTTGAAACCAAGTTGTCTATACTTCTTGAGTCTATTATCATCTTACAAAATTTATCATCAGACTTACATGTTGTTCTAAAGAGTGTTATTTGTTGATCAGGTTCTTTCTCCTTTGGTGGATTCAACAATGTCCTCCTCATCAAGAGTGACTCTCCTTCTTTAGGTACTAATATATGTCAATATGATCCAACACTCTCTTCCTCTGTAGGCTACACCATTTTATTTATACTCTCATTTCTATGACTTCTTTCTTTTTTCTCCTCTAGACACCCCCAATAATTATGACCTACATACTTGTTGCATTTGATATATTTTCCTATAAAACCACTAGTCCCTTTTCCTCTAGCATCTCCACCTCTGTAATATGGCCTCCTACCTCTATAATCACCTCTTGGTTGTGCTTCATATTTTTGTCCACTACTTTCACCTACCTCATATGCATTATTTTTGCCATACTTTCATCTTCCTCTCATTTTTTTACCTCTTCTTTTTGCTTGTTAAGTATTCCTTCTTGCCAAATTTTCCTCAAATTTCAAGGCTACTTGGTATGCTTCTTCAACTATTTTCAAAGTCAATATACTGATCTCATCTTGTATGGAAAACTTGAGACCATTCATCTACATTTCTACCTTCTCATCATCTTCTTCTAAATATCCTATTTTGATTGTCAATCTATCAAAATATTATGTGTATTCTTTCACTGAGTGCTCATTTTGTCTAAGATTCTACAATCTCCTAAAAAAATGTGTGTGGTAGTCCTTGGGCATGAAATTTTCCTTCATCTTCATCACCATCCTATCCCATGACTAAATTTTTATCTTACCCCTTCTTCTATCTTCCTAGATTTCATCCCACCATAATGAAGCATGTCCTCTCAATATTGTGACTAAAAATTTATTTTTATTGGTGTCATCCACCTCCTCATACTCAAAATACTTGTCCATGGCTGCTATCCAATCCACCAACTCATGCACATTTAGATTGCCTTCATACATTAACACATCTAGCTTTGGTTTTGAGCCCATTTTCATCATGGATTTGATTAATATTTCCTCCATTATATCTTCAATTTATTCCTCCTCTTATTATCTATCATCTTACTCTCCTCTATCACTATCATCTTTAGCTATGACCCTTCTTTGATCTATATCCATAACTTCCATTCTATCCTTCATGTTCTTCATCTCAATGAGTAAATTTTCAATATTATATTACATTATTTGAGTTTATATAGGTTGAATTTTAATTTATACCATTTTATCCTCTTTATATTATCCTCTAACCATCCTTAGTCTCTAATACTAAATGATGTAGAGCTTGCACAAGTAAATCACACTAGTCCTTGAACAATGGTATACTTTTCTAGTCTCAAGGTCAAGAGTTCATTCACCATATAAGTATAAGTTTAAAATAATAATATAAGATGAAAATGTCTCTAATTTTATTTAAAATATTCTATAATAACCCTATATACCTCTTTTAAAACTCTCTCAAACACCTACTTTCCACTTATGCAACTATGCCTTCCAAACTAGCCTTCTTTGTACCCCTTTTCTAACTTCAAATATGTTAGTACATAAAATAAAAAATAATTATTACTTTTAAATATTATAATATCCTTTATATTATTAAAACATGCATATAGGTAAAATTTCAATACCTATCTCAATCTCTAAGTCCACTTTATCCTTTGTAACCTTCAAAACTAGGCCTCTTTTAGCCCTTTCTCAATCCCTCTAGATAGAAAACCATACAACCTAGTTTGTACAAGATTATAAGTGACTTAATAAATTATTTCACTCAAAAAAATTCAATATTAAAAAATTTTAATATTTTTTAAGGGTGATTTTTCTCAAAAACTTCAAAACCCTAGTTGTCAGGGTTTGTGGACACTCAGCAAGCCGAGGGTAGTTTAGATTTCATTTATTAAACATAAAAAAATTTAAAGTTAAAAAAAATTATGGAATGGATCTATCTGATGGTAATTTACCTTTTTCATTTGATGATCACATTATAAAAACCCTTACCTCATTCACAAAATGGAAATCTCAACCTCTCTTGACTATGTTCTATGATAGAAAATAGGGTAAGCATAGTGTTTTTGTTGTTCACTATATTTTAAACCCCAAAAAAATATTTAGTATTTACCAAGTCTCTCACCACATATATTACTACCTTAAATCCTTTCCAAATTCCTTTTCAATAAAACAAGATTCAATGCAATAGAAATATAGAATACAAACCTGGTTATGAGTGTACTATAGGTTTCAATGAACAAGTTTGTAACCTAGTTATATAAAGATAAATATTTATCACTATATATATTGAAAAAATAAATAATTATATTCATACATTTATCCCCATTCCATTCTCCATAGGATTCAAGCATCAAAAGGATCAAATGCTAAACTAGTTTGTTTACATAAGACTATAACTGTATACTCCTTGTTATCAAACTTGACTATCACCACAAATATGACTACTCAAAATTTTAATTAGGGTTCCCTATTTTTCACACAAGATAATTTTTTTTTAATTATTAAATATAAATAAACAAACAACCATTCTCTTACCACATTGGTGATTCCAACATGTAAACACTCTATTTCAGCCATGCAACATCAATGCACTCAAAATTCCAACATCACTATTATTTATTCATATTCCTTCACTATTTACATGTCCATTATCTCCATATTATAATTTAAATCACAATGAAAAAATAAAAAATTGACTCTACAAAACTACTCCAAGAAGCATAACTAGTTCTTGGTAATTCCCCATGTAGAAGTGATTGGAATTACATTGCATTTTTTAATGTTTTTCCTAATATATCCAATGTATGACCATTTATAAGGAATAATGAACATATAAAGGACCCTTTTAATTGTCCTAATACCTCTTATACATGTTTATATACTTTGACACCTTTATACAATGCATGAAAATCCTTCAACAAGGCTTAGAATTTCAAGTTTTCAAATAGTGCCATTTTGGAGGGAAAATCCTCAATTCAAATTTTATGCCACTTTTTATAACCTATATCACTCCTAATACTAAATAAGGACCTAAATAACCTATGAGACACATAAAATAAAACTTTAAACCAAAATTGAATTCATTTTGGGGTCCATAAAGATGCCCCTGCATCATACTACCAAGCTGAAGAATTTTTACCATGTATGTCAACTTAGTGTATGTTCCTCTTTAGCTAATTTATACCTCCTAATAGAAGGTTTTTACAAATACTTGACTCTAATATAGGTTAAAACGTTCTTTGGACACATAATTTTTCCTCCTAAGTTTCTTCTTCTTCAATGGTGTACCTACACATGAATCAAAATTATTAAGGAAAACATTGTTGTTGTCTTGTGTTGCTTACTTCAGATGTACATACCATGCTTCCACTTATTAAAATTTATCCATCAAAACCTTCCTTCCATAATAAAATATTAATTAAAATGTGTCTTCTCTATCCTTCATCCATTCTCTTCATTTTGTACACTTCACCTCATACATATTAACTATTTTCTCCTTGTACGCCATCTACTTGCATTAATACTTGGTTTGCTATTATATATTATCTTTCATAACTACCCGTAACCTCCTATATACACAAGGACTACATGTTCTCTTTCAAATTATCATTATATTTACTCAACACTCTCATGTTATAGCCTTCACTTGGTTGTCCTTCTTGGACCTATTGTACTCTATTCATCTCTTTTTCAACTCTTGTCTTTTCAAGACTTTATCTAAAGTATTAGATCTTTCCTATCATTCCTTATATGAATTAAAAACTATAAATATTTATTGAATACTAATAAAAAATTGTATATATCTCATTTAAAAACTTACTTGAAATTTTTTTACTTGGCATAGGTTCACATTCCTTAACTTAAGCTGCCTCAATCTCCTTGGGTTTTTTATCCATCTTTACTTCTTCATCTTATTATTGCACCAACTCTTTATAACATACAACCTATACCTTATAATAGACACCAAAAAATTTATCATCATTCTTCAAAGGAAATAATGTATACTTGACTCCCTTGTATTCCAAATAATAGATGGTCTTCACCCCATCATGACTAGTTGACCTATCAAACTGCCAAGGCCTTTCTAGGAATACCTAAAAAACATCCATGGGGAGGATATCACACATGACCTGATCCCTATAGGTTCCAATCTAAAAATATACTAATAATTTTTAATTAACAATCACATTATATCATTTCTAAAGCCAAGAAAATTTTTAAGGTGTAGGATGAGGTAATCTTTTAAGACCAAGTTTACTTACCATCTCATTTGAAACTAAGTTGTTTGTACTTCCTAAGTCTATTATCATCTTACAACATTTATCATGGGACTTACATGTTGTTCCAAAGAGTGTTCTTTATTGAGCATGTTCTTTCTCCTTTGGTGGCTTCAATTATGTCCTCCTCATTAAGAGTGATTCTCCTTCTTTAGGTGCTACTATATGTGAATATGATCCAACACTCTCTTCCTCTGTAGGCTACACCATTTGATTTATACTCTCATTTCTATGACTTCTTTCTTTTTTTTCCTCTAAACACCCCCAATAATTATGACCTACATACTTGTTTCATTTGAAACATTTTCCTATAAAACCACTAGTCCCTTTGACTCTAACATCTCCACCTCTGTAATATGGCCTCCTACCTCTGTAATCACCTCTTAGTTATGCTTCATATATTTTTCCACTACTTTCACCTTCCTCATATGTTTTATTTTTTCCATACTCTCCTCTTCCTCTCACTTGTTTACCTCTTCCTCTTGCTTGTTATGTATGCCTTCTTATCAACTTTTCCTCAGATTTCAAGGCTGCTTGGTATGCTTCTTCAAATATTTTCAAATTCAATATTCTGATCTCATCTTGTATGGAAAACTTGAGACCATTTAGATACCTTACTACCTTCTCATCATCTTCTTCCAAATATCCTATTTTGATTGTCAATCTATGAAACTCTTATGTGTATTCTTTCACTGAATGTTCCTTTTGTATATATTCTATAATCTCCTAAGTAAATGTGTTTGGTAGTCCTTTGGAATGAACTTTGCCTTCATCTTCATCACCATCATATCCATTGATTGAATTGTTATCATACCTCTTCTCCTTCTCTCTTCCTCAATTCCATCTAACCATAATGAATCATGTCCTCTCAATATTTTAACTAAAAATTTCAGTTTCTTTGTGTCATCCCCCTCCTCATACTCAAAATACTTGTCCATGGCTTCTATCCAATCCACTAACTCATCCACATTTAGATTGCCTTTATACATTGGAACATCTAGCTTTGGTTTTGAGAGCATTTTCATCATTTCTTTGATTGATATTTCTTCCTCCTCTTTTTATCTATAATATTCCTCTTCTATATCACTATCATATTTAGCTATGACCCTTCTTCTTTGATTTATATCCATAGCTTCCATTCTAGCCTGCATGTTCTTCATCTCAATGAGTAGATTTTACATATTATGTTGCATTCTTTGAGCTAATATAGGTTGCCTTTTATTTTATTCCATTTTTTCCTATTTATCTTATCATCTGACCATCCTTAGGCTCTAATACCAAATGATGTAGAGCTTTTACAAGTAACTCACACTAGTCCTTGAACAATAGTATACTTTTCTAGTTTCAGGCTCAAGAGTTCATTCACCATATAAGTATAAGTTTATAATACTAATATAATATTAAAATGTCTCTAATTTTATATAGAATATTATATAATAACCCTCTATACCTCTTTTAAAAATCTTTCAAACACGTACTTTCCACTTATGCAACTCTACCTTCCAAACTAGCCTTCTTTGTAGCCCTTTTCTATCTACAAATAGGTTAGTATAGAAAATAAAAAATAATTATTACTTTTAAATATTATAATATCATTTATATTATTGAAACACATATATGGGTAAAATTTCAATACCTATCTCAATCTCTAGGCCCACTTTCTCCCTTGTAGCCTTCCAAACTAGGCCTCTTTTAGCCCTTTCTCAATCTCTCTAGATAGAAAACCATACAACATGGTCTGTAAAAGATTTTAAGTGACTTAAAAAATTATTTCACTCAAAAAAATTCAATAATAAAATTTTTGAATATTTTTCAAGGGTGACTTTTCTCAAAAACTTCAAAACCCTAGTTGTCAGGGTTTATGGACACTCAACATGCCAAGGGTAGTTTAAATTCCATTTATTAAACTTAAAAACATTTAAAGTCAAAAAAAATATTGGAATGGTTATATATTATGGTAATACACCTTTTCAATTTGATAAGAACATTCTAAAAACCCTTACCTCATTCACAACATGGAAATCTCAGTCTCTCTTGTCTATGTTCTATGATAGAAAATAGGGTAAACACAATGTTTTTACTATTTAAATATATTTTCAACACCCTCAAAATATTCAATCTTTACCAAGTCTCTCAACACATATAGTAATACATTAAATACTTTCCAAATTCCTTTTCAATCAAACAAGATTCAATGTAATAGAAATACAGAATATAGACCTAGTTATGAGTGTACCGTAGGTTTTAATGAACAAGTTTGTAACCTAGTTATAGCAAGA
The DNA here is from genome assembly GCA_037957365.1 of Torreya grandis. Lineage (NCBI taxonomy): Eukaryota > Viridiplantae > Streptophyta > Pinopsida > Cupressales > Taxaceae > Torreya > Torreya grandis. The sequence continues at coordinate 2,557,640 of JARHVA010001364.1, read as the reverse complement.
TAAATATTTATCACTATATATATATATATATATATATATATATATATATATATTGATAAAAGATAAATAATTATATTCATACATGTATCCAATTTCCATTCTCCATAGGATTAAAGCATCAAAAGGATCAAATTCTAAACCAATTTATTTACATAAGACTGTAATTGTATGTTCCCTGTTATCAGGCTTGACTATCACCACAAATATGACTACTCCCAATTTCACTTTGGATTCCCTATTTTTAATAAAAGATAATAAATTATTTTTTTATTTAATATAAATAAACAAATAACCATTCTCTTATCACATTGGTGATTCCAACATACAAACACTTTGTTTTAACCATGCAACATCAATGCACTTAGAATTCCAACATCATTGTTCTTTATTCATATTATTTCACTATTAAAATGTTCATTATCTCCATATTAGAATGGAAATAATAATTAAAACATCAAAAATTAACTCTACACAACTACTCCAAAAATCATAACTAATTCTTGGATGTTTCCCACGTAGAAGTGATTGGAACTACACTGCATTTTGTATGTTTTTCCCAATATATGCAATGTATGACCATGTCTAAAGACTAAGGAACATAGTAAGGACCATTTTAATTGTCCTAAGACATATTATACATGTTTATATACTTTTAAATCTTTATACATTTCATTCAAATCCTTAAACAAGGCTTAGAATTTCAAATTTTCAAATAGTGCCATTTTGGAGGGGAAATCCTCAATTTAAAATTTATGCCACTTTTGCTAAACTAGATCACTCCTAAGACTAAATTAGGACCTGAAAGACCTGTGAAAAACATAAAATATAACTTCAAACCAAAATTTAATCCATTTTTGGGTCCATAAGGATGTCCCTGCATCAATCTCCTTTTTTACTTGTACTTCTTTGCTCCTCAACAAATTGGTTATTCTGATAATCACATGTGTTATTATATATAATAGAAAAAGGACTATAGAGATGACTACCTAACTGGTGGTAGGGTTTGAGTGATGATTTGTTTATAATACTTTGGGTCCACTAGGGACTCATCTTCCACTAAGTCATTTGGGATAGGTGCCAAATCATAATATTTGATATGTTGTAGGGTCACTCTAGAATGATCTCTCATTTTGACTCTCTCTTCATCCTCTAATTTTCCTAATAGTATTCAAAATATGGAACATGGGCGTATGTGTAAACTACTAGTGTGTTGTTGATCATTCCATAAACATTGAATAATGACATGAACTCTAAAGTCCTTAGGGTTATTTGGCACATTTTTGATTCAACACATTTTTCCTTGAGGAGGAAGGGGCACGTGTATCTACCAATACTAATTGGGAAGTAAATTCCCACCTTATGCCTATTAGAAAGTATCTTATGGGTCTCCATAAGTTTCCTGGATAACTCCATCAATGTCCACTTATCACTAACATATCAGGGGAGTGTATATGGGTAGCCATTGAATTCAACTACCCTCATATAATAATAAGTGGGGAACTAAATGAAGTAGGATCCCCATTTTGTAATATATACAACTGATACTAGTGAGAATCTTATTCTCCCTAATTATTTATCAATCATGATAATGTTGTAATAGATGAAAGCACCATTGAATCTTCTAAAATGTTGTCTACAAGCCTCTAATTTAAGGCTAGGATAGTAGTTGTACACTCTGATTATCTCTCTAGGTATTGTGTTAAGGCCTCAAAAATATCTCCCTTTGTCCAAAATATATATAAGGTAAGAAGTCATGAAAAACTTGGTAGTTATTTGCACCTCCATCAATTTCTTGTGGAGGGAATCACTTATGAGCTAAGTCCAATGAATGTATTGAACATCTTGTTAGATTACTAATATGTATTGGTACATCCACTCCTAAAAGCTCTTGGCATTAGGGTTTCCAATGATCTTATGTAACAATAAAATAATGTATCCCACCTCATCAATAAAATCAATCCTATACAAGGTCTTCAATAATCTGGTAGAGGTAACCTTGAGGGACTTAAACCACTATTTTTTTATTATCTTATGACATCCATCTCTATTGTCTTCAAATAATTATGTGGATGTATATGAGTTATGTCAAGATAACTCTTAAGTTATAAGATTTCAAATACTAAATCAATAAAGTTAGGGTCTAGATTGAAAATCATTTTCCCTTGTCATTTAATACTTCTCTTCTATTAGGATCATAATATTTGGCTAGCGTCAGTACCAAATCAGGGCTTTGGACTAATAATGGAAAGGTTGTAGCTTATGGAAAGCCAAATTCATAAATACTTTGGATCTAATCATTTTTAAACTCTTCACCTATTAAGGTCTAGAATTACCCTAAGTCAATGTGACCTAAATCTATATCTCTATGATGGAATCTAAGCTAAGAGTCACTTCAGTGCCTTTTGATTTGAACTTCATCTCTTTTAAAGACATGTAATCTATTTAGGAGGCCTATAAAAAACCAACTACAATAGTTAGTAGGGTTTGTAGGTACTTCAAGAAAGTGTAACCTATGGTGGAAATGGGAGGTGCTCTATGTATATGAAATGTTTGATGAAATTAGTAGGTGTTTAAAGTAGGCAACAACTATGTAGAGATAAAAAGTGTTTATAACAAGTTAGAACTATAATATAAAGGGAATGTGTTGTTAGCAATGTGTAATCCCACTATGATGGGAGGTGTTTCAAGAAGGTCCACTGTCTGTGGGGACTTCGAACCTTGTAGGGGTCTTAAGTGATTAGAATAGGTATAACCTCCCATATAAATGAAAAGTGTTTGGGATAAGTCCAATGTCTATAAATAATTAGAGGATCTCATAGGAATATTCATTGGGTTTGTTTGGGAATATGCTGGGAATATTCACATAGTTTAGACAAAGCCCTAGATTTGATTGTGAATCTCTTTGGGGGAAAACTATGTTTTCATGATGAATACATTGGAAAGATTAAAACCTTAAAACCCTAAATTTGAATGACCTAGAAACCCTGGATAAAATTACAAATTCACACACAACTAATGAGACACTATGATCTTATAAAATATAGACCCTATAAACATAACCAGACATGCCCTAAAATACCAAACATGTAAGAGATTTAATAAAAATGCAACTAAACTTTTGTGGCAATATAAAGGATTAAAATAGGCTTTAATTGTTATAATAATTTCAAAAAATCACAAGAAAGTTTGTGTGAATACCATGCAGTGAGGATAATGATGTGGAACTTTTCTCAAAGACGTATCTTGGATGTATGGCTTGAGGGTTGGATCCATGGTGAAGGTCATCAAAGATCAAAAATTGATTCAACAATTTCAAACAATGAATTAAAAAATTCATAATTTACATGTTTAAATAGAAAAAATCCATGTAATTAATGCTTTAATGGTGGTTTGCGGTAGAAATCTGAGGTGCACAGAGAAATTTCAATGTTTTCCAAGTTGGGATTTTCAATTTATTGAAAATTAGAAGGCAAAACTCCTCATGCAATTTTCAATTTTGCAAACTTACAAATTTCATGTAGAGTTCTAGATTTCACATCTTAAGTAGTTGGTGAGAAGTGGAAGCTAGGATGTAATTTGTAATTTTAAAATTGTAATAAGAGTTTTGGATCATGTGGGGGGGGGGATGTTTGGTTTCACAAAATGTAGAGATCATGATGTAATTTTCAATTTTGTAAATTGTAAATTTCATGCCAAGTTCTAGATTCTATTGGTTAGTACGTCATGAGATTCAAAGCTCATAAAGTAATTTGTAATTTTCAAAATTTAAAATTACATTTTAGGATCCAAATTCAACTGGTTAGGAAATCTAGTGCATTATGGGATTTGGAGTCTATGAAGCAATTTACAATTTACAAATTACATCTAGAGTTTTAGATTTTGAAATGCAAGGGGAAAATGGTTTTTTTGGTCAACTTAATGGATTTTCTCAAAAAATTAGGGGGTCTCCCTTAGGGTATTAGATGTTATGATATTTTAAAGACAAAAATATCAACATTTTTGGCAACCTCTATGAGATGATTTCCTACTAATTATTTTCTATCTAGTATCCTTTTAGAAAATTGGGCATGGAGTAAATTTGGCTTAACAAACTTTAGCCTAAAAAAGAATATTATTGGGATTCACCTAAACAAGAACAAAATAGGAAAAAAAAAGATAAATAAAATAGGGAAATAATACAACTAAGGAAACAAAAACTCTTAATGAGTTTATTTATGCAAAAGCACTTATTTAAAAACACAACTAACCATATTATATACAAAATTTTATCTTTTGGAATGAATTCCTACCTCAAAAACAAGCTTTGATGTATATCCCATTGACTGGGATAGGCAGATCTGATCCATCAAGCTTGGAGAGATGGAATGCATTAACTCCTTTGCACTAAGTTATAATATATGGACCACTCCATATTACATCAAACTTAGTGTGCTTGCTTAGTTTATCCTTGTCTACATCCCATTTAAAAACCATGTCTCCTTTATTGAATATCCTGTCAGATGCCTTTTTATCAAAAGTCTTCTTTGTTTGAGCCTAATTTGCTTCCAAGACTTTCAGTGATTGATTCCTGATTTCTTCAAGTTTCATGAGTTCAACTAATCTCATTTTCATTTTATCATTATCAATCAAATCCAATTAGTGATTGAGCTCTAGAGATGGTATCTCCATTGATAATGGGACTCTTTCTTCTCTTTGATACACTAAAATTAAGGGGGAGTTATCAATGGCTCTCTTAGGAGTATCTTATTAGCCCACAATGCTGATTTTAGTTTTGTGTGCCATGTCTTTTGGTTATCCTCCATTATTCTTTTGATAATTTTGATGAATTTTTTTCTAGTTGACTTAACCAATCCATTACCCTAGGGATAATAATTATAAGTACTCATGTACACATTATTTTTCACAGCCCATTCACTCACTTGGGTGCCCACAAATGCCTTATCATTATTTAAGATAATGGTGTGAGGAACACCAAACCTTGAGACTATGCCATCCTTGAATTCCAAAATAGATGACTCCATGGCATATTTTAGTACAACTGATTCAATCCATCATGTGAAATAGTCCATTACTATGAGGAACCATTTATGGCTTGCACTTTATATCTGATTGATCATACCAATGCAATATAATCCCCATTGAGCAAATGGCTGATCTACTTGAATTGGTCTGAGAGGAAAGGTTTCTAACCTTTGCTTATGGTTGAAGTAAGCACAATTTTCATAGCTACTTACCCATTGATGAGCATATTTGAATAATTTATGAAAATAAAAGCCTCCTCTCATTATCTTGATGGTCATGGTTCTTGAAGAGAAATGTCTACCCAATGGGCCATCATGAAATTCTTAGAGCACCTTAGAAAATTGATCGTGCTCAATACATATTAAAAATACTCCATTCATATCTTTATAAAATAATATTCCATCAACAATAACATAGGGAATATATTAGAGTCATAAATACCTTTTCTTTGGCTATTAAAATTCATATGGGTACTCGCCAATCTGTAAGAAACTAGTCATGTCATGGATTTATCTATTGAAAAGAGGTGGATTGGTTAGATGATATGTAATTTGAGCATATACTATTTCAAATATTGCCTTAACAGTATTGATATCAAAATCCAATTGTTCACACAATCCCTTCCCTCCTACAAGCTTTATGATTTTTATGTCCACATCATATTCCATGACCTTTGTGATCCATCCTACTCTTTTTTCATTTATCTCTTAGCTCAATACGAACTCTTTAACACTTTTATGAATCACCATTAGATGTATATTTGGAGAGCATATGCCTGCAATTATTTAGAGATTTAATCACCACATGCACTTGCTTTTTCACAAAACTATAATTCTCTTTGTAATCCTTAAAATATTGGCTGAAGAAAGATATTGGTTATTCCAATTGTTCTTGATTATTCTAATTCAGAATAGTTGAGATTCTTCTTTCCCCTCCAAATGTATAGAGAATGAAATCTTTCTCATAGTTTGGGTTGACCAAGGTAGGATCCTAGGAAATAGTGTGTTTGATGGCTTAAAAGTGGTATTTTCCCTCCTGTGTCCAGCTAAAAATGATACCCTTATTTAGTATTGCAGTAACAGGTTTTTCCATAGAGGAAAAATTTGGGACAAATATTCTTACAAAGTTAATTTTTCCAAGAAAGCTTTGTAGTCCTTTCTTATGGTTGGGTAGTGATAATGTAGAAATAACACTAATTATTTTGGGTCTATTTCAAGACCCTATTTTGAAACTATGTGTCCTAGTAGTTTCCATTCATGAACTAATAAAACACATTTCTTGGGATTAAGGGAAACCCTAAATTCTCTACACCTTTCAAAAATATTTCAAAGGTGATCCAAGTGTGCATTAGCGTGATTTGAGTAGATAGTGATATCATCAAAGTATAATAGGATCATTTAATTGATTAAAACTTTGAAGGCCATATCCATGGCTATTTTGAATATCACACCAACATTTGTTAGACCAAATGGCATCTTTGTGTATGGATACATGCCCCATTTTGTAGTGAATGTAGTCTTAAATTGGTCTAATTCCTACACTAGGATTTGGTTATAACCAAAATAACCATCTAGAAGTGAAAATATTTCAAATATTGATAAAGTTTAAAAAATTTGATCCATCAGGGGTAGAAGATAATGATATTTTAGTGATAAAAATCACTCTATATGGAGAGATCAATACAATCCCTTTTCCTACACCATTTCTTCTTCTTGAACCATAACAAAAAAGTACCACATCCCTTGAAGATCTTTAGCTAGTTTGACTAAGTTTGGGATAATTACATAATTTTCATGAATGTAATATGTACCTAACCATGTTTCCTATACATATTCATAAGAATAAAATTGAAGGGATGATACCCATTCATCTAGATGAGATTCTAAAATATCTTCTACAGGTGTTGCAACCTCATGATCATGCTCCTCCTCTTGATCTTTCAATGTATAATTCATTTCTACAAAGATATGATTGTATGGCTCAATATGGTCTTTTGTGATTGGCTCAACTCTTATTGTTACTCCAGTTCCATATTTCATTTTAAGAAACATGTGAGATTAATCTATAGATAGATATCCTCCCATCTTTGTAGTGAAATTCGATGAGAAATAAATGGAAAAGTAAGGGGGGAGATCTATTAATGAGATATCTTATGAAATGAACAAGCTTGGACAAGTGTGAATGGTGAGGTTTAGTCCCTTTATTATTCTTACTATTTGAATAATATTCCTATCTCACTAAACAACTTTTTTATTGATAGGTGTATATTTTATACCTAAAGCATCAACTATTTTCTTGGGCATCACTGAACTATTAACCCCCAAATGTACCATGTAATTATGAATGAGATGCTTCCTTACTATAAGTGAAAGATAGAATGGGGAGGCTTACTACAGTTATATAAACTATGAAAATTGGTAACTTGAGCATGGATAATGACACCCAAACCATAGGCCCTTCTTACTTGCTCTCATGACCCTCATAGGCATATTTTCACTGATTCTTAATCATTTGTAACCTTTTAGACTTGATCCTAGATGAGCCAAACTCCTCTTTACATGATAGATCCATCCCCCTAGGTATCATTTACTCATGACAATAGTGATACACTAGGACTATAACACTGGTGCCACTCTTGTCTGCTTTTGGTGCTATTTTCCAAGTCTATTTTTGGCCCCAATAGTTAATTTATTTTAATTTCCCATCCTTATCCTTGTCAGCCTAATGCAAGCATATTCAACCCATGGCCAATAGATCCCTATAAAATCCCATTCAAAGATCATTTGGAAAGTGTTGGAAATTATCACTAAGCAAGGAAGAATACAAGCAAGACTACTCAAGTAATCTTCCCTATTCTTTGCATATAACTAGCCAACACATTTATAAGCTTATTCAAATCCTTACACCGATCCCTAGCCACCTCAAGTACATCCAATTTAGTATTTTACATCTTCATACACATAATTGCATAAAGCACATCTAGTGGGAGAACTACATATGGCTTGATCCCTCTTTGGAGTATTGGTATGTAGGTAGCGTGCCCACATGTGGGATGTGGATCCACATCTAGTAAATCTTACACACACTAATCCCCTCCTCTTTCCAAAAATTATTCAAAACACAATGGAAGACATGGTTTGAATAAAGAATCTATTCTATAGGGATATCTATAGACTTTCAACTACTAAAACTTCACAGACAGGGTCACACAAACCTAGTAAACAAAACATAAGAAAGCTTAGATTCTTAAGAAAATAATGATAAAGGTGGAATACAACATTGGTCTCACTCATATCTAGTTCTAATAATCTTATCCAATCACAAAATAAAGTTTATATCTTAATTTGTGACAGTGTCCTAGTCATGCATAGTGAATTCTATCCTTTATCTCAGTCAGATCAATCAGTTTTCAGCTAAGCCATATTTTCTTCCCCTTATTACTATTTTTAGAAAAGTTTGAATTGCAATCAAATTTCACAAATCATTGGCTTAATAATTACATATTTATTTATTGATTGTACTACTCAAACCCTTTAACTAAATTAGGAATAATACTCTAATATTCCCAAAAAAATTAAATCATTTGGTGAACCTGACTTACTTTAAACATGCATAAAAACCCTAGGGTAAAATTCTTACTAATTTCTCATATATTTTGTTAATTTTTTACCTGCATAATAAAATAAAAAATTAGCTTTAAATTTTAAAATTTTGTAGTAATTTTAAAATAAATTTATTTCAAACCCTAGTTGCCCATACTAGGTCCCAGTAATTTTCCAATATTTTTTTGAATTTTTACTCACATATTAAAATAAAAAATCCATTCAAAATGAAAAAATTCATAGAAATTTGTCAAAATATTTATTATTCCAAACCCTAGTTGCATACACTAGGTCCTATTGATTTTATAGTATCACCTTACATCTATAATCAGATTGCACAACATGGATCTCACTTATTTACAAATTTTTCTTACATTTCTTGTAAATAACAAAGAGACCATCATTGGTCCTATCATGTAAATGAATGATGAAGTTTACCATATGTTAATACAAAGCTTTATTATCTGTATTTCATGCTTATTTTTTGTAATAAAGAATGATATTACAAAATTCATGGCTAAAAATGCATAAAACTTCAATATTTCTTTTCCATACTCTTTATCATGTATATGGAAAGATTTTCAAGTTTATCATGCCAAAAATTTTAGAAATGTTATGATTCATGTCACAATTTTCTATACATTTATGCATAGATACATGTTATCTATCCCTTACTTTCTATCTCTCATATAGAAGGATTTTCAAGTTTATAATGCTAAACATGTTAGAAATTTTATGATTCATGTCACAATTTTATATACATTTATGCAAAAATACATGTTATCTATCCCTTGCTTGTTATCTCTCTTGTGGAATGTTTTTATAAACATATTATTATACAACTCACCACTCAAATCTCATGCATTTTACTCCACATTCATGATTTTTTCCTACATGCATATAATAACTCATTGGATAATTTTGAGTATCTCCCTATCACTACTAGACATGAGCAGACACTAGTGGTTATATCTATCCCTCCTCCCTTCAAGATTGGTACATCTAGGTCTTATCCCACACCTACTACCATCTATATGCCTATAATAGATCATGTGGTCCATGTTATCACCCAAGTTTATGAAGATAGGTAGGTTGATTACACCCATGGCTAGAGCTTTATCACTTAGGTTTAGCACCCCTTCAGATATAGTTTTTTTTCTTAAGCTTTTTCAATGATCAGATGTTTACAAATATGTGTTATATGTAGCCCTTTACAATACTAGAATTCCCATTTCAGCCAAACCAACTTATGTTTCATCTATCCTCAATGTAATGCAATGGATTGAAGATCATATTTACTTAAAGAAAGAGGATTTACCCTTGAAACACATCATTGAACAAAATCTACCTCTATATATTCAATTGAGAATTAATTATGTGGGGATAAAAATAGTGTTAGTTGATAATGGTTTAGGACTCGACATTTGTAACATTTCTTTTCTGAAATTTATTAATATAGAACCTCAAGATCTAGACCATTCTAACATGAACATCAAAGGTTTTGACAACATCCCACAAAAAGTCATGGGTTAAATAATACTCAATCTTACCTTAGGGCCTAAGACATGGCAAAATACTTTCCAAATCATGACAAATGACCTCAACTATAATTTATTACTTAGTTGGCCATGGATTCATGATATGCATGAAGTCATTTCACTCTATGCTTGTCTAAAATTTAGTCATAAAGGTTACATCTACATATTCCTAATATATAAATAACTTTTAAATACTACTAGGTTGCTAAAACTCTATAGAATTATATTCTACACTTCAATCTTGGTCACTTACCTATACAACCTATTATTCACAATGTACCCTTGGAACATACAACACATCAACAAACTCCAAGTTCCATAATACCACCGATAATAAATCATAGGTTTACCTCTCCTTTTGCACTTAAATGTCTTAATAAAATTGGATATCATTGCAAAGGTCTGGGAAAGCATGACCAAGGAATCATAAATCCTGTTGAGGCATTTACATAATATGGAACACAAGGGATAGGATATGTTATCTTTAAATTTAAGTAGGCTAAATTGATGGGATAACCCCTATGAAACTTGTCTGTTTCATATCCCATGAGCTCTAAACATGCAAAATGAGGCCAATCACTACCTTCTTACATTTTTTTGTCTTAAAAAATTTAGTCTTTTGAGGGAATTTGTCACCCCATGCAGTCAAGATAATTTTATCTAGACTACACCAAGTTAATTTTGGCAAAAATCAGAGTATTTTCTCTGAACTACACCATTGCATGCAAAAGTAGATAATTTCTCTGACATGGCACATGCAAGGTCAGAGAAATTTTTTGACCCTGCACTTAGGCCCACCACTCTGGTGGTAATTAATACACATTAATTTCTTTGTTTATATATATTACCTCATGGTAATTTTATTTTTTACCTTTTGTTAAACCTTCTCTCACCATTATCGAGCAAGTGTACACTTCTCTCATAATTTTTGTGCCTCTCTACATCTCATCACTATTTTCATGCTCAAATCACCTCGACCCATTCATGGTTTCTATTTTACATCTCAGGTAAGGCTTTTATTTTCATTCTTTCCACTTACAAATTTTGTTTCTTGACCTAGGGTTTTCTTTTTTACATAAAGCTTTCATGTTGTTTTTGATTTTTTTAACCTAGCATCATTATTTCAGCTTTTGTGTTGTTTCATGTTTTTATTGCATTTTAACCTTGCATCATTTAAAATCCATCATGTTCCTTTTGACCCATGTACCTCAGAAAATTTTATCTAAGGTACATGCTTACACCCTTTCCCCCATTTTCCTTTTCCTTGGTGTATCTCAGATAAAATTCTTTGAGATGTACCAATTCATTTAGCCATGGTGCACCTCAGAGAATTTTATTTGAGGTACACCTAAACCCTTTAGTCTTTCTTTGAGTGCACTTCAAATAATTTTCTTTAAAGTGCACTATTTCTCATTCTTGACCCATGCACATCTAAGAAAATACTTTGGACTACACATAGACAACCCTTCAATACACTTTAAATAATTTTCTCTGAGGTGCACCTTGAACCCAAAACTGGTATAGGTCAAAGAAAATTCTCTAACCTACACCTAAGACCACCTAGACCACCTCTGGTGCAAGCTAGAGAATTTTCTCTGACTTACACAAGACTTACCCAAGCATGGTGCAAGTTGGAGAAAATTCTTTGATTTACACCTAAAGTCTTTACCCCTCATGTAAATTAGAGAATTTTTTTTGGATTGCACCAAAAAAGTCCTACCCATAGTGAAATTTGGAGAAAATTATTTGAACTACATAGCTTGTTCCATATCCTATGTAGGAGCATATATTTTTATCACTCTTGCATTTTCTCTAAAGAATATGAAAAAATGCTAACTCTATAAAAATGACATTATCTCTTTTAGTCACTTAATCAATGTTAGAGGATTCCCCAGCCAAGAGAGCAATGAAGTACAAGTTTCAAAATGGTTTTTTAGTGTCTATAGTTGAATCAAATGTAGATCAAATTAGAGACACCAAAATTGGTCATGTTGATATCACTGAATTCTTAGAATGGTTGGGTAGGGATCCCATTGTTCAACATATGAAACCTATTTTAAATAGTGAGATTCATTTGGTAGCTACATTTATAGTGTCATCACAAGATATAGAATTTGTTCTAGTAGTTGTTGTACACTTTGACAAAGAAACCAAATTAGTTAAGGATGTAAGTGGGAAGGTGATCATTCATCTAGATAATGAGTACTTTGAAAAAATATTTCATCTCTCAAATATTAAATAATACTAATATTTAAGTGTGAACTCATCTCAAGAGTACTATGATAGGAATTCTGACAAGTGTAAAAAACACACCAATAATCATTGGCTCAGAACTCCTAGACATTCAATTTGAGATGGCCCAAGTACCTATATCATATTAAATTATTAGAATTAGGAGATTTGATCACTCTCCTAAGCAAGGTTAAGGGTCTTCCCATGTCAAACATCTTTCAAGAGTGGATGTATCACTACATATTCATTATCAAGAAGGATAAACAAAGAATTTTTGGGGGAAGTCAAATTAGTGATGTTATATGTCACTAGCTCTTTGAGGTGACCTCTTATCTAAAATTTTATAACTTCTTATCTAGTATATGTTGTAGCTAGCATGAGAGCTTTCCTAGGATTGACCAGTAATGGTGAGAGGAAAAAGGTTATAGTACATGAATATTATCCACAATTAACTCTCAATGAAAGCATAAAACATTATAGGAGAGTCAATGATGCTTTATTATACAAGTTCATTTGCATCTTTGAAAAAGACCTCAAAAAAAGAGAGTTTTATACCAATCATAGGCAATAGTCAATAAGATTGGTAGCATTTTTTTGTAATTCGCAACTTTCACCTACATCAGGGTAGGAGGGTTTGATGAACAACCATAAATGTTGCCTAGATACTTAAGTGAAAATTTATTTTAATGGAGATGTTTTGAAAAATGATGGTTATGCATAAAAAAATTAGATGCTCATAAGTGGGGTTTCAATTTCCTAATCAGTATTGGCCAATATATAGTTTCAATCATGCCAAAATCCAAAATAATGGAAATTGAGCTACAATGGGTCACTCTCAAGAGGTTCAAGAGTGGAAAAGATTTTGATTAAAAAATGATGAAGGAGAAGATGAAAGGAAATTATGCTCATGTATATAAGATCAAAGACATTTGGGCACAATGTAAAATTGAGGAAGATGTGAGAAATTTAGATTATGTCCATCTCACTACCAATCATATTATTAATCTAAAATTGGATAATATTCTAGAAGATTTATGAGATGATGAGAATGTATTAGACCCCTTGTATGAGGGTAATTAGGTAGCTTCCACTCCTCTCCCACCAATCTAATGATCCATCAAAGAATCCACATCTATTAGAGATAGATTTCAACCTATTCTTGTAAGGATAATGCTTGGTTGGAGTTAAAAGGTATCAAGTTGAAACATTTCAAGACTATCTCGAAAGAATAATATGATGAAGATATTATAAGGAAACAAGAGGAGTTGAGGACAAAGAATAAAGAAGAGGCCTCTACATCTACACAGAAACCAAAGTTTGTGTTTGTAAGTAAAGGTAAAAGAAAATATAAAGGAATTAGTCTAGATAAAAGTGTTTAAGCAAAAAAATAGGAAAATTTATCTGTGAGTGAGGCACCACCTCAACAAATAATTAATAATCACCTCAACTAGTGATTCAACAATCTTCATAGCCAGTGCTCACATGGTCATAGATTCTTTCTGTTGAAACCTCCCAAACAATAGTTTCATAGGTAACATTTTCCATAGTTTCCCCTATAATACCAACCATACCAATTGATTTCATTCATCCCCAAATTTTTCTTTCATCCCCACCTTTACCTCCTAGTGCCATGCTTTTCCAAGTCCCTTCACAAGGCACACTCGATGAAGTTTTTGATTCATTGTCAAATTTCTCTAGTCCTTCAAATTCATTGGGATCTCTTACTAATTTATATTTTACCCAATAGGATATAGATAAATTTATGTCTAAAAAATCCTCCAAAATAACAACTCAAGTCCATACTACTCTAGTATCCAACTTGCCAATAGTGACTAGAGTTTCAATCATGTCAACCCACACTCCACCAATCATAACCAAAATCCCATTGGTGCCAACTCCACCACCAGCCTCCACCATCTCATTTTCCATTCCACCCACTTAATTAACCATTGGTCTTCTATAATCCTTGGCATCATCCATTATTGAAGATACATCTCCTCTTCTTCCATGGCTGATGACTCAAACACCTAAGAAGAAGAAGCAAGCTATTTATCCTGATGATTTTGATTTTGGTTAGCTTGTGCCTATAAAGCCCAAAATGGAAAAAAAAGGCTAAAACCATGTCAGAGGTAATTTTTGAGTTTGGACACAAGTATATCAAGGTTAAAATGCCTCCCTAAGATAGAAAAATTAAAAATATCCAAGTGTTTGAATATGTAGTTACATAAAGGTGCAAAGGAGGATTTACAGGCAACTATGGCATCCTTGATGGAGAGATATGATAAGGATAAGAAAATTAAAGATAAACTCAAAGTAAAAGTAGAATAAATAACCTCTATTCTACAAAAGATCATGCAATATTTTGAGTCTATTGAACTTGTTGAGAATGAGAACACAAAAAAATAAATTTAGTAGGTAGAGAAAATTAGATCCAAGGTTAGGTGGTCAATGCCTGGATTGAAAGGTTGACAACACAAGGTATTCAATGGTTGCATTCTACCATTGAATTTTTGAATAAATTAAGTGAAGTGAAAGTGTAAATTCAACACATGCTTAAGACACTCACTCAATATTTAGAATTGATTGAAAAGGATATTGATACATAAACTCAACTATGTCAGTTCAAGCTAGAACTCTTAGTTGAGCAAAAGGTCATTCTGAATAGAAAAGTATTCATTGAGTACAAAGAATAAATGAAGAATAAAATAAAAGTTCTTGATAATATTATTAAATATATCCAAGAAGCTGAATATATGTGTAATAATAAGATGTTAGATCTTATAGATAAGATTAGAGAACTTACTTGTCAGGTAAGAGATGATTCCAAAGAAATTCTTTTTATGGAGATAGTAATTTAGGAGTTCTCATCTTTGATTCAGATAAAGATTAAGAAATAAAATTTCATGCTTGAATCCATCGATAAATTGGTTGAGTTTTAAGTCATAATGGATAAGTTGCAAAGAATCTTGGATAAAAGTAAGGACTTGCTAGTTAATCTAGAAGATTCCCTCACAAGGGTTATTTCCATCTCCAAGAGTATATCAGGCCTAGACAATAGTGAGGTCCAAGCTACCTTGAATAAATATGAATCATTTCTAGAGAAAAATGAAAAGAAATAAATTTATGTGTCTAAGGACACTTATTTTATTTTTTAACTCTTTATATGTAATTTTGTTTGGTGAAATTTACATGTAGGAAAAGTACATAGTCTTAAGTCAAATCAGACTATATCAATGAATAAGTCAATGTATTTATGTTTTTATATTTCTAATTGTTGACCAATTTTTCCCATAGGCAAAATCTCAGTCACCTTTTGCACTCGCTTTGCATGGCCAGTTAATTTTAGGTTGCAAGGTCCACCTTCAGGTTTCAACAGCTCCGTTTCAAAGCATTGGCTCATCGGCCTCGTTCATTGGCATTCACGGTAGCATAAGGTAGAGTCTTCAAATGTTCACAAAAGGGGAGAGGAAAAAGCTGGGGCACTTAACACTAAGGCAAAAGGAGGGTAGATGTTTACAAGAACAATGCAGTCGGCAGCAAATTTGCCGCCCACAACATCGACAGGTAAAAAGAGACCGCAAACAGATGCAGTCAGCAGCAAAATTGCTGCTCACAACACAAATGGAGAAAAGAAAGGCAACCAACTCAGCTGACATTGATAGAATAGCCAAGCCAACATGGCTGATGTCAGCAAAAATGCCACGCTCAATAGTAAATCGGCCGACGTCAGCAAAATTACTGCGTGCAGTCCACGGTAGTAGGCGGCAAATTTACCACTCACAACATTAGGTGGAAAAAAAGCCCTACAAAACATAGAAAAAGACCCACCCAGCAGGTAGAGGAGCAGGCCACATGCAAAATGAGGCATCAAGCATGGTCCCAATAGTTTTATGACATTAGCTACAGTGTTTCACTCTTCCCAATGAGACTCCTATTGGCTTTTCCCATATAAATGGGCAGACTTGGTCATTTTAGAAAATCTTCTCCAATTTTGTAAAGAGCACAGCTCTCCAAATTCTCCACCTGAATCAATAAAATATAGTTTTTTGCCTCCATCTTGGATAGATTGTCTGTGTATGTTATGAGTATTATTTGTGTTTAGTCATTATCTCTGATGCTTGCACAGGTTAATGCCAACATACCAGCCATTTACAAGGCACCGGTTCTACAGCTGAAAGGAGAAGAGCAATATTTGAGAAGGATAGAATAGAGGAATTTTCTTGCAAGTGTACATTCCACAGCACCTTGGTAAACCTCTGTTATGTATTTTTCATTATAGCCTCCCTGTTAGTCTTAGCAACCTAGTTCTTCTGCCAGATGTGTAGAGTATATTTGCATTTTTCTTGATTCTGAGAGTGGATGTGGAAGGTCAACCTTTATTTTGGTGTATCACCTCTCTAGAGTAGGCTATTTTTTTTCCTATATTTTCTTCTCCCTTTTCATTTTCCCCCCAGTATATCTATATATCTGTATTTTGCACTACTTAAAATAAATAAGATACATCAGAGGGAACTAGCCCATACCTAGAGACTCTCCTCTCTTGCTTCGCCATTCCATAGGTGAGAGAGGAGTTTCCATGTTGTGGGGAAAAGATAGGAACCTATTTTCCTGTCACTGAGTGCAATCTCCAGTCGTCAACAATTTTGGCATCCCCAGTGGGATTGTAATTTTATTAGTTTCCAACGCAGTAATATTTTGAGATTGATGCTAGTCCTGCTACAGTCATCTAAAAGATTTCTAGCATCTGGTGACTCCACTGGTAAGAGCTTAGTTCTTTGTTTTAAGACCAGTCACTTAAACTTCTATGCCAAAAGTCACCACAAGGTCAGCTTCAAGGGGGTCCCTTTTGTTTTCATTGAGCTGCCTTTAAACTTTGTTAAAAGGCTCAGGTTTGAAAGAACTTGCCCTTATCCATTAGTAAATCCTCCTAGACTTGTTGCTAGGAACACCAACCCAACTCAGCCACAGTTACAGCCTGTTCCAGCCATGGCATTGCCTTTTGTAGCTTTTTGTAGTGAGAGCCCCTTAAACCTCCCACGCTATGATCTGATTCCAGGAATAACTCTAAAAAATGTACCTTCTTTTGATGGAGTGGGACCTATTATAGTTGTTGAGCATATCAAGAATATTTCCAACCTTTGCAATATTCACAATATAATAGAAGAAAACATTGCCATCAGACTGCTGGCATTGTCCCTCAAAGGCAAGGCTCTTGATTGGTACGGCACCTTGCCTATGAATTCCATACATTCCTAGAACGAATTAGGCACCCATCTAACTAGTCATTTTGGGGAAAAAAGTGATGGCCTCTCTCTTGCGGAACAACTGACAACTATAAAGAGAGCTCCGCATGAGTACATGCAGAACTTCAATACGCGGTTTCAAAATACTTGGGATAGAATTCCCATCCTAGTAAGGCTGAATCCTAGCTACGCTTTCTTATACTATCTAAAAGCATTAAATAGTGATATTTCTATGATGATCCAATCTATGGGAGGGCACATATTGCTTGCTACTTATGACATCACCATAGTAGCTGAGAATTACTTGGTGCAAGCTAAAAAGATCGCTCCTAGGCTCAACATGCCACTTTTCCTAGAGATGCTACCCCCTATATAGACCATTGTTCCCATCATTGCTCCCCTGCCCACCATTGAGAAGCAAGTGGCTGTTCCATCAAATGAACTACATGAGGTAAAAATCCTATTGCAAAACATGTCAAATGAACTTGTAACTCTTAAAAGATAACAAGCTCAAAATAACAAGCCAAATCTGGGTTATCAACATTATGGTCAAGGCCCTAAGACTCCTTTTCAAGGCTATAATCAAGGACAGGGTCAGCTTACTCAAACCAAGCCTTATCAAAATTATAACTCAGGCCCCTCTTCATCATCTAAAGCCATGGTGCCTACTCAGAATAACCTTGTACAGGAATAGCCTAGCTGTTCAACCATAGGACATGGTCAAGAGAAAGCTATCCATACGAATGATATGATGAATTTTTTCCAAAATTTAGAACACCAGGTTGCTGATCATTCCCAGTTTTTTGAGTTTCTAGCTCAGCCCAGCATGAGTAACAATCAGGCTCAGCCAGATTCTACTCTGATAAATCACGAAGAGGGCGAGCTGTGTGTAATTAATTATGGAGGTGCTGTAGATAATTAGGTTAATTATGTTGCATCCAACATGAGATTTAAAAGAAGGGCAGTTGGAGAAGCGTAAGCTTCCCCTTAGGTAGTAGAAATGAATACTCCATTGCACCCTTTTCAAAGGACTCTAATTTCTAGACAACCACTTGCACCTCTAGCTCCCCAGTCTATAGATCCAGCTGGGATCAACCCAAAGGAAAGCATGAAGGGAATCAGCCCCCAAGTTAATATAGTTGACCAAATGAAGAAATTGCACGTGAACATTTCTCTATGGGATTCGTTGTCTCTCCCAGGACAAAGGGACATATTGAAGAAAGAATTGCATGAACTAGATCGGCAGGTCGTCCTAACAGACACTAATAATGTCCTAATGATGAATGGGTAGCCTTCTGCTTCAAATCAGGTAAAGAAAGAAGAAAGGACTCCCCCCTTTTATGTATCTTTGATCATAGGGGATTTCTTAGTACACAATTGCATAATTTACAGTGGGGCCAGCACTTTGGTAATGCCCAAGTGCATTGCTGATAAGATGGGATTAAAGTATGAAGCCATGAACAAAGGAGTCTTACAATTAGATGGGATGCCTACAAAGATAGTTAAAATCTTGAAAGGATTAAGTTTAACATTGCATGCCTGCCTAATATTCTCAATTCTCTATGATATAGTGGTAGCGAACGTTCCTCCATATTTCACAATCTGTTTGTCAAGGGACTTTACGTCCAAGATAAGTGGCTATGTAGCGGCAAACTGGTCATATCTGGTTTTTAGAACCAAGTACGGGACCAAATTGAAAATTGAATTTGATCCACTCTAAAAATACCATCTAGAGCCCTATTCACCCAAGGTAGTGAATGTTAGTTACACCATCATTGATCCAGAAGAGTCTCAGACAGACCAATCTTCATCTTTTACTCTTGAAAGAGTCGCAGATCTACTCTTGGATGAGTGGGGAAGTGATAACTTCAAGCACAATCCTTATAAGTTTATTGAGGAAGTAGACCTTGGCATCTATTGCTTGCATGAAGAAGGCACCATTATGCCCAATATAATGAAGGAAAATAAAGAAGACCTTGGCCTATGGCAGTTGTACTTTGATGATTCTAGAAGTAAACTAGGCGCTGGTGGTGGGGCAATGTTAGTTTCCCCTTATAAAGAAAGGTACTTTTCAACTTTTCATTTCTAGTTCTCTTGCACATGTAATGTTGCAGAATATGAGTCTTTGATTCATGGACTTGAGTGGGCAAGAAAGAGAGGGATCAGGGAGTTGCAAATCCTAGGGGACAGTGAACTAATTGTGAACCAAATAAGAGGCCTGAACTTGACCAAGAACTCATTGCTAAAGTCTTACAAGCATAGAGTCTAGGACTTGATGGAGGATTTCCTTGCTCTTAACATTACCTCGATTCCTAGAGAATAGAATAAGTAAGCTGACAGGCTGGTAGCTATTGGCACCCAATTTGATGTTTCGAAAGAGATAAATAGGGATTGTGGTTCACACCATTTAAAAGTGGTGGATCGGCCTTCAATTCCAGACAATGTTATGAATTGGCAGGTTTTTGAAAGTGACTAGTAGATAGCTCTCTTCCTGCAGGAAGAAGCTGAGTTCACAGTCCATAATCAAGCGAAATTGCAGTAGCAATACAAAAATCAGATTGTTCAATTGAAGAACAATAAACTCCCTAAGGGTCTGGTCACGCTTGAAATTATTTTCAATGGAGATGACCAACTAAGAGATGACAAAGCATGCATCACTATCAAAGAGGAGAATTATGAAAAAGTTGAAATCTTCAAGGACAAGTTACTAGCGCTTGGTAAGGTCTACACATTTCAAGAAAGGCAAGCTTTCATTCTGTTGTGTCAGGAGTTTGCTGACGTCTTCGCTTGGAATTATAGTGACTTGAAAGGCTTCGATCCAAGACTCACCCAGCACACCATTGAATTAGAGGAAGGTGCAAAACTAGTCACACAAAAGCAGAGGCTTGTTAATCTGATGATCAAACTCCTTATGAAAAAAGAATTGGTCAAGTTGATTGAGTTTGGCATTATATTTCTGATCAAACATTCCTCATGGTTGGCAAATTTGGTTCCAGTTAGAAAGAAAAATGGGGAAATCAGACTGTGCGTCGACTTCAGAGACCTTAATAAAGTCTCTTTGAGGGATCATTATCCCGTTTTGAACATGGAGTAGATTCTCCAAAAGGTAACTAGTTCCAAATGTTTCTCCCTCCTAGATGGTTATTCGGGATATAATCAGATTTTGGTGCGAGGCTGTGACCAATACAAAATAGCCTTCACCACTAAATGGGGAATGCTCACCTATCAGAAGATGCCTTTCGGGCTATCCAATGCTTGTGCTACCTTCCAGCGAGCCATGGACATGGCTTTTAGTGATTTGATTAACAAGAATGTGCTGGTGTACCTCGATGATATAATGGTTTTCTCCAAGGAGGTGGGATAGCACATGGAGCACCTCACGTAGATTTTTGAAAGGTGCAGGGAATTTGGCATCTCTCTAAATCCAAAGAAATATGTATTTGTTGTTCATGAGGGGAAACTTCTTGGCTACATTGTGTCCAAGGAAGGTTTGTATATTGACCTCGAGAGAGTCTACTCCATTCTAGAGATGTCCCTACCAAAGCACAAGAAAGGCCTGCAGAGTTTCTTTGGCTGAATAAATTTCATTCGGAGGTTCATTCTGAAATTTGCTAAAATAGTCAAACCCCTAACCTCTATGCTAAGGAAGGGTGAAGAATTCAAGTGGACAATGCCAAGAAAAGATAGCTTTGAAGCTATCAAACAGGTTTTGACCTAGGCTCCTGCTCTAATTAGCCCTGACTTTAATAAAGACCTCAATCTCTATACCTTCAGCAATGGAGAAGTAATATCTGCTATGCTTACTCAAGCAAATAGTGATGACCTCGAGCAACCACTCACCTTCTTCAGCCAAGGGTTAGAGGACTTTGAAATTAGGTACACCTATGTAGAGAAGTAAGTCCTGGTAGTAGTGCATAGCCTAAATAAATTTAGATATATGTTGTCAAATAGCAAGATCCATCTCATGGTTCCACACCCTGGTGTCAAGGATTTCTTGACCAATCGAGACTTAAATGAGAAAAGGGTAGGATGGATCACCAAGGTGATGGAGTACAACATAGACATCAAAATCACCAAGTTGGTGAGAGGAAGCCGCCTGTGTGAATAGCTAGTAGCAAATTTGAGGCAAAAAGGTGAAGACAGCTTATTGATCCATGACACAACCACTGCAGAAGAACCAGCTGTCATAAGAGATTGGATGCTGGACATGAGGCATTTCCTTCTTACGGGTGAATGTCCACAGGGTCTCGATAGGGCTGGAAGAAGTATTTTAAACTTTAGTCCCTTCCCTATGTTTTGATTTATGGAGTATTATTTAGGAAGGATCTTGCTGGGGTTCTCCTAAGATGCATTAACCCCAGTCAGGTTAACAAGGTATTGGCTGAGTTTCACGATGGGCCATTAGGTGGCCATTTCGCCCCTAAGACCACAGCATTGAAAATAATGAGAGCTGGCTATTTTTGGCCCACTCTGTTCAAGGATACCTACACCTAGGTAAGGAAGTGACAAAAGTGTGCACTTTTTGATAGAAAACAACAATTGGCTGCCATGCCTCTACAACCAATCCAAGTGGAACAACCATTCATGCAGTGGGGCCTAGATTTCATAGGTATGATCAATCCTCCCTCCAGTGCCAAACATAAATGGGTCCTAACTACTTTAGATTATTTCACCAGGTGGGTGGAAGCCATTGCTTTGAAGGAAGTGAATGAAAGCGCAGTCTTAGATTTCTACGAGGACTTAGTGACACATTTTGGGGTCGCAGCCACTATAATTTCAGACAATGCCTTAGCTTTTTTGGGAACCAAAACTAGTGAATGGGCACTGAGGTATGGTATATACCTCATCACTTTGTCAAATTATTACCTGCAGGGGAATGGGTTGGCTGAGTCCACTAACAAAAATCTGATCAGGATTATAAAGAGGACCATGGAAGAAAATTAGAAAACTTGGCATGCCAAGTTGAAAATAGCTCTATGGGCCAATCAAATCACTCTAAAGAGATCAATCAGAAATTCTCCATATACTCTTGTGTATGGAAGGGAAGCAAGGCTTCCCATTTCACTCGAATTTCTAGCATTGGACCTCGCTCATCAGCTGCAGATAGAAGAAGGAACCAGCATGGAAGTCAGACTGTGTGAGCTAATGGAACTCCAAGAGGTAAGGAATCAGGCCATGGTCTCTATGATCAGTCACCAACAGTAGGTGAAAAGACATTTTGATAAGAAATCTTTGTCAAAAAAATTTGTTGAAGGAGACATTGTCTTAAAATGGGACAAAGACAGAGCTAAGCCCAGAAAACATGCAAAATTTAATGCCCTCTGGAGCGGTCCTTACATAATTACTCAGTGTAAGTAGCATAATGCATTCTAGCTCTCCAAGTTGGACAGCAAAGAATTGTGTATCCCAATCAATGGGATACATCTGAAGCATTGCCACTGATTTTTGGTTCGACTGTACATAGTTTCCCTTGTTTTTTGTTTTTTTCCTACTTTCCCTAAGTGTAGTTTGCACAGTTAGTTGTTTTTAGTCTTGTGTGTTTCCCTTTGCGTATGGGGGTAAATTCTATATTTTTGATCCTAGGATCTTTTGGGTTGTTATTAATTATTTCAAGCTGCATCTGACTCCATGCCCAATGGATATTCAAAGGCAACTGGGTCGTAAACATAGCAGGCATGTTTCCCCTGGGAGTCACCAATTTGTTGACCAATTTTGACCACAGGCAAAATCTCAGTCACCTTCTACACTCGCTTTGCATGGCCAGTTAATTTTGGGTTACAAGGTCCACCTTTAGGTTTCAATAGCTTCATTTCAAAGCATTGGCTCATCGGCCTCGTTCGTTGGCATTCACGGTAGCATAAGGCAAAGTCTTCAAACGTTCATAAAAGGGGAGAGGAAAAAGCTGGGGCACTTAACACTAAGGAAAAAGGAGGGTAGATGTTTACAAGAACAATGTAGTCGGTGGCAAAATTGCCACCCACAACACTAGCAGGTAAAAAGAGACCGCAAACAGATGCAGTCAGTGCCAAAATTGCCGCTCACAACACAAACGGAGAAAAGAAAGGTAGCCAACTCGGTCAACATCAACAAAATAGCCAAGCCAACACGGCTGACGTCGACAAAACTGCCATGCTTGGTAGTAAATCAGATGACATCGACAAAATTGTTGCATGCAGTCCATGGTAGTAGGTGGCAAATTTACCGCTCATAACATCAGGCGGCAAAAAAGCCCTACAGAACATAGAAAAAGACCCACCCAATGGGCAGAGGAGCAGGCTGCACATAAAACAAGGCATCAAGCATGGTCCGAGCAGTTTTATGATGTCAGCTATAGTGTTTTTCACTCTTCCCAATGAGACTCCTATTGGATTTTCCCATATAAATGGGTAGACTTGGTCATTTTATAAAATCTTCTCTAATTTTGTAAAGAGCACAGCTCTCCAAATTCTCCACCTGAATCAATAAAATATAGTTTTTTGCCTCCATCTTGGATAGATTTCTATGTATGTTATGAGTATTATTTGTGTTTAGTCATTATCTCTGATGCTTGCACAGGTTAATGCCAATAGACCAGCCATCTACAAGGTGCTAGTTCTGCAGCTGAAAGGAGAAGAGCAATATTTGAGAAGGACTGAATAGAGGAATTTGCTTGCAAGTGTACATTCCACAGCACCTTGGTAAACCTATGTTATGTATTTTTCATTATAGCCTTCCTGTTAGTCTTAGCAACTTGGTTCTTCTGCTAGATGTGTAGAGTATATTTTCATTTTTCTTGATTCTGAGAGTGGATGTGGAAGGTTAACCTTTATTTTGGTGTATCACCTCTCTAGAGTAGGTTGTTTGTTTTTTTGTATTTTCTTCTCCCTTTTCATTTTCCCCCTAGTATATCTATATATATATATTTTTCACTACCTGAAACAAACAAGATACATCAGAGGGAACTAGCCCATACCTAGAGACTCTCCTCTCTTGCTTCGCCATCCCACAGGCGAGAGAGGAGTTTCCATGTTGCGGGGAGAAGATAGGAACCTGTTTTCCTATCATTGGGTGCAATCTCTAGTCATCAACACTACTCATATCTCATCTCTATATACATAGGAGGATTTTATTTTGTAAAAATGATCACTAAGAGATATAAAAGTGCAATGCTACTAAATTGACAAATAAATTTGAAACTTTGTGTCCATATTGTAAATATTGAATTCCATTCAATATAAGAAAATCAATTGATCTTTCAATATTTGTGTTCAAATAAAATCTTGGTGTGCTGTAAATTTAATTTTGTATTTTCCATTACATTTTATTGTGCTTAGATTAGATTGTGGTGTGAAATTTCTATAAAATAGAATGTGCCAGGAAGCTGATTTTGAATTCTTTGAGTTGCATTTTAGTTACTAGGTTTGTGTTCATCATTGAAAGTGACTTACCATGGAGACTTTGGGCCATAATTTATTCTTATTTTGTGATTTTAATATTTTTTATAAATAAGGTGAAGACTTTGGGCTGCACTTTGTTCTATTTATCTATTCAAGTTACTTTGCTAGTATTATTTTAGTTATTTTTTTGACTAACTAATTTGAATATTAATTATTATTAATTAATCAAGTAGTTTTGTATTTCTAAAATACATTATAAGGAATATAAGAAAGTTTTTAAATGAACATCAATTATAAAAAAAGATAATTGGATGAACACCCACTTTGATAAAATTAGTGTAAATAGTTGTAAATAATTACTTGTTGTGTTAGTTAGCAACAAAAAGGGAGCCTCCCCTTTCCTTGAGGAGATATTTATCTCATCATACTATGGTTGAAAGTACCATTTTTTATAATTTTATTATTAACAAAATATTCACCTGATAGGATATCAGCTTAACCATCTTCATAATAATCCTTCTTCCACCACTTCAAAACATATAAAGTTTTGTCTACCCACTACACCGATAGACCACACCATTAATCATACTTCAGCATTATAAGTGATCTATCCTAGTCTCATTCATGACACAAACTCACCAGACATGTTCACATTAGATGAATTCTTGAATGATGAATCCCTCCTACATTTTCTCATAACATATGAGGACCTTCCATCTTGCTATCATAAAAATAGATTTCCTCGTCACACAAATGCTCATGATTACTTTGGGGAAAGCCTACATTCTCCCCAAGATATACCAATTGATTTAGATGATACTATTACTACCACTCCCTATGCACTCAATTATTCCACCTTACTTAATGAAAAAAAAGTTATTTTTAATTTTGGAACCAACCAGGATCCCTACATTGTCCTATTAGCTACTACCTTATGAAAGGAAGAATATATAGATATTCATCAATCTTTAACAAATTTCTTAGAAATATTTGCTTGGTCTTACTCAGATATGCTAAGAATTGATACATCTATAGTAGTCAATCAAATTCCCTTATACCTAGATGCTAAACCAGTTAAACAAAAAAAATTCAAAATGCACCCTAAGGAGGCTCTCTTAGTCAAATATGAGATCTAATGCCTCTTATATGTTGGCTTCATTTGACTAGCAACACACCCTAAATGGATTTCCAACATAGTCCCTATAGTAAAACCTAATGGGAAAATTTGGTGTTGTTCCAATTCTTGAGATTTAAATAAATCATGCCCAAAAGTTGATTTCCCCTTGCCTAATATTGATATGATAATTGATTCCACAATTGAGTATGAAATGTTATCATTTATGGATGGCTTTGTTTGATACAACTAAATCAATAAAATTGAAGAAGATCAAGAGAAAACATCTTTTACAACACCTTGGGGTACATTTTATTATATTATCATGCCTTTTGGATTTAAAAATGTCAGAACCACATATCAACATACCATGACACATATCTTTCATGATTTGATTCACCATACTATCAAGGATTATGTTGATGATATATTAGCTAAATAAAAAAAATGACAACATCATGATATTGGTTTATGAAATATATTTCAAAGACTTAGGTAATATAATGTTCAACTCAAGCTAAAGAAATATGTGTTTGGAGTTACAATAGGCAAACTCTTGGGTTTCATTATTTCTCAGTGTGGCATAGAGGTTGACCCTAATAAAGTAAAAGTAATTATAAATATGCCACCTCCCACAATATTAAAACAACTTGATCCATACAAAGTAATATCTAGGCAATCCACCATTTTATGTCTCAACTTGATAATAAAACTTAGTCATTCACTCAATTACTAAAGAAAGATACGACATTGTTCTAAGACCAAGCTTGTCATGATAGCTTTGATATAATCAAACAATATATTCTTAATCTACCTATCTTAGTACCACCTATCTTTGACATGCCTTTCCTATTATATATATCAGCAATGGACCATGAATTAAGAGCACTCTTAGCATAACACAATGATCAACACACCAAATTAGTAGTTTATTACATCAGTCGTATATTAGTTGATTACAAAAAAAATTACTCCACAATAGAAAATTTATGTTTAGCACTAGATAAAAACTCAGACATTATATGGTAAATAATGAGACTTAGGTTATCACAAAAATAGATCCATTAAAATTTCTTATGGCAAAACCACATCTATCTAATTGCATCATAAAATGGGTCATGTTATTAACAAATTTTGACTTAAAAATAGTTATT
Source organism: Torreya grandis (assembly GCA_037957365.1). Classification (NCBI taxonomy): domain Eukaryota; kingdom Viridiplantae; phylum Streptophyta; class Pinopsida; order Cupressales; family Taxaceae; genus Torreya; species Torreya grandis. The sequence continues at coordinate 2,530,359 of JARHVA010001364.1, read as the reverse complement.
TAAAAATCAATAAAGGGCCAAATCATTGCAAACCATTTGGTAGTTTAACCACTCCTTAACACTAATTCTATTAGTGACACATTTAGAGACAATTTAACTACTTATTCTACTCATTATAATACTTGAACCATGTTTTTTGATGTTTCTTAATGCACATCTGGTGTAGGGGTATGCATTGTCTTTGTCAAACCTTCTTGTCACAGTTCTTATTACATATCAATTAAGTTTCTCCTGCACCAACAACACCATAGAATATGAAACACTTATTTTAGGTCTATTTTCCACCCAATCTCTCCAAATTATATCTATTCAAGTCTTTGGTGATTCCCAACTTGTGGTCAACCAAGTCAATGATGTCTATCAGACAAAATAAGAACATCTTATCCCATATTGAAAAATGGTACAATGTTTATCATCATAGTTTGACTACTTTTCTATAGAAAGTATACCATGAAAAGATAACAGACATGTAGATGCAATGGGAAGTGCCACATATTTCATTCCTATTGACATTAATGATGATCAATATATTTTCATAATTAAATGATTACAATCACCATTAATTTCCAACATAGATTTGATTGCATTATTCATTCTAGCCACTACATGTAGTTCCATAACTCCATAATGGTTATCTGATATCTATAAATTTCTAAAGAAATCTATTACACCAAACACTTTATCATGAAATTAAAAATGTAAGTTACACAAACAATAACTTTTTTATGTAATCATTGGTAGAGAACTTTTTAAATAATCCTTCAATAGACAATGGCATCGATGTTTGATGTCAACAGAAGCTAAAATTTCCCTTACATAGATACATGGTAGTGAGTGTGGTGGCCACTTCAGTGGAAAATCCATGTCACACAAATTGATTCAACAAGGGTACTACTATCCCATCATGGAAGATGAATGTTTACAATATGCAAAACTATACAATAAATGTCAATGACATAGTAACTTACATTAAGTACCATCATAACAATTATAGCCTATTGTTTCTCCCTAGCCATTCATGTTATGGGGATTTGATATTATTAGAAAAATTAATCCTGAATCTTTCAATGAACATAAATTCATAATCATAGCCATATAATACTTTACTAATTGGGTAGAATCCATTCCACTTCAATCTACTATAGGTGAGGACATTTTTAGTTTTCTCATGACTCACATTATTTCACACTTCGACTTACCCGTAACCATCATTTTTGATAATGAAACATCATTCAAGAACAAAACTTTCAAGAAATTTTGTACAAAATATAAGATTAAAATACATTATCCATCCCATATTACCCATAAGGAAACAGTCAAGTAAAAGCCACCAATAAAACCATCAATAACATTTTGAGCAAAATAATGACCAAATTTGGAGATGATTGGCACTATAAACTAATCCTTGCATTATGGGAATATCACACAAGTATCTAAATACCCATAGGATGCACTCATTACACTTTTATATGGTATAAAATAAATCTTACCATTGGAATTAGAAATCCCATCTCTTTATGTCTCCCTTAAAGGTACTATTATTGATGACCAACATCATGAAAAGTATCTACACTAGCTCAAGAAGTTAGACCATACACACATTCAAGTAGTAGAACATCTTAGAATATACCAATAACATATACAGTGATTCTACAAAAAATGAGTTCATAGAAGAGAATTAAAAGTTAATGATCTCTTTCTCAAAGAAAATATTTGCAATGTCAATGCCAAAAAAGAAACCAAATGAAAATTCAAACCAAATTATCTCGATCCATACATTATTACTAGAAATATTAACCCTAAAGTGTATCATCTAGCCTCAATTGAAGGAAAGAAAATAAAAAATCTAGTGAATATTATGCATCTATGTATATTCCATGTCTATCATTTCATATCACACATTATATTGTACTTAATTTTTCAAAATTACTTGTACACATTTTTTTTGCATAATTTATACATAGTTTTTTCAGTATTACTTGTACATAGTTTCTTATACTTGATTGTACATCACTTATATAAAAAATACAAAAACAATAAATATTTTAAAAATACAAAAACATTCAAATATGTTAAAATAACCAAAAACATTTTGATTGTATGCATCATTCGTGCTCTACACTTCTACTACAATGCTAGACTTACATTTGTTGTTCCATGATATTGTTTGTCAATTTATCTACATTACCACACTTCACTTCATTTTCATTGAGTGTGAATAATGACATTTATCTCTTTGATTGCTTCACTCTACCCATCAAGGGGGCATCCTACTTTTACATTTAAGACACACATCGATATACATACCCACTAGGGGCATCTTCTACATGACTACACTATCTAGGTTATGTCATTCCTAAACCACACACTCTAGTTATCATGTTGATGTACATTATTTACTATCTTACATAGATTACTATATTGACATCTTAATAGTATATAGCACTTGTGTATTTATTAGCATATACCTAGTATTGTACTAACAAGTCTTGAATACTTTCCCTCTTGCTTTGATTAGTTAGATGTTATTGTATTTCTAGTTATTACATGATTTCTTTTCTTGCTTAGCATAGCTATATTGTTTGCATTTATCAATTCCTATTTTGTCTCTTATATGTACTTTAGGAAATTTTCCAATGTCCTTTTCTTTTATTCATGTATGTGCATTTGGACATTTTCCAATGTCCTTTGCCTATACTCTTCTATGTGATTGTGGCTTCCATGCCAACCTTGTTTCAATTGTATGTGTATGTGGCATTTGAGCATTCTTATATGATTTCCTTCTAGTATGAGTGACATGTGACCATGCCAATTATTTGTATGGACCCTTGGCCACCCTTGGACACTTCTTGATTCTTGCCTTGTGTGATTATTTACTTCTCATTGTTTACAATGCCATGATCCACATCATGCATTTATCTTTCTTTCTTGGATGCCATGATGGACATCATGTTCCATCCCTCCAACTAATAACTAACAAATAAAAACTAACCAAAATTTCATTTCTAGTTTAGTACATTGCACATGTTATTACATTATTATATCCATCTAGGCATGCCCTTATTGATATAACGATTTATCAATACAAACCATGATATATTTTGAGTTATATTATCGATTATCATTGCTATATCATGTATCTTTGTAGCATAACACACTTGTAGGGATATTTATTCTAAGGGCAGTCATTATAGGGTCTTCATTCCTACCCTCAGAAGAGGGGGAAATAAATAGGGGTTTTGTCTTAGAGTTCAAATCTCCTAACAGTCAAAAAATCTAGTATTCAACACATCTAGAATAATAACCAGACATAAAACTAGTCAAAGTAAATGAAGAAAATAATAAGAATATCAGAACAGTCACTAGATTTAGCCCAAAATAATAGTTCCCAGCTTGGAATATAGTATCAGTTCTATTAGTGTCAACTTTCAATGCTCCTATCCAAATAGCAAAAAAACCAAACTTTCCAGAAGTAGGTAGAAAAGTAGGTTCAACTACAGTTTTGCATAGCCAGAATAGTTTAGAATTAGCAATTTTTAGTACACTTTCACTCAAAGAATATAAATATAGGGGTTATCATGCATGACATGATGGATCTCACTTCTAGTTTCAAATATTATAGTTGATATGACTTCCATATCAGAATCCATGTTCTAGACACTAGTGATTAAGGGAAATGTGCATGGCACATTTGTTTTTCTTTCTTTATCTTTTTGAGTTTAGCATTAACCAAGAATTATCAATAGTTTCATGCCTTATTCCATCTATAGGTGGTTGGCATCATTTTATAATGTCTTTCTTACAATCTTAACTTCTCGAGTTCCTAATTTCCTAAGTTCTTGAGTGGCTTTCACAAAAGCCTAGTGCACTAGTTCAGAGTGGCTTTTATACAAGCCTAATCTCCATCTTTTAGAATGGCCAAGAGTGGACTAGTTTTTATCATACATTTTTCTATCCACACCAACATTATTATATCATAGTACATTCATGGGATTCAAGATCCATTTCATATAATAGACATCTCATATCGGTATCAGTTCATAGCTTCACTTCATGAGGTAACGATGGAGCCAAAGGACTAACTAGCCTTTGTATTCTTGAGCCACCTCCTTAAAGGGATTGGAAACATAGTCCAAACATCAATCAATAAATGCATGACCATCTAGCTTCACTTAGTGAGAAATGATAGAGCTAAAGGGCTAGGATTCACATTCTTGAGCCACTTTTGGGTAATTAAGCATTCAACTTCATTCATGATATTACTCTTGGTATAACACTCAACATCACTTTGCATCACAATAGGTTTCATATTGGTTCATGTACCTAGTGAGGTGTAATCATTCCTTTCTCTTCCTTTCTCTCTTACCCAACCTTATAAATTCTTATCTTAGATATAACATATCTATTAAGAATTGACCTACTCTTTATTTTTATTTTAGATTCACACTTTAAAATGTCCTCTCTCTATGCACACCTAACATCACACAACTTCATAAGCTTCATCCTTGCAAGTAAGTTTATGGACACTTTCTATTTTTCCTTTATCCTAGTATTTTTATTTGTTGCATCACTAGAATAAAGGGGGGGGTGGTAAATGCAGTCATATAAAATACAAAAATTGGTAAATTAAGCATGCTTAATGACACCCAACCTATACCTCCCTCTTGCTTTCTATCATGACCCTCATAGGCATTTTTTCACTAATTCCCAATCATCTATATCCTTCTAGACTTAATCCTAGCTAAGCCAAACTCCTCTTTTTATGAAAGATCCATCCCCCTAGGTCCCATTTGCTCAAGATAATAGTGCCACACTAGGACTATAACACCGGTGCCACTCCTATCTACTTTTGGTGCTATTTTTCAAGTCCATTTCTAGCCCCAATGGTCAATTTATTCTAGTTTCCCATCCTTATCCTTATTAGTCTAATGTAATCATATTTAACCCATGACCAATATATCCCTATAAAATCCCATTTGAAGATCATTTGGAAATGGTTGGCAATTATCACTAAGAAAGTAAGAATACAAGTAAGAGTACTCAAGGAATCTTCCCTATTCTCTATATACAACCAACCAACACACTTACAAGCTTATTCAAATCCTTACACCAATCCCTAACCACCCTAAGTACATCTAGTTTAGCATATTTCATCTCCATACACACAATTGCATAAAGCACATCAAGTGGGAGGACTATATATGGCATGATCCCTCTTCAGAGTATTGGTATGTAGGCAGTGTGCCCACACAAGGGGTGTAGATCCATGTCCAATGAATCTTAAACATATTAACCCCCAATATTTCTCAAAATTATTTAAATCAAAAAGGAAGACAGGGTTTGAATAACAATATAATTTATAGACTTCTATCTATCAAAACTTTGTAGATAGGGTCACACAGACCTAGTGAATAAAACCCAAAAATCTTAGATCCTTAGGACAATAGTGGTAGAGGTGGACTATCTCACCAGTGCCACTCTTGTCTAGTTTTTTTTCTCTTTTCTACTCATAAAATGAAGTTTAGATCTTAGTTTGTGATAGTGTCCCAGTCTTGCATAGTGAATTCCAGCCTTTGTCTCAGTCGAACCAATCAGTTTCTAGCTAAGTCTTGTTTCTTTTGCTTATTACTATTTTTAGAAAAGTTTGAATTGCAATAAAATTTCAAAAATTATTAGCTTGATAATTACATATTTATTTACTAATTTTACTACTCATACCCTTTAACTAAATTAGGAATAATACACTAATATTCCCAAAATTATTAAATCACTTACCACTTTTGCTTGTTTTAGTGTCAATTTATGGTTGACACAAATTATTTGTAGCATTAGGTCCCTTGACTAGAGCCTTATATAATATTGGGAAATTCTTCAAAGCCTCTTGTAGCAAATCCCTTTGTGTGAGAATAGATAGTGCTTCCCACATAGTAACATTAAGATTAGTTTTCTTCATTTGCTCTAGTATGCTAAAAGGAATATTGCCAACCTTTGTTAATGATTTTGTAGGGGCTATGTCTTCTTTTATAAGATTTATAGTTGGCACCTTTGCCTTGGGTTATCCTATGGGTACAATGGATGGCCTTTTCATTATGTTGTTCTTTGTATCTTCTGGTATAACTTTAGATGTTTTTATTTGTTCCATCTTAGGAGATGATCACTTTCAACTACTCTTTTCTTAAATTATGTATTGGATGCCACTGGACATCCACAATTGAAAAATTATTCCTCTTTATTTACACCACCAATGTCATCCTACTACTAGTTTATAAGAGTTTTTTCTCCTTGAGTAGGTTCTTGTGTATCTACTTGTTGGGAAGTAGATTCCTCTTGTTGTCCTTGTGTACTTGATATGCCTTGCACTATCAAGTCTTGAATAATAAAACCATTAAGGTAAGTTTTCTGATTATGTGGCTGAGAACAAATATAACACCACTCTTACTCTTGAAACAAGTTGTTTTGAATAGGTAAAATATCTTTAGAAACACCTGGTGTAGGTAAAACATAGATGTTTGGAGGTTTTTCTTACATACCTTGACCTTGTGGCTATGAATTGATTTGATATGGATTCCTATCTCCCTGATATGGATGCCTATTACACTGGTATGTTGGGTTAGTCTACTGAAAAGGTTTATAGTTCTAAGATCGATGCCTCTTCATTACTATTATCTCAATCCCAAAATTCTTAAGTAGTGACTTAAATTCATAAAGATTATGTGTAGGTGTAGGGTTTAAATCTAGTGCTTTACTTGTGGTGAGAATTAGAGCAATTATATGTGGTGGAATAAGAATTATTTCTAAAAATAAATAAATTGATGACCTTGGGGAAATTTTCCTAGCTTGGATTAAGCAATTTTTTCCCCTTATTGCAATCTCATAGGTATCAAGAAGTGTGGTTCCACCCATAGACTAAATCATAACAACTATATCACTATTTAGGGTTGCTAAGTAATATAAGAAAGAATGATTTATGGTTGGCTTGACCAACACTATAATTTTATTTTATGTCTTCTAGAAATGGAAATTGAAGTTAGTCATATGCTCATGAAGAGCTCATTAAATAGTAGTTAATTTTTCAACAAGGGAAAGGTGGTCACTCTTATCTTCAAATTGGATACATAGTGTAGTGCTAGCTCATACTAGACTTAGATGGAGTTGGGAATAAGATTTATGTACCATTGCAAGGATTTATATTTGAAGGAGGAAATTAGGAGTCTGATTACAAAATTATCTTGTACCATGTTGTGGACTGAACATAGATTAGTAATATCTTGGATGTATTCCATAGAAGTGGTGGAACTTTCACTAGTAAAATATGGTAGTATTTTCAAAGCTGAGGTAGGTATATCATCATATTTGGATAATTGGAGTGGGATACCTCCATTGAAAGCTATGAAATTCATATTTCTAGCCATTATGGGAGTAACTGATGGAGATTCAAATAGAATTTTATGATATAATTTGGGGATAGGGATGACTGATTTTGATTTTTTAAAAGGAAATTATAATTCTAAAAAATTATCTCTCTTACCTTTAGTAAATGATCTTGTTTGTTTTCTTGGCATATGTAACTTTTGAGATTTTTAGTCCATAGGCTAGTGGAGGCACCAAGCTGATTTTTAATTTTTTTAATGCTCATAAAATGCTTGCTAAGAATAACACCAATCTCTTTTGTGATTTTCATAGTCCCACCAGGTGTGCTAAAAACTGTTATCACACAGGTTTGCCCATGTCTTGGTTTAGTAGCTTATTGTGTAAATATCTAATTATAAAATGGAAAAAAACTCCAAAGCCATGGGATTTATATGAATTGGGGTTAATCTTTAGATAAATCTATATTCCTTTCACTAAATCTGATGCAACTGATAAAATATCAGCTTTGTTAAAATTCTACTTCTTTAGTGTTCTTGATCTTAAACTAGGGTTTTGACTGGGAAAAAGGGTTGAAGAATGAAATTTGCAAAAATTTAAAATGGTGATTACACCAAATATTTTTATTGGATTTTAATTCTTTATTAATAAACACAATAGAATAGAAAAATATATTAAAATTTGTTTTAATACAATCTCATGCAAATGGGAAATCAGAGGAGATATTTACTTATTTTTCACAGAAGGGAAAAAGATTATTTATTTTAATCAAACAATATTTTAGAAGGGTAGAAAATACCAAAAATGAATTTATTGTGATTTAAATAAGAATTAAAACTTCCACAAATACTTAAATAAATTAAATACATAGAGATTTCCCAAATAAGAAAGGCACATATTCAATTTATTTTCATTCCAAAGGTTACATCTTGTAGAAAATACATTAAAAATGTAGAAATATATCACTAATAGAAAAAATATAGATTGGGCCATGGGGTATACCCATATTTATATAAAAATATTTTATATTTGATATGAATCTATCGAAACTTCAATGCCCAATAGAAAGAATCATGCAGATCTGAGACTTCATGTAAAAAGAGGTGTGATCTTCTATTTCTAGCATCCTTGACTTAGTAAAAGGGTTTGGAAAGTAGCATGAAAAAGCTGGGCATAATATTTATCTTGGAATGGCATGGATGGAACTAGAAGATCTTCATGCAATGATTATCCCTTTTCATGTAGCTATAAGTAGCTCTTCATGCAAATGGGCAGTGCCAAAAATGGAACTCAACATTTAATCAAAAGATAACTTTGAAATAACTAAATTTATGTTCTCAAAACCCTAACTTGAAAAACACAAGTGAGACTTTTAAAACTTTTAAGTCATGTCACTTTGTCAAAATGGAATTTGTAATTTTAAATACATGCTTTTACACTTTTAGCAATTATAACTTGTCAAAATAGAAAGTATAATTTATAATTGTGCTTTTTACAACTTTCACCCTGTCAAAAATATAAAGTGTAAAATACATATTTATCTTTATATAAAAGAGTTAAAAATATAGTTATAATTTTACAATATACAAATTTATAATGTTTTTTAAAATGAAATTACAATATATGAAATGTTATAACATAAAGGAATTAATCAATCTCTAAAACTTCTTCAGCCTTCTTATCTTTCTTGGCATGTAGCTTTTCAACATATGCATCAAAGGCCTTGAAATTTTTCTATATCCTTTATTCATCTAGTGTTAATGAGTAGAGGTTGGAGGCTACATAATTTTATACTATTTTAAACCACTCAATCCTAAAAGTCTTGATTCCGTGTATTTATATTCTCATTTTATCCAATGCATTCTCATACCTAATAAAATTATTGATAGAACTTAGTGTGAAGACTGTAGTCTTTGAAAACTCTTTTTCAACCACTTCCTTGAACTTACTATGAACTTATTCTACTAGTAAGAGGTTATCTCCATAATCTATTGGTTGGCATGACAACATACTCATCATTCCTTCAATGTCATATAATATATCAATAGCCATATCATTTGTAACCTTGGTCTTGTGAATAACTTATCTGAGTATCATATCAAAAATTGAGATTTTCTATGAAACTCCTCTTAATTTGCATCATTATTTAGTATCTTTTCAATAAGGAGGATTTCCATATTGATAGAATCCATAGCTATCAACTTGGGATAATATAGATTCAAGGTTTGTATTTCTCCCTCATATTCATTGATATGTCCTATTAGGACATTATTTATTTCTTTGATAATTTCATAATGGTCCATTATTATATCAATAACCTTATTTCCCTTATAAATAAGTTCTTTTGACCACTCTTTGGTAGCCCTTCCCATAAAAGCAATCTAATTCACCACATCAATTATTTCTTGATATGGGATTTAGCTAACTAGTTTGCTGACTCTAGTTGTTCTAATGATCCACCAGGATATATGAAATTATTTAATGTAGCTATAATTTTGTCCACTTTATTATTCAATTCATCCTTTGTGGCCTTAACATGATCTATTCTCTTGAAGAGGGAGTTGATGCCATATTGAACATCATGTTTTAACCCCTTTCTTATTAGCTCTCCAAGGTGAATCTTTGAAATCTAATAATCCCCCACCATAATATTTTCCTTTGATTTATCTAGTGAGGGTATTACAATTTCAAAATATATTTCCCATTTATCATCATTGAGTATTCTAGATAAGGTCTGGGGAGTAGACTTGGACTTCTTCTTTACCTCTAATAAGCCAAAGTCCAATTTATTGGGGGAAATCATTTACTTCCACTTATTTCCAATTGATCATGTTAGCCAATTGAGGGTAGAATCTAGTTGCATAGATACATCAATTGATAATTAATAGATGATGTTGTTTCACTGGTAGGAATTATGCTAATTATAAAATCCTAAGTAGATGTTTCCATTAGTTAATTAGGAGATGCTTATGAAATTCCATCTCTATCAATTTTTTGCAAATCAATATTTTCACCAAGAATTTGTGTTTTTCCTATCTCAACTAAATGTGTTATGGAATTGAAGAAGTGGAAGAGGTGGGGGAAATGGAAACATTTGTGTCTATTAGGGGTGTGGAAGATGGAATAGACAAAAGGAATCTAAATTTGGGAATAGGTGAGATGGTGGAATCCAAAGCATTGAATGAATGAATCAAATATATTGGACCACTCAGGGTTGGTGATGTAAATAAAGTGAATGGGGATGAAATTCAAATAGTATTTATCCCAAGATTTAGGATGGCCTATAAAACTAAACTCAAGATGACTAATTTCATGATAATGTACTACTAAGTGGTGTTGGAAATCAATAAAGATGGAATGGAAGGAATTATGAATATAATGGAAAAGGGGAGTGAAATGGAATGAGGGAGTGAAATTAGAGGAAGGGAAAGTGGAGTGGAAACTTGAGAATCCACTGATGGGAGACCCTAAGTGTCCACTTAGATTGATTATAGGGTTACAATGGATTTATTATGGTAGGCAAGGTGTTAGGAATGAGAGGGGAAGTGGAGAACTAAGATGTAACGGGAGTGGAAATAGTAGGTAAAGGTGTTGGATCTTATAGAACAATAGACATAGTATGAGGGTGAACAATATAATTTGGGGTTACCACTATGAAAGATATGGGGATCAAAGATGTGAAGGCTCTAGTTACTGCTATGTCTATATAAGAGATGATAATTGATTTCTCTATAGCTACCCCATCCTTTCTTGATTGCCCCTTTTTGGCCTTAGTTTTATTCTTCTTCTTCTTATAGATCACTAGCTCTTTTGGTTGCTTACATGCTATCCCACTGGGACCCTCTATAGATAAAATAATTCCTTCTTCCTTAAGCTTTAAAATCTTTTCTTTGATACCTATTATTTCCTTTATTACTTGTAATCCTTTGTTGCTCAACCAATTGATTATTAAGCTAATCACAAGTTTTCTTCTATCTATCAGAGAAAAGGAATCTATAGTTGACCACCTAAGTAGTGGTAGGGGTTGAGTGATGATTTGTTTATAATAATTCGGGTCCATTAGAGACTCATCATCCACCACGTCATATGGGACTAGTGCCAAATCATAATCTTTGATCTATTTTAGGGTTATTCTTTAATGATCCTACATTATAACCCTCTTTTCATCCTCTAAATCTTCCCAATAATATTCAAAATATGGAACATGGGAGTTTATGGAAACTGCTAGTGTGTTGGTGATCTTTCCATAAACATCAAAGAATGACATAGACTCTAAAGTACTTAGGGTCATTTAGCACATTTTTTATTCAACACATTTGGCCTTGAGGAGGGAGGGACATGTGTATCTACCAATAATAATTGGGGAGTGAATTCCTACCTTTTTTTTATTAGAAAGGAGCTTATGTGTCTCTATAAGTTACCTGACTAGCTCCATCAATTCCCACTTGTCACTAACATATCAGGGGAGTGTATAGGGTCAACCACTAAATCTATATACCTTGATATAATAATAGGTGGGGAACTGAATGAAGTAGGATCCCCATTTGGTAATATTTGCAAATATTACTAGTGAGAATCTTATTCTCCCTAGTGATTTATTAAACAAGATAATTATGTAATAGATGAAAGCATCATTGAATCTTCTAAAATGTTATTTTTGGCCTCAAATGTGAGGCCAAGATAGTATTTGTGTACTCTACTTATCTCTCTAGGTACTATGTTAAGGCCTGAGAAATATCTCCCTTTGGCCAAAATTTATACAAGGTAATAAGTCATGAAAAACTTTCTAGTTGTTTGCACCTCCATCAATTACTTGTGGAGGGAATCACTTATGAGATGAGCCTAGTGAATGTATTAAAAAAATTTTCAAATGAACTAGGTGTACTTGTACATCCACTCTTAGAATATTTTGTCATTAGGAATACCAACGATCCTATGAAATAATATGATAATGTCTCCTACCTCATGAATGAAATCAATCTTATACATGGTATTCATTAATCTAGTATAGGAAACATTGTGGGACTTAAGCCACTATTTGTTTATAATATTCTAACATCTATCTCTTATGTCTTCAAATAATTGTGTGGGTGTTTGTGGAGTTATGTTGAGATAAATATTGAATTTTGGGATTGTAAATACTGAATCCATAAAGTCAGGGTCTAGATTCAAAATCCTTTCCCTATTTTCATTTAAGATTTCTCTTTTGTTAGGATCATAATGTTAGGCTAGTGTCAGTGCTGATTTTGGTATTTGGATAGATAATGGAAAGGTTAAAAATTATGGTAATATAGAGTCATAAATACTCTAGATACAATTGTTTTTAAACTCTACACCTATTTAGGTCCATAAGTCCCCTAGGTAAATGTGACCTAAATCTATATTTTTTATATTTGCTATGTTGGACTCTAAGCTGAGATTCACTCAGTGCCTTTTGATTTTAACTTCATCTCTTTTGAAGACATGGAATATAGCTAAGAACATTTTAAAAACCAACTATAATAGATGAAGGGGTTTTTAGGTGTTTTAAGCAAGTGTAACCTCTAGTGGAGATGGTAGGTGCTTTGTACAGATAAAAGGTTTGATGGAACTAGCAAGTGTTTAAAGCAGGTGACAACTCCATAGAGCTAGGAAGTGTTCCAAAGAATTTTGATCTCTAGAAGAAAGGGAAGGTGTTATTAGAATGTGGAATCTTGTATGTATGGGAGGTATTTTGATTAGGTCCACTATCTATGGGGACTTGAAACCTTGTAGGGGTCTTAGGTGATTAGAATAGGTATAACCTAAATGGAAAGTTTTTGGGACAATTCCATGCCCATAGGGACTTAGATAATATCAAAATAATATTCATTAGGTTTTATTGGTAATAAGATAGGAATATTCACCTGGTTTAGATGAATCCATAGATTCAATTATGAATCTCTCTAGAAAAAACTAGGTTTTCATGATGAATACTTTAGAAAGATTAAAACCCTAAAACCCTAAATTCAATTGACCTAAAAACCTTAGAGAAAATGAAAAAATCATATATAACTACCACTATCATATTAAAAAATATAAATCCTAGAAACACAACTAGACATGCCCTAAAACACCAAATGTTTAAGTAATTTAATAAAAAATGCAACTAAGCTTGTATGGAAATGGAAAGGATTAAAACAAGATTTAATTACTAGAATAATAGAAAAAAATAACAAGGAAGTTCAAAAGAATACCATGAAATGAGGATAATGATGTGGAACTTTACTTGCATATGTGGCTTGGATGCATGGATCAAGGGTTGGATGCATGGTGAAGGTCATTAGAGCTCAAAAACCAATTTAACAATTTCAAATAATGAATTAAAAAATCCTTAATTTACATGTTTAAATAGAAAAATACTTACAATTAATGCTCTAATAGAGGTTGGTGTCAAAACTTTGAGGTGATTGGAGAAATTATAATATCTACCAAGTCAATATTTTAAATTTCTTAAAAACTAAAAGGTAGAACTCTCCATGCAATTTGTAATTTTGAAAAATTGAAAATTGCACATATATTTTTAGATTCTACGGCTTGGGTAATTGGAAGGAAGTAGAACCCAGGATACAATTTGTAATTTGAAAATTACACTATGAGTTTTGGATCCCTTAGGCAGGGGATGTTTGGTTTCACAAGATTTGAATCTTGAGATGCAATTTGAAATTTTTAAAATTGTAAATTGTATGTCGAGTTCTAGATTCTATTGGTTAGTGATTTATGGGATCCATAGCTCACAAAGAAATTTACAATTTGAAAATTTGAAAATTGCATTCTAAGTTCTAGTTTATTCTAGTTAGGAAATATAGTTCATTGTAGGATCTGAAGTCCATGAAGTAATTTTTAATTTGCAAATTGCATCTAGAGTTCTGGATTCTACAATGTAAAGGAAAAATGGGTTTTTGGGTCAACTTAAGGGATTTTCTCAAAAAATTAAGGGGTCTCCCTTAGGGTATTATATGTTATGATATTTTTAGGACAAAAATATCAATATCATCTACTTCATATAGGTGGGTAATGATGTGTTCAAGGCCTACTTGAGTTCTTGAGCCACCCACATTAGAGGGTTAGACTCACTTATAATCTTATTCAAGATATTCACATATCATGATACACCAAGCATGGGAGGGAAATGATGGAGTCAAAACTATATTGATTTCTTAAAACATACCCATATGAGGATTGTGCAAGCCATCAGCTTAGTCCAAGCTATTCAATGATTTCACCACTATGTACACTCACACACATAGGTTATCACCAAGTTCATGTATTGGTTTGGATACCCAATGAGGTGTACTCATTACTTTCCTCTCTCTTTACTCATCTTTACTCATTTACTTTATTCTTTATAGTCTTTTTTCTTTTGATAATCTCTTAAGGACTGATTTTTTCATGTTTCATTACAGGTCATTTCTTTGGATCATGTTTCACATACATGGATCTAGTTTCACATAATTAGACTTAGCTACATGGGATTTAATTCTTAGGTAACTACATGTACACTTATTTTTCCTTTATAACAGTCATTTATCTTTGATACATTTATATCATAAATTGGGGTAAATGTAATCACCTAAAAGTGGTATTTAGATGCTAAGAGTGTTGTTTGAGATAGCCTATTCCTAGCTTAGACCTAGACCTATCCTAGAGCCTTTACCACACATTTTTAGTCATTTTTAAAATTACAAACATCTTATTTCAGCTAAAATATAGTCCTAGGATAGCATTCCCAGATCCTAACCTAGTTTTTCTATTAGTCTTCTAGGTGGACATTAGTGCCACACTAAGGACACTATAACCACATGGCACTAGTGTCCCCAACTGGGTGCTAGTGTCCATTTCCCTAACTCTCTCAAATGGATACTTTTTCAAATATGTGCCCCTCTTAAGTTTGGCTTAACTATATTTTATTATCCACACAAGTTATATATCTCTACAAATATAAAACTATTGACCTATATTCACTAGATGGAAAATATATGTAAAAGCCTATCCAAACAAGAAAAAAGTTGAGAAAAATTATGGTATTTGATCCATATTCTACCCTAATTTCTACATACTACCATCTAAAACATCCCTAATCCCATATTTAAAATATTTCAAAGCTCAAGTACACTCAAGGCATTTAAAACCACTCTCATTCTAGCATTCACTTTCACTTGCACCAAGCACTATGTGGGAGAACTACATTGGGCTTGATCTCTCCTCAAAGTAATAGTATGTAAGCAAATATCTTCATAGTGGGGTGTTGAGGATTTCCAACCTATCCTACTAAATTACTCACATTTATTTCTCATGCCATACTTTCAAGGAGTATTAGGGTTTGTACACTAAATCAGGTTTTTTGAGAATAACATAGAGCTCTAGATTTCATGCACGTAGGAATAGGACCCAAAAACATAGGCATAGGTACTCCCAAAAAATAAGAAAAACCTTTTAAAGAGGACACTAGTGCTATTTTTAGGACACTATAGCAATATGGCACTACTTTCTATGTGGAAAGCTACTATTCAATGAGAAAATAGATCTTGGGACCTTATTGATGACACTCAGACCTGTCCAAAACCTAGTTTTTAGAATCAAGATCATCTGTGACAGTCACTTTCTAGATAAGTCTCTATTTATGCATATTTACTACTATTTTTAGAAATTCAAAAGAATTCAAAATTCATAAAAAATTATTGGTTAATTATTTCATATTATTTAACTAATTTAGACATCTCATCCCTTTAATTTAACTTAGGTATTTACACTCGTAAAACCCTAAAATATTAAATCAATTCTACAAGTGAACAAAATCTTACTAAGAGGTCAAATGAGATTCCTCAAAATTATTAAATCAAATAACCTCATATGTCTCCTGTACAAAAATATAAATATTAATATGCATATCATATAATGCATGGTCACCATATAATTTATTATTTTGCATTGAAACAAAAGATATAAAACATCAATTATCCTAAAGCAAATATGTTAATAAACAAAAATGGGAACCAAAATATCCTTCAAAACAAAAGGAGAAACCTTTACCAAATCCACCTCATGAATCAAATAATACATAATTAAAGGTGGGTGAACCTTCACATAATGTGCAAGTTTCTATTGTTAAAATTTTTCCAAAATATATATCAAATATTACAAAAAATGATCAAAAGAAAAAATATTATAAAGAACAATCCCAAATTCTAATGTTATAGAATGATCAAAATAATTTTTTTTATAATGATAAAAATAAGATGTGCAAATTTTTTCCAATTTATATCCCACAGTTTGTCAATGATGAAAATAAATAAGAATAATTGCTTTATAGATGATTGGAATCCCTCAAAAGATAATCGAACACTAGAAATATTCAATCTATAAATATTGAAATGGTCTTATGGTCTAAACATATAAAAAATGAACCTAGTCTAATTTTATACCTTAAGGTCCCCATTACATTTTGTTCAAATATCATGAACCCTAAGCTATAGACTTGTACTAGGTCTTATTTTATAATATCTTTGTAATGTAGAACTTAGACCAATTGTTTATAACTAAAGGTTTTAGTGTGTTTTTTAATTCAATTAAACCCTATATGACATTAGACCATTATATCATTTTTACCCCTTTGATCATATTTTATAGGGTTGACATAAATATTTTTAGCGCAAAGTTACATTGTGTTTATGTAACACAACGTAAACATTGGCCTAAGATATTTATCCATGGTCTCTTTTGTATGAATCTAAGAAACTTAAGCATAAACACCTTATCCTAAAGTTTATTTCATGTTTAATAAACAAAAAATAAACATTATCCTAAGGGGTTTAAACTTAATCCCCTACCTTAACAATATGCTAACTTAAATCTTGGGCATATTTACAGATCAATGATTCATGCTTCATCATAGGAAGATGATTCCACAACATGAAGACCCTGAAGACTATTTAATACAGTCCTAAGAGCCTATGGGCTTGATGTGTGGTGAAAGTACATTTGAATTAGAACTAACAAATGATATAATGATCTATGATTCATCACACATTGCCATCTAATGGTGAGAAAGTGTCAATGACTTTTCAAAGGCCCATGAGCTCTCCACATGGCAAATACTCATTCAACAAAGGATTAACATAGGGTATAGAGAATGGAAAGGCATACAAAGAGACTAAGTGGAACAATCACAAGGATCCAATCATAAAAAAAGGACTTGAATCATGATCAATGGTTTGCAGTCACTCACAGGATCCTCATCTAATGGTGCAAAATAAAAGAAGGCATTTTAAATGTCAATGGCTAGTGCTCAAAGACATTTATGAAAAATGTTATGAAAGGTCAAAATCATTTATATATAAGCACCATGTAATCAAAAATGAACAAAACAAAAAATCTTATGTGCTAAGAAGTGTGAAGGTATAAAGGTAAAGGTCCAAATGAAATCCCAAGCATGTATGAGCCAAAGGCTAGATTAGCTACAACCATTAAATCCCTAAATACTTAAACCCTACATAAAAGGTGACCTAAGTAAACTCAATTGGTTACAATTCAATTTGAAAGAAGCTTAATTATGTTTTTGAGCATAAAAGAGCTACCACAAAGACCAATTTATAATCCAAGGTAAATCAATTTACAAGTAGAAGCCATGACGACTCACATACAACAATGAAAAGAGGAGATAAAACTCTATTTGTCCATAGATAATGAAGGTAGAATCTTCAGGGACACTGATCTAGATACTATGACATGAAATAATGGATGAAAGAACTAGTTTGAATTCTTCTTCACCATTAAGGAGATAAAACCCATCACCAAGGAGGAAGAGATAATTTCTATAGTATATAGAAGCATTATGACCTAGTCATTATTTATATGGCTAGACTTCATTATGTTACTACCATCCCTAAGGTACTTCATTATATTGATGTGATTGTTCCTATATTTGTAAATTATAGGATAGATAATGAGTGGATCATCCATGAAGGAAATTATAATAAGGTAACTTATATTTCCCCTGTGGCCTTTGAAAAATATTATAAGCTCCTAATTCCCCATGTAGACCTACCCAAAATCAAGGAATGGACCAGTAAATATGACATGAACACCATTCTCCAACCATGGTTGCTCTAAAAGAACCATGTGTTCAGGGACCTTGAGGTAAAGATCCCAATTACATATTTCATGGAAGGGACCATGGTAATCATATCCCTATTAAACCAATCATCATGAGCCACTTCCACCACATATGTAAACATGACCTAGGTTACATAGGAAGGGATTAGGGTAATCATGACCCTATTGAACTAAGCATTAGGAGCCCCTTCCACCACATATGTAAACATGACCTAGGTTTCATATGTATATTTCATGATAGAAGAAAAACTTACCCCTCCTATTGGATCACTGATTAGCATTCACCTAGGGTGTTATTTTTATACCATTAAGAGGAAGAATAGAAGGTAATTCTACATGATGTCATATCTACTTAATACCCTACTTTCTTCCCTCAACTTCCCTCACATCAATAATTGGTCTCCTCAAGGTAGAACCACCATTTCCCATCATTACTCCAAATTTCACATCTTCAAATATAGGAACCACATGTAATTTATTTGTGACTATGTATACCCAACCCTAGTAGAGGCTATCATAGGCTTTCCCATGCCTAGCACCATCAACTAATGAAAAAATATGTAGAAATGATGGGGGACATCTGGTTCTATCTAGACTATATAATTATCAAGATTGAAGGAATCATGTCCTTACCCTATAGATTACCTATGTATGTACCAAGTAAGCTAGAAGAAAAAAATATTTCCTCCTAACTCATCAATGTAATTGATGTAATTTGTAAGGAAAATAGGAAGGGTCTTTCCATACCTTCACTCTAATAATTGGAAGTATTGTATTACAAGATTAGAAACAAGTAGAAATCATGTCCAATTATAAGGAATCATTCGGGTTTAAATTTGATGAACTCAAAATTTGGAATCCTAGGAATATAGTGAATGATAATTTTAAGGAGAAGAAGCTACCCAAACCTATATATATATTCATTAGCTTAGTGTTTATGAAACCATCTACATTAAGGCAAGTAAATTTTAAGAAGTGTTAACTAGGCTCAAGGGATACAACATCAAGCTTGAGGATAGGTTGAAAAAAGATGATAAGCCAATAGGAGAGATGTGGTAGATGCATCCTCTCTAATATCATTTGCTTCTTAGACCATATAGGCCATCCTAGGAATAACCTCAAGTGGATTAGCCACAACCTCAAGGGCATATTATGCAAAGGCAAGATGAATAAGACCATGGTAAGGAAAATTTGGAAGAGAGACTTGGTGAGGGACCCTCATCCTCAAACTTACCACAAAGGCCACCTTCCCTAGTTGAATATATAGATGTGATTACCTTAGAACTAGATGAGATAGTTAAGGGTGCCATCAAGGAACTTACATAGGCATATGGCATACATGAAGAAGGGGAATAGATTAAAGAGACTCAAATTTAAGTAGGGGAGCTTAGAGAAGAGAAAAGAAAAGAGGTTACTCTTGATTTAGTCCAAGTGTCTCCTAAGGAAAATAGGAAGGTATAAATGGCATTAGTCCCTATTGGACCTAAAAGACTAAGGTTGACTCTCACACATCCTACTAGTGAGATCAAATTATTCAATGAAATATTCCCCATTCATGGACCAGTCATCACTAATTGGTTTATTTATGGGTAATTTTAAAAGATATCCTCTCTCCCATTTATGGACCATAACAAAAGTTGCCAATATTGAAGTACATGATGACATTAATCCATGGATTAGGGATATAATGAAGGAAAAGGAAGAAAGAAGGATAGTGGATAATATAGGGCTAGCGAGTAAGAAAATGGATGATCTTGAAGAATTAAGTAACACAAGAATTAAGGTCTTAGAACCTCCCAAATTCATAAAGCTAGTCACCACTATCCAATTTAATATAAAGATAAAAATATTAGAAATGGTCACCACCATGAAAGTCAATGTGAGAACTGAGGAGTTCAAATTCTAGAAGGTGAAACCTTTTGTGGGCTTAACCCTACTTGAAGGATAGTAGCTAAGAGAACATACTATTCATGAGGAGGATGTTGAGGGCTTAATTGAGGCTCAGCCAGCTTAAGTAAAGGCTAGGATCTAGGGGATGAAATAGAGAATCCATAATTTAGATAAGGAAAAATAATACCTAGAGAGCCAAGCCATTTTATCAGTGCCTGGTTCCATCATTGACATATTTGAGGATTCATTCTTTGACATGTATTATTCTTTGAAGATAATAGAGTTGAGGAAAGATGCTTTGAGCTAGCAAGGTGATGAGGCCAAGGAATTAATTATGGAATGGGAAGGGACTGAGACTAAAATAAGAGACCTCATTAACATTTTAATTAAGGATAGAATCCATAAGTTTAAAACCATTAGCTTGGCCCACCTAAATGCCATATTGGGAACAATAGTGGATAAAATTTAGAGTTTAAGTGCATGGACAAAAAATTGAACAAACTCCTAATAGATGATAAATAATTGATCACTAGGATTGATCAGATCCTAAGCACCATGCTAGTTAATCCTATCAAAACTACATCCTTGGATATCATTGATGATGCAAAATACAAATATAGATTCACTTTAGTGATGAATGAAGTAAAAATAAGAGCAAGGGTAGACCAGGTAGTGATAATGGTAGGATTGTAGGCATGATCTTTGTTAATGGTTATAATTGTGCTTTGTTCTAACACTAACAATGGGAAGATTCAAGAATGTGGGACTTGCAACTTGAAATGACCTCTAGATTTTTAAGAAGCGGGTCTCTTCTTTATTTTGAGTGTTGGGAGGAAAGGGATAGGAATTTAAATAGAAACACAATTATAGAGAAAGAAAATCTAACGATGGAAATACACCTGAATGTAATTCGATCCTTAATTCTAAGCATAGTGAAACTATATGTAAGATTCAATTACATTAAAGAGCGAACAAGGCATGATCAATGTAAAAGATAGAAACAATAGAAATAGACGCTCACATCTTAGACTACTTTTGCAATGACATAGAAAACGTTAACAAGGCATAGAATTCTATCTTCTTATTAATTCTCTAGTCATATAAAAGGCACAAAAACTGGTACAGTTACATAAACTTTCCAACTCAAGAAAATAGAACAAAGACAAATGATATTCTTGATTACAGCTCTAAAAGTCTAAAAAATCTTTACAATAGTCTCTCACAAAAATTCTCTCCAATCTTCTGATGATGATTTTTGGTGATCTCTACACCCCTCTTTATAGCATTGGATTCACTCCAGATTGTCTGCATGTTCCCAATCTAACGATCCAACTAAAATCTAACCAAAATGGAAGTGTCTAACAGAAGATATTTCTTAGATTCTAAAACACTCTATCTTCCTACAATTTATTGGTTGAAACAGATACACATGATGCTCCCTTCTATTAAACGGAAGAGGACACTTAGCCAATTCCTTGAAAACCCTCTTATTACTTAGGAAAGACTAGAGAATGACACATGGCATGTTCTACAGCCTTACCAAAGACACACGATGCTCTCTACTTTACCTATACTCTTATTGTATCTTTGCTTAGAAGTGTTCAATTTTTGACATCTGTCACCATCTGCTTCTCTCCAAAACTTAAACAACTTTTATAGAAAATGAGACCCCAAGTAGTTCTCACCTGAGCAACTTCAAAAAAAGGACAAGGACATGTGGTACTTTTTACTTATTCTTAACAAAGGAAAAGTGGTGATCTTTGCTACCTTTAGCTACCTTTTGAGAAACCTATAGAAGGTGACACGTGTCTATCTCCATGTTACCCTATCTATATTATAGAAAAAATAAAGCTTCATTTCATACTTACATGGATGGTGACACTAGGAAACTTCCACTTTCTTCAAAACAAAAACTTGGGACCCACCACAGTCTTTACTTGTAAATGAAAACAAATAAAGATAATTCAAAGATTGACATGTGGTGGCTTCTACTCTCCTCAGCTAGGGATATGTGGCATCTTCTATTACTTTTAGAAAAGCACATTGAAAATCTTACGCTATTGCCACCTAGCACCTTTCACTTGATCTTGATACTTAGCTTGTTAAAACCTTCCACTCAAAAGAGATTTGAAATGTAGACACCAACATGAAATGCAGATGCTGACACTTGTCATGTTCTACTAAATTATTATGAGACACATGGCACATCCTGAGCAACTTTTAGAGATTATGAAAGGTGCCTCAGTTGATGACACTTGGTAGCTTTTGCTCGATTGTGACACTTAGACAAAATTGAGGAAAAAATAAATTTGAGCCCATGCTCTAAATCAAAACTCCATCTTCTCAAACCAAAGTGTATAGGGAAAAAATTTAGATTGTGCAACTGTGAATCAAAATGAAAGGTAGAGTATTTTTTACTCTACAATTATTGGTGACCCTAAGGACTTTTGAGCCTGCTCAAAAAGAAACCATAACTCCCACTTGATCAAAATGTCAAAAAATTATAACTTCAGCAATGCTGTTTGATAGGCAAACCACTCATCATCAGATAACCCCTACTTATTTTGTAATTCATTGAAGGCTAAATCAAGGTTAATAATATCCTTGTGTGAAAAATTCTACATAATTTGAACTATAGCCTTCAACTTGAATTCAAGCTGGGAAATAGGAATCAAAATAGCTTCTAGTTTAGGGACTGATGAATCATCCCTTAAATCTTGAAAAACTATTTGATCAATTTGCTTGGCCAATAGAAAAGGTTCAATTTCATCAACCATGAACAAAATATTGTCATCAAGAAATGGAGAAGGAAGACCTAATTGCACTAGGTCTTCAATGTGTTGTTTCATTTCACTGATTCCTTCTTTTATTACATTGAGAAGTTCTCTACAATTGATGGCTATGGAATTGCAACTGAGAACCTCATTCACTCGCTTAGTAGTGACCATTCTATTCTCAATTCCTGCTACTGACAACATTCCATCCATCACATCATAAAGATTTTGCAACAATGTTTTAGAGTCTAAAACTCTCCTAGAAATTGTAGCCAGAGTGTTTACAACTAAATTCTCCACCTTTTCACACAATTTTTGTGCATTTAGTAGGAAGGTGAGAGAAGGCTTGAGCTAAATAATCTCCGAAGAGATTCTCTTCCACATTGATTCATACAGCTCCTTTACCAGATTTAACACTCTGACATTCTTTGGCCTATTGGCCAGCTCCAGTGTCAATTGTTCTACTCTTTATTGCTCAACTTGAAATTGGGCATGTATAGCCATGGTATTATTCTATTCAACCAGTAGCTTCTATTGCAATTGAGTAATTTGTAACTGGCTTTCCTCGTATTTTCCTTGTAATGCTACTTTTTCTCACCTTAGGGTCATAATTGCAACTTTTACCTGCATTAGCCCTACTTTTAAGGAATCATTTTGGGCCTAGATTTCCTAGTGAGTCTAAAGGGAAATAGTCTCTTACAACTATTTATTTAGACTCTCTATTTCATTGTCTTTTCTATCAATTTCTATGGTTAAATTATTACAATTTGCCTTTTCCTTGTCTAAATCAGCCTCCATCTTCTATAGCCTCCTTGATGTTTTCAAGTAGTCTTCAATAACTACAGAAGTGGATTCGGTTAGCATCTCAATTTTGTCTTGTGGCCTGAATAGAGACATGTCTATGGCCACTGCATTCATTATGTAGTCTTCTAGCTACATCTACTCACTTGGCTTGATTACATTTGGTGACAAATGAGTCACCATCAATTGCTAGTAAATTGGGTCAAATCATGACCACAGATGTGGTGTAGCCAAGGCTTTATTTTCCTTGATCTTCTTTTTCTCTCTTTGGGCTTCCCTTGCCTTCCTAGTAGCATCTGATTGAGTTTGGAAGGTAAAAGGAGAGGTAATGTGCCCACCTGCAAAAGGATGTCCTTGTGGCAAACCATATTGAATAGCCAATTGTTGGCTATGGGCAATCTAAGGGGGAAGTTTCTTGGGAACAGAAGGGGAAAAGTGAGGTAATTTTAAAGCTTGAGTAGGGATAGATGGGGCAAAGTGAGAAATGGGCATGGTGGAGGTGGAAGAGGGTGACATCTAGCTAGTTGGGAACATCATGCCAATAGGAAATGAAAGATATTGAGAAGGAGAAGGAGGAATAATACTTACATGAGGAGAAATTATAGTACTCTGTAACTAGCATTGTGAAGTTTCTGCTTCCTCCTCCGAATCAAACTAAAACTACACCCTCTTTCACTTCTTTGGTGTTTCTTCTCCTGGCTATGCTCCCCTCTCTTTAATATTTACCACTACTATTAGTGGCATTTGTGGGGAACTAGGAAATTCAATAATTAATGCTGATGGGGAAGCTTTTGGTGGTGAAGGCACCACACTCTTTTGTTGTTCCATGATGCTAAGAGATTGGGGCCAAACTGCTACAGTGACTGTAGTTATAGTTTACCCTGGGGCCTATGATTCTTGGCTGGACCCTGCTCTGACTTCTAGCTCTACACCCTGTGTTGGCAAATCTATTGTGTCAGGGCTAGATACTAGGGATAGATGACACTCATCCTAGAGTTCTTCCCATCTCTCATCTAAGTCCACATTCCCAAAAGAATGAGTTGTCTGACAAATTTCTTGCCTATATTTCCAATAGGCTTCTATTTTCTCAGCATCCCAACCTTTATTCTTTAGTTCCCTTCTTAAGACAGAAGTCATTCTGATTTTAGGGTCAAAATCCCTCTGCTTAACATAGAATGTTTCCTAGGGTCTATTTTGCTGAAGGGGTAAATATGTTAATTCAACATAAAATCTAAGAGTATCTTCCCTAGGATTTTTCCTATTTTCCTAAAAAGGGTAGCCCTCATGTGCAATTCTAAAAAAAACTTGATTAGTCCTAATCCATGCAGTTATGAAATTATTTGGGTCATATACCCATTTGTCTTTGATTAGAAGGAAACCCAGAAAGGCTAGCTTTCTGAGCAACACAATTTCAACATCTTTGGTTTCTAGTACCATGATGTTTGTCATCCATGGGAGGTCATACATTTTCCTCTTCCTCTTCCCAGAGCCATAGTCATTATCTACTATGGACACCTACCTAGTGACCTCTAAGAATGCTAACCTAAGAGTCAAAATCTTAGGTAGCAGCATTGGTTCACCACAAAAACCATGGACTCTAATAATTGTATGGTAGGATCTAAAAAAGAAATCACAAGGGATTGGGCAATTGTCCAGAAGGTTTGAAACACTTGGAAATAGTCTATTTATAACTGGTTCCAGGCTTAAGTGGAAAAAGGTAGGAGTAATAAACAATTCTTAGAATTTGTATGGGTTGCTAGTTTTTAACAAAATATGTGTCCATACAGACACAAGAATGGTCCTTTGTAAATCAAAACTTGGGTCATACATATCAAGATGCATAAGTTGGGAAAAGATGTCAGATTTTTGATATAGCATGAGGTGAAACAAATAAGAAAAGTACCTGAAAACTCCTTTTGATTTTAACTAGGCCAATTGTTCCACCATTGAGTATGAAATTTGTTCAAAAAAGTCAAGCCGATACTCTTGAGTTTTGTCGACAGTTTTCAACTTGAAGAGGATAGCCATTTGTTTTCCATAGACTACCATATCATCCTTCATTCCAAAGATGAAAGCCATCATAGACAACGCATCTTGGCTAGCTTGTGTGAATTGGGCTCTTGCTATAGGCAATTTTGGCATAGTAGTATCATCATCACCCATTTACAATTCGGATCTTAAGAACCTCAATTGAGTATTGATGTTTACCCATGTTCTTTGCATTTTAGCAATAGTGGGAAACATAGTTGTCTTATCATGATACAGGGCTAACATGTCCCTAATAGCCTGTGGTGTGATTTGCACCATGAATGGACCCCATTTTATAGTGTTTGAGGGTGCATGGAACAAGTCTATGCATAGTTCGACCAAGTCAGGGCATGGATGTATACCTGGAAATGAATTGTGTTAGTTGTGAAGTCCATATCCTCATTGCAAATGTCTCATATTGCCCCACTCTAGCCCTCTAAAAACACCTTTGATGTGCCCCTTCTTTGAGAGTGTTTCTACTAGCTCTTTTAAGAATTGGGTCCATGACTCCATCTGCATAATCTCTTAGCTTTGCTAGGTCA
Source organism: Torreya grandis (assembly GCA_037957365.1). NCBI lineage: Eukaryota > Viridiplantae > Streptophyta > Pinopsida > Cupressales > Taxaceae > Torreya > Torreya grandis. The sequence continues at coordinate 2,503,823 of JARHVA010001364.1, read as the reverse complement.
CTTGCTTGACCAACTTTAGGGATTTCGGTCCATGGGTAGGTCTTCAATGGTTGCACAGGAGCTAAATCATATGACTTGATCGTAAGAAATTTATAAGGGATTCATACATCCCAGATCCTTGTTACAAAGAATGTGCTCCCTCGATCTCTATATCTATTTTGTGGTAACTGGTATGAACGTTTGAAAAATAGAAAGCTCTTTCACTTAAGCAGGTTTATAAGGAACTGAAAATGCAAGTAGTAGGATATTTTCTCGTAGATGCAAGAATGTTTGAGAAACTTGTAAGCTTTAACTCTTGATATGAGGCATTTATTGACCCATCAAGTCTTAAAAAGGCATTAAACTTGAATAACCATTAGCAAATCTTACTCAATCTTCATGGGATAACGAGATAGACACATTATGCAAGTGGTAGCACAAGGTACCTTGGGGATTTTTAGAGATTTGGGAGATATTCAATGAATTGAGAATTTTGAAAATTTTAAAAAACTCTGAGCTACTGTGGCGTGTTCAAAGAACACTTATTTAAAATAAAGTGAGAAAATAAAATGGGAAAATAAAGCAACTAAGAAAGGGGAACTATCTAACTATAATACATTAACCAAGTATCTTTGTCTCCCTCTTGGATCAAAAGAAGAATTTCTAAAGTCTCCTTTATGACAAGATGACTTATGTTACTGAACAAGTGGTTGAATTGGATGTAGCTCTAGTGACTTGCTCTCTTTGTATGCCACATTGATTGGCTTGCATTCGAGTGAGTCTGAGTCAAACATGCTTCCAACATATATAAACTCTTCTTGTTCTTGGAAGCTTGTTGAATGCTGGTTCTTGATATTGGCATGTCTTATTAAGAAATTAATGACTATTTACTCATCAATAGAAGCCCTTTGATATATATCATTTATTGTCTTATCTCCTTCTGCCTCAAACTCTAGTTTTATTGCATGATCATCCTCTTTAATGACTTTAAAATTACCAACCTCTCAAAAGGATAATTCTGAAAGTTTGCAGTAATTTTGCATATTTATTTGAGTCTCAATGTTGTCTTGTTCATCTGCAACTAGCTCACAACCTCCTTGAAAAATAGTATAACCTGACCCAATGATTTCAAACAAATCATTCATTTTATGATTAAGGAAATATCCATGCTCCTCCACATCATCTTGCAAAGTAAGAAGAAAGTCAGAAATTATCTCTTCTTCATTAGAGATTAAGGCATACGCTTGTGACTTCTCACTTGGAATATGGAATTCATGTTGAGAGACCCGAGGATTAATAGAAGAGGTATCTTTTGACTTTTCTTCCCTTGAAACATTTGGGATTTTATGATCTTCATCAAATATGGTGTAAGTGCCTGGACCAATGGAGTCATAATTTCCATATGGTTCACTTTGCATCATAGCTAATAAATGATCATTTTCATCTTCTTGATCATGTTCAGTCCATTCACCTAACTCCTCAACAAAAACCCTTTCTTCTTTATTCATCATAGCATGAGCTGCCTCTAGATTTGTAGTTGGTTCATTGGTGATGTGATCCTTATATAGTGGCTCAGATAATATCTTCATCTTTGAACCATATTTGGTTCTTAGGATGAGGTGAGACCAATCAAGGGACATATATCCTCCTATCTTGGCTGTAAAGTCACTGGATAAGCATAGGCCAAATACAGGAGGTATATCTATGACAACTACATCTTGATTTACAATTATATTGGGACAAGTATATAATTGTAATGGGAGTTGTTTAATTCTCCCTATTGTTTGTATTGCTTTTCCATCTAGCTACATGACTCCTTTAGTGAGTGGTTCATACTTTATTTTTAAAGCATCAGCTATCTGCTTAGGCATTACTATAGTACTAGACCCTAAATCAATCATTGCATTATGTAGTAGTTTCTTACCAATTATCAAAGTTAAATAGAAAGGATCTGGTTTGGATTTGCTTGCCTCTGATCTATTGTTCACTAGGGCTATTGTCTGTAGATGAACTGTATCTTTGAGCTTTTCTTTTTCAGTAGGTCCTTCTTTGATAATAGTAAATTTGGGCACTACTTGGCCTTGTAGAGCTTCTTGTAGTAGTGTCTTCTATTTATGAATAACCAATATATCCCATATTGATACTTGTGTTGGAGTCTTCTTCAATTGATCCACCACATTTATTGGTCCTAGAGTCTGAGTTCTTTGAAAATAAGGATATCTTATTTTTTCTTGAATTTGTGCATGATTCACTTGATTCTATATTGACTGAGGCACTTCTTGTCTGATTGTTGTGTTTCTCTAAAATTAAAATGGAGAATTCTCTATGACTTGATTATTTACAACTTTAGGCTGTTCCACCATTATTCTCTTTGATCTAGTATAGTAGTCTGATTGCACCACTAGTTTCTTGGAAGTGGAAGCTTCATTCAAGAAAACTGATTCTTCATCTTCAACCCATGAGAACAAAGGATGTTCTGGGTTTATTTCTTCTTCTTGTTGTAAATACATCCCTTGCATCTGAGCCATTAAGACTAAATTTTTCATACCAAAAGATTGGTAGGATTGATTGTCACTAGAACTTGTGAATTGTCCATCCATTCTTTTTTTCTCTGCTACCTTTTGTTGTAGATTACCCATGGGACAATCTCTAGGCGTATGAGCATTATTGCAAGGGAAACACTAGGCATTGGTGCCATCTACATAATTATTTTTCTCTGGAACAATCTCCTTATTTGAATTGGGAGGAATAGTCTGTGAAGGTGTAGGGTTTGATGGTTGAGGGTTATTTTGCCTTTGAGGACCCTGATATTGGTTTGGTTGTGATGGAAATATATTTCCTTGATAGCCTTGATATTGGGGTTTAGGGTAAGGATTCTATTTCTCTTTATGTTAATTAACTCATTAGAAAATGTCCTCAAGATGTTCTTGATATCATCTAGCTTAGATGACTGAGCAGGGACAAGTTCTTTAGCAGGTGGTTGAGGATATTGATACATAAACACAGGTGGGGCTATGGATTTAGGGGCTTCTTGAGGTAATGGCAAGGTAAATATCTAGAAACATGGGCATGGGAGGTCTTAGAGACTACTTTCCATCATCTATCAAATTATTTTTAGCTCTAACTACATAGTCATAAGCCTCTGGCAGAGTCTGATCTCCAAGTGACTGAATCATAATAGATATGTCTGAATTTAAATCCTTAAGATAAAACACTATAGCCATACCTGGTAATGGTCTAGTGGTAGCAAGAATCCTTTCCCAAGTCTTTTTAAATCTGGAGTTGAAGTTAGTTATTGCTTCTTATGGTTCCCTTTAGATGGTAATCAATTGCTATAATAAATAAGACTTATCACCCTTCTCTTCAAATCTTTCAAAGAAAAGATCTTCGAGTTGATCCCATGTAGATATGGTATTTGGGGTTAAGGACCAATACCATTCTAGAGCTTTCCCTTTAAAAGAAGCAACTAATAACCTTATAGCCACATTCTATTGTGTGATAACATGTATAACACAAACATCTGATACATCTTGAAGATGTTCTTCAAGTGTTTTAAAATTTTGCCCACTAAATTTGGGTAGAGCTTTCAAGGCATTTACTAGGATGGGATCCCAAGTGGTTGGTGGTATTGGGAGAATCAAAGGACTACCAGTGTTCCAACTTACATAATTCTTTAGGGGTATAGGGGCTCCCATATTTACTCTTGGTATTGGTATAAACTGATTGACTCTTCTTATTGGACTAGTTACCAAAGGTGGAAAAATAATACCTGGATTTATAATAGATTGTGATCTGGTTATTGGTCCACAACTCTGACTCCTTGTAGCTCTCTGGTTCATACGGTCTTGAAATAAAAGTCAAGTCTTGTCCCATCAGGCATGCCAAAAATTGTTGATGGTTAAAATTACACTTTTTTCTAACACCAACAATGGGAAGTTTCAAGAATGTGGGACTTGCAACTTGAAATGACCTCCAGATTTTTAAGAAGCTAGTCTCTTCTTTATTTCAAGTGTTGGGAGGAAAGGGATAGAAATTTAAATAGAAACACAATTGTAGAGAAAGAAAATCTAACTATGGTGATACGCCTAAATGTAATTTGATCCTTAATTCTAAGCATAGTGAAACTATATTTAAGATTTAATTACATTAAAGAGTGAACAAGGCATGATCAATGTAAAAGATATAAACAATAGAAGCAGAGGATCACAACTTAGACTACTTTTGCAATGACACAAAAAACATCAACAAAGGCACAAAATTTCATCTTCTTATTAATTCTCCATTCATATAAAAGGCACAAAAACATGCACAGTTACATAATCTTTCCAACTCAAGAAAATAGAACAAAGGTAAATGATATTCTTGATCATAACTCTAAAAGTCTAAAAAATATTTACAATAGTCTCTCACAAAAATTCTCTCCAATCTTTTGATGATGATTTTTGGTGATCTCTGCACCCCTCTTTATAGCATCAGATTCACTCTAGATTATCTGTGTGTTCCCAATCTAATGGTCCAATTGAAATCTAAGCAAACTAGAAGTGTTTAATAGAAGATATTTCTTAGATTCTAAAATGCTCTATCTTCTTGTAGTTTATTGGATAAAATAGATACACAGGATGCTCCCTTCTATTAAACGGAAGAGGACGCATGGCCAGTTCCTTGAAAACCCTCTTATTACTTAAGAGACACTGGAGAAAGACACTTAGCATGTTCTGCAGCCTTACTAAAGACACACAACACTCTCCACTTTACCTATACTCTTATTGTATCTTTGCTTAGAAGTGTTCAGTTTTTGACATCTATTGCCATCTGCTTCTCTCCAAAACTTAAACAAATTTTATAGAAAATGAGACCCCAAGTAGTTCTTGCCTAAGAAAATTCAAAAAGAGGATAAGGACATGTGGCACTTTCTACTTATTCTTAACAAAGGACACATGGTGATCTCCACTACCTTTAGTTACCTTTTGAGAAACCTATAGAAGGTGACACGTGTTTGTCTCCACACTGCCCTATCTATATTATAGAAATGATCGAGCTTAATTTCATACTTACATGGATGGTGACACTTGGTGACTTTCACTTGCTTCAAAAAAAAAACTTTGGACCCACCACAGTCTTTACTTGTCAATGAAAATAAATAAATATAATTCAGAGATTGACATGTGGTGGCTTCTGCTCTCCTCAGCTAGGGATACATGGCATCTTTCATTGATTTTAGGAAAGCACATTAAAACATTCCACTATTGCCACCTTGTGCCTTCCACTTAATCCTGATACTTAGCTTGTTAAAACCTTCTTCTCAAAAGAGATTTGAAACGTGGATGCCAACATGAAACATGGATGCTGATACTTATTGTGTTTTACTAAATTTCTATGAGACACGTGGCATGTCTTAGCCAACTTCTAGAGATTATGAAAGGTGCCTCCATCAATGACACTTAGCAGATTCTACTCAATTGTGACACTTAGACAAAATTGAGGCAAAAATAAATTTGAGCTCGTGCTTTGAATCCATACTCTATCTTCTCAAACCAAAGTGTATAGGGACAAAATTTGGATTGCGTGACTACGAATCAAAATGAAACATAGAGTATTTTTTGTCAGGATCTACAACACATAGCTCTGATACCACTTGTTAGGATCCACTCCTAAGAGCACAATTGATTACCTCTATATAAGCAACTAAACACAGAATTAAACCAGAAGTAATATGTAACTAGAATTTAGAAACAAACAGAATATGAGAGACAATACAATCTTGTATTATCACTCTTCCAGAAGGAAATACAATGAAGAAATAACACTCTTCCCACACCTCTTGGGCATACAAAATTCTCCCTCAATATTTCTTTCTCTCAATCAATTACAAACCAACTAAAACACAGAGTTGTTCCCTCCACCAGTCAGTGACAATCAACCCAATGGTTGTTATTGCCTACTGGCAGTCCACCAAGTACTCCAAGTACTCTAAGTAGATCTCTTTGATCTTGCACACCTACAAATCTAACTGATCTTACTTACCATGTAGATCTCCCTGATCTTGCACAACCTGCAGATCAACTAATCTTACACACCTTGAGACAACCAACCCAATTTTTGTTCTTGCCTTCAAGTTGAGGATCTAATCCTTATCCTTAGTCCTTTATTACAATACAGCCCCATGGGTTTATTAAATAGATCCCAAAACAAACAATAATTAGAAACATAGACTCAAGATTAAAATTAGTCTTTACATGCAAACTAACTGTCTGTCTAAAATTAGACCAGTTCTAGAAACGCATGCAAACACACACACACACACATAGGTTACCGACGTCGTTTCCTATCTGACCGATGCCAGCCGACCCCTAACTGATGTTGGTTACTATGTAACTGAATATGACTGATGTTAGTTGATCAGACTAATGTCAATTACTTTAACACTCAGCAACCTCCACCATTTACATCAGTGAAGCTTTTAGCTTCACAACTTAACAATCTCCCACTTGGAGATAAATAGCTGCACCTGTACCTATACTTGTACATCTTTTAATTTTATTTCCTAGCTTGTATCCCTCCTCAAGTTTCATCTTAAAGACCAACAAAATTTGAATGAAGATTCAACTTCTCCTTTATTCCTAGATTTTTTAACATTTCCATAGGGTTCTTATCCTTGCTAGCCACCATGACTGCAACAACCTTCTGCATCTCTAAAATCTAGCTAACCACCATACCACCAATAGTGAACACATATCCTGTGGTGCTTCTCCTGTCATCCAAGTCACCTACCATTTTTGAATCTACATACCCATATAGAGAAGTGCTTAACCCTGCATAGCATAAATACTTGCTGCTAGTCCCTCTTAGATACCTGAGAATCCACTAAACTACTTTCTAGTGCTCCTTTCCTAGATTGGCCATTAACTTGCTGACAACTCCCACTACTTGGGTAATATCAGGTCTAGTACTCATGTACTCAACCTCATCATGTGATTTAGGACACTATTCTATGAACTATCCAACCATAGGTGTGCTAACTAGTTCTGCATCCTACATATTAAACCTCTCCACTACCTTATTCACATAATCCTCTAGAGACAAAATCAACCTGTGACTTTCCCTGTCTCTAGAAATACTCATTCCAAGGATTTTCTTTGCTGCTTCAAAATCCTTCATGGTAAACCTCTAAACTAATTTTACCTTTAGCTCAGCAATCTCCTACATGTGTGACCCTACAACAAGCATATACACTACATATAGTAACAAGCTATTGTAGCTAATATTATCCAACCTGGTAAAATAATCATAATGGTCACATTGAAATTAACTAAAGCCATGCTTTGTCATACACCTATCAAACCTTAAATACCATTGTCTTGCAGCTTGCTCAAAACCATATAACTTGGCCTTCTATCTCACCTGTCCATTCTCTCCTTTCTTTAACCTATAAGTCCATTCATCTTTCAGTGCTTTCATCCCAACTTGCAACTCTACCAAATCTCCCATTTGGTTCTCTTTTAAGGAATCAATTCCTTATTCATGCCATGCTCCTATTATTTCCTGGATTCTACCTGCATTACCTCTTCAAAACTTCCTAGTTCTTAACCATCAGTGAGCAACAAGTAGTGTAAAGTAGGGAAATAATGAATTTGAGGCTTACTTACCCTTTCAGTCCTCCACATGGGTGTTTGAGACTCCTTGACAACTTGTTTTCCACCCAAAATTTGTTCTGACAGTGACCGATCTTGGTCACCTCTAGCCGACCTCAGTCTGCACCTAACTGATGTCAATTCCTCCTGATCACCGATGTCGGTTCCCTAACCGATGTCAGTGTCTACCTGCCTAACATCACTGACTTCAGTCTGCACATGACCAACATCGGTTCCTACTTGATCAATGTTAGTTTTAACTTGACTGATGTCAGTAACTATGTTTTTCTTTGAGTGATGATTTTTACCTGTGAACTCATTTTGGATCATAACCTTGTCGAAATCAACACTGCCCTGCTCAAAATTATTTAGCCTCTTGATCTGATCTCTATCCATAATCTTCTCCTTGAAAACCAAGGCTTTCATGTTCTTGTCATTGTCAAAAACATTAGATTTCCTCTTTATGCAATACTATGATCCTCTAATAGAACCTCCCTTCTTTGTTGACCCAGTTTCAAGAAACCTCACTTTCTTCTATTGCTTATAGAAATCTTGATCTATGCTTTTCAAACTCAAAAGCTTACCATTTGACTTAAGAACATCCATTCCCTTCTCACTCATGTGACCAAGCCTACAGTGCCACATCTTTGCATCTACATCTGAATTAGATAAAATGGAAGGAGAATTAGTAATACAAGTAGATAGATAAAGTGTACCTACTTTCTTACCTCTTTTTAAAATAAGTGCACCCTTGGAAACTTTCCAAGATTCCACTATGAGATTTATTGTGCAACCCTCATCACCTAACTCTCCTACAAAAATCAAATTCCACTTTAAGATTGGGACATGCATGACATCTTTCAACACCCACGTGTTTCCATTCTACAATTTCAGCTGCACTTCCCCTTTGCCAACCATTTGAAAAGGCTTACCATCCCATAAATAATTTTTTCCAAAGTCTCCATGGACACAATCATGAAAAAATTCTCTATTTGGGGTTGCATGGAAAGAGGCACCAGAATTTAAAACCTAAGATTCCACTTTATCTAAGGAACATATAAGAGCATCTTATGCAACAATACCTGCATCTTTTGCTTCTTCATTTCCTTCATGCTGATCTTTTTTCAACCAATAATTTTTCTTTACATGCCCTTTCTTTCCATAGTTTCAGTAGGTTATACCTCCATTTCTAGATTTGGATCTACTACCTATCTTTAACCTTGATTTCCTTTGCTTGCTCTTCTCTCTTTGCCTTCCCCTACTTTCAACACTTAAATCATTACCTAATGATTCCCCTATGCTTTTCCTGTGAGTTTTTTCATTCAAGATTACACTAACAACATCATCAACTTTCAAGATATTTGAAGCAGACACAGTATTACTAACTGCCATTACCAAACTATCCCAACTTTCAGGTAAAGAACATAAGATTAAGAGAGCCTTAATTTTATCATCAAAATCTATATTGACTGAAACTAACTAATTTACTAATCCATGGAAATCACTAAGATGACTATGTACCGATCCACCTCCCTACATTTGCAAATTAAATAATTGCTTCATAAGAAATACCTTATTCGAAGCTGAGGATTTTTCATATAAATTTGCCAAAGATTCTATTAACTCTACCATTGTCTTTGCTTGTGATAAGTTGGAAATCACAGATGATGCCAGGCTCAACCTTATAGATCCCAGAGCCTTCTGATCAAGAACATTCTATTCTTCATCTTTCATATCTGTGGGCTTACATGCAACCCCACCCAATGGTAAGTACAGATCTTTCTGATATAGATAATCTTCTATCTACATCCTCCATTATTGATAATTCTTGCTATTTAATTTCTCCATTCTTAGCTTTCTTTCTTCTACCATTGCTTTACTCCCACTCAAATAGAAACTCCTATGAGTGACCTATAATCAAAAAACACTAGCATGCTTCAAACCAGGCTCTAATGAACCTTCAACCAGGCTCTAATACCACTTGTTAGGATCTAGAACACAGCTCTAATACCACTTGTCAGGATCCACTCCTAAGAGCACAATTGATTACCTTTGTATAAGCAACTAAACATGGAATTAAACTAGAAGTAATATGTAACTAGAATTCAAAAATAGCACAGAATATGAGAGACAATACAATCTTGTATTAACACTCTTCTAGAAGGAAATACAATGAAGAAATCACACTCTTTCCACACCTCTTGGGCGTATAATAATTCTCCCTCAAGAGTTATTTCTCTCAATCAATTACAAACCAACTCAAACACAGAGCTGTTCCCTCCACCAGTCAGTGACAATCAACCCAATGGTTGTTGTTGCCTATTGCCAGTCCACCAAGTACTCCAAGTACTCCAAGTAGATCTCCTTGATCTTGCACACCTGAAGATCTAACTGATCTTACCTACCATGTAGATCTCCTTGATCTTGCACAACCTGTAGATCAACTGATCTTACACACCTTGAGACAACCAACCCAATTTTTGTTCTTGCCTTCAAGTTGAGGATCTAATCCTTGTCCTTAGTCCTTTATTACAATACAACCCCATGTGTCTATTAAATAGATCCCAAAACAAACAATAATTAGAAATGTAGACTCAAGACTAAAATTAGTCTTTACATGCAAACTATCCATCTAAAATTGGATCAGTTTTGGAAATGCATGCAAATGTACACACACACACATAGGTTTCTGGTGTCGGTTCCTGTCTGGTCGATGCCGGCCGACCCCTAACTGATGTCGATTACTATGTAACTGAATATGACCGACGTTGGTTGATTAGACCGATGTCAGTTACTTTAACACTCAACAACCTCCACCATTTGCATCAGTGAAGCTTTTAGCTCCACAACTTAACATTTTTTACTCTACAATCTTCAATGTTAAGGAAAAGATTACAAAGGTTAGGAGTATCAAAGAGGCTATGGACATGGATAATAGAGATCTAGATGACTTTGATAACTAAGAATATTTATGCCTCATGAAGTTAGTTATGAACCTGGAGCTCATTAAAGATCAACATCAAAAGGTTATGAAACTACTACAAGATCAACAAGGGAATCCCAAAGCAATGGGCCCATCTAGTAGATAATATTCCTTTTGGAAAAACATTGTAATATTTAAAATAGAAATAATCTTTTTTAAGGCATATTCTATTCTATTGTCATATTTCCCCTAAGTTAGTCTAGTTGTAAAAGACAAGTGTATTCTAGAGTTTTATAAGGAAGGATAGTTGTCCTTATCTTTTATACACCTGTATATTATAACTAATCGATATACTACCCAATATTTTTATAAAATGCATGTATCACCATTTTGTAAAGAGAGAGAATTTTGAGCAAATTTTGTATACTTAGATCAATTAGACAATCAAGGAGTTCTAAAAAGATTGTCCATTTTTGATATGGTATTGCTAACATAGCTTTTCTCTTAATTTCTAGTTTTATGTATTAAATTTGACTAGCTTCTTTGAATTTTGGGTTACATTTTATAATCATAGGGTTTCTAATTTGTGCATATGATATATTAGTTGAAGGATCTTGGATTTGTTCCACTTCATTTTGCTCTATTCAGATGTGAAAATGTAATTTGATTATAGTAATAAATCTTTAAAAGTAAACTTGGTTCTTAATTTTGATTATTTACATAATCCTTCAATTTTTTCCTAATATATAGTGAAATATAAGCTTAGGCTATTTTAGAATTATATATTGGTTTGAATGCATACTCAGTTGTAATTGATGATTTGTCATAATATTTTAGGCTAAGATAGGTAATCACTCATTTTATTTTCTACCTTACCTTTCTCTTTGCTCCCCTTTTTTATGGTAGATCACTTTAATTTAAACTTCATTATAAATATACATCTAGATTAATTTTTTTCTTAATTTTAGATCATAATTCACTGAGTTAACATAAATCCTCTACAATTCATAAAAAACATATCCTATTTTTTTGGGTTCATCTCATTTCCTATTTTTATAGAAAAACATATCTTAGATTTTCAAAAAACTCAATTGATAACCTAAAATTGTTATATCCTTACTATTATGGTTGATTATTCCTTAGCATTTTTAAGCCTTTCTTATCCTTTCCTCATATCAATTTTCAAAACATTTCAAATGGATACAAAGATGATACAAAGGATGGCCATAGTTCTCATCCCTCTACTAGGTCCAGGCTATCACTTATCCAAGGGGTGAGGTAGACAACCCTACAATTTCAAATGAAGATAATCAATCTCAAATACATATGGTTTGTGCTTGTGAATCCCTAATATAATAAATCAATACTATACCAAGTTAATGCATGAGTCACAAAAGTAAAATCGGTCTCTAAATTTACAAATCGCTTTATTTCAAAACTTAATTTCATATATAAGTAATACATAATATTCTACTATGAACCATGTGTTTGCATCTTTGCATACCAATTATGTGCCAAATAAAAATCAATATTGGAAGCCAAAACCAATGTCACCTAATGAAAATGATTCTACAAGTGAACAAAAGCCTACCAAGAGATCAAGTGAGATTCTAAGGGAGATTCTTCAAAATGATTCAATCAAATAACCTCATATGCATCCTATATGAAAATCCAAATATTATTGTTCATATCATATAATGCATGGTCACCATATCAATTTTTATTTTACATTGAAATAAAATATACAAAACATCAATTTTCCCAAAGCAAAGATGTCAAACGAACAAAAATGGGTACCAAAAGATCTCCCAAAATAAAAGTAAAAAACTTTACCACATCCACCTCAAGATTAAAATGATACATCATTAAAGATGTATGAGCCTTCACATGATGTGAAAGTTTCCAATGTTCAAAATTATCCAAAATACATAAAAAATATTCTAAAGAATGATTAAAAAAATAAGAAATTATGAAATAACAATCCAAAATGATAATGTTATAGAATAATAAAAAAACATATTTTATAATGATCAAGATAAGATGTGAATTTTTTCTAGTTTATATCCCACAGGTTGCCAATGATGAAAACAAATAAGAAAAATGCATTTCCAATAATGAATCTCCAACCTATGTTATGGTTGGTTTTTCATACATAGATACTCAAATTTTCAAACTATTTAGAAACCATTTATTCAAAAGCTATTTGTTCAAAACAAAACATTAGTCTTGAAGGTAACCTTTAATATTGGTTACATACAGGATCCTAATGATAGTACAACTATGTTTGACACTCATAGGTCATGATGTGATCACATTTTTCTATGCACTTCAATGATACATCTACTTAACCATATTCCTTCTATATGCTTCATGGTTACATTCACATATTATACATTTATCTTATCCTTTTGAGGTGAGGTAAATACCAATTCATATATTCCCTCAAATCAAAGGGGGGAATATTAGTGGGGTAATGATTTGTAATCATTTTCTATATACTCATTCATTATATGGTACTTATATCAATTTTTATATTTAGTTAGGGCATGTCATATAGACATAGATTCCACACTTTCATAATTCTAAGATTCAGTGCAGGCATGCTTTGGAAGCATTTTATCCATACTTATTTAGTATTCAACATATGCATAATACAATGGCGGCATGTTTTAGAAACATGTCCTCTACATTGGTACTTATTTCAATTTTTATATTTCTCCACATATAGTGGGGACACAAGTTTATAAGTATCATTGGGTTGCATACTTGAGATAATCTCAACTACCATGTGGAAATACACTTTTTCTCCAAATTTGGGGGCATGTGCCTTCTAATATCTCTCTCTATTTCCTTGGATATATGCACTTTAAATATTTATCTATATTTATCATAATCTTATATTTTAGAGCCTTAAAATGAAACATATTTTATAAAACAACTTGACAATAGACAAAATAGTTACATCAACACATAGGTGTACTCGTAAACCTTGTTATTTTAATTTCAACCCATATTATATGCACTAATTTGATACTATAACTTGATCTTGGTTGCAAGTCAGTAACTATCAAAGAACTTAATTTAAGCACACATAAAGACAAGGTGTGTATACATACCCAATTATGCATTCATTTATTTTAAACTAGAAATTTCATTACTAGATTAAAGGGGTGGGATGTAGATGATATTTTGTGATCATATATCACCTCAGTATCATACACTTGGAAAAGTCAAACCTTGGTTTCTCCTCTCAATTATCTACCTTTCCCACTTTCACAAGTCTCATATTTTCTCTATTTTTTTTCCCATTGGCCTATATCTCTTAGTCTGACCAATCTTATATTGATTACCAAGGTATTATATCTTTACTATAATGCTTAAAATTTACTTATCTTCCATCTCTATAGGTTCTAAACCTATATATATTCTCTTACTCTCTAGACAGTAATGTCTATGGTAGATAGTAGCATCAATGTTACTGTCCTACCTTGACACAAGTGTCATATGCCCTAAATTCATCAAATTTTCAAATAAAACATATCTTAATGGTCATCCTAAGTGATTTATTACTCCAAAGGTATTGATATAAATAAAATATCAACCCTCATTCATTCCTCACCTACAACACCTATGAAACCTAGAAAAGACCAAAGAGACCAAGACACTTATCAAAAATCACTCTATAAAGCATTTAATTGATAAAATATTACCTATTTCCATACCAATTATAGGGAATGCATATATATATATATATATATATATATATATATATATATATATATATATATATATATAGGTCTGAATTACTATAGAAGTAGCCCAAGATCCTAATTTTTAAAGTTACATACTAGGTCACTATTATACTTGCTTTACACACATTACATGATTCACACACAAGCCAACATGTAGGGGAGAACTACATGAATCTAAGGACCTCTTCTAGTATATTTTCTATATAGGAAATTCCATTTGATAGTAGGGTTATTAGGGTTAGCTTGACATCATCTGCCCACTAACCCATTTTTTCCCAAGGTTACATTAAAGATGGAAATGTAGGATTTTTACATTTCACAAAGAGAAACTATCCTTGACCCAAATTTGAATGCACCAAGGTAAAGGTGAATCAAAATCCATTATCATATATGTGGTCACATCCTATTTCACTAGATATAACATAGAGGACACTATCATCAAATTTAGATAATAGTGTCGATACAACTTTATAGGGTTGACATAACTATCAAGATAAATAGAGATACCAGAACAAGAATCTAACAAATATTTCAAAACTACCTTCTCACATGATTTTATCTTGTTACAAATCCAAAACTACATTAGAATCATAATAAGCTAAGTAATTCTCTTCTTTGTCATTTATATATCTATCCTAGTTGTACTTTCCATATTTGACTATCTCTGAATAATAAATTTAATCTATACTTATATCTAAATTTAGCATTTAATTAGCCTGATATAAATTTGATTATCATCCTTGTGCCATTTTATTTATATTTTCTTAACATGTGCTATAAAGTGAAAACATATAATATATTTCATTTTAGGGTTAAATAAGCACTATAGTTATTCTTGAAAAAAAATAATTATGTTTAGCTATAATTTTTATTTCATGTATTTTCACATGAAAAACAACAATCATATGTATTCTAATTTTAAATATTTCAATGCAATTTTTATTAACAATCACACTCACAACACTATTATATTTAAATCTAGTAATTTTGGGACAAGTTGATATATGTTTTCAATTTTAAAGTAAACCAAAGTTTATATTCATTCATTCCATACATAAAAACCTTCAACCATAAGATAACACAACATTTAAGAATTGTCAAGTGTGGAAACCATCAAATGGAATAAACTTGCACATGTATTAATAAGGCTTAAAAATTAAAATTATCCAAGAAAAATATCAATGGAATAAAATAAAATAAAATAAAATAGAGAGATGGGCCATAATCCAAAATAAATAAATATCAAGATAAAATAGTGTGTTTTAGTGCTTTAGGATGAGAGAGAAGAAAGACCATTAAATAGAGCTAAAAGGAAAGAGGACTTATTTACATAACCTTCTGATGTGTGTCAAATATCTCTAATCCTAATAAGGTGAAGGTTATGTGTGTGACAAGTGTGGAGGTATTTACATGTAAATGTAACTCTAATATTCCATACAAAATAACAAAAGAGGTGCGGCACCTCATATATCCAAAATAAGTGAATTTATTATAATAATAAATACACAATTAAATAGACTTAAGATTAAATTAAAGTATCATAAATAAATATTAATCTCCAACACTCCCGCTTAATATTTAATTTTTGGTTTAAAAAAGAGGATAAAAATTTAAACAAATAGAATGGATTTGACATTATATAATACTCCCCATTAATAGAAAATTCCTTTGAGAGGAATTACAATACTTTTGAGAGAATAAATAAGAAGAAAAGGTGTCACCAAAAATCTTGTAAAGTTGAATGTGTGATCATCAACAATATTTAAGAATAATTATTAAAAGTAAGTTAAATCTACAATGGAACAAGTCACAACAAAAAGGAGGAATGGTCCTCTAAAACTTGCAAGGCACAAATGCTGACACTAATATTTCATGTTAGTAAAAAAATGCCATAAAATATGATAAACATACAATTATGGCAATGAAAGTATATCTAAAATGAGGAAAAATGAACAAAAGATAAATTCCATAACAAAGTATGGAAACCTTCACAAAGAATGAAAAATTAGTCCAAAATAATTATCTCAAAGCATATTTCCTTGATAGCTTACAAGAAGAAATAAGCACAATAGCAATGAATACATAAAAATTCATTTTAAACTTATCAAAAATGATACAAAGGAGTATTAGTTTTCAAAAAGAATATCTTAATTGAAAAAACTAAGGAATTAGAAAAATAAGACACATCAAAGTATCAAGAAGATACCATAGCTTTAGGGATCCAAATTGGTTTAACCTTTGAATGAGATGATTTAGAGGTTTTCCAATAATTAAAAATGTCATTATTTGATTTACCACAATCTTTATATGGATGTAATTTCTAACATTTAGAGATATGATACCTGTGTTTACCATAATGCTCACAAATTTTATCATTTTTAACCAAAGTATGAGCATGAAAAAAATTATAATTAACAAAAATATTATGAGATTGAGAAACACTATTGTGTAATGTCCTTTGGTGAGTGAGACAATATGACTTCAAATTGCCATTAGAATCATTAGAAACATTGAAATCAAGCACTACAAAAATTTTGTTCATTTTAAGGAAAATAGGCTCAATATTGTCATTTTCATGTGTTTCCAAAATCCTTGCTTGATAACTCATAGATTACAGAAAATTTAAATCAAAGTTAGAGACATTATGTTTCAAATAAATAATATCTTTAGGATGTGAAAAATTAACATTAGATGTTTGAAAATTTTCAAAATACATGATTTGAGTGAAGAGGAAGTTAAAACAAATTTAATTTTATGAATTTTTTATCATGAGAGTTTACAATAAAAAATATCTGAGTATGACATTCGAGTTGAAATTTTAAATCAACAATTTAATTATATTTTTCTACAATTTTATGTGTAATATCTTTAATTAAATCATCATGTTTCCTATGCATCCACATCATTTTGAAATTATAAAGTGATTAATAGTATAAAATAAAAGTATCTTATATAGATTCTTCACTATAATATTCTACAAAGACATTGAAAATATAATAAAACAATCAATTTAAAAATACAAGCATAAAAAAAAATGTTTTAAACAAATTTACCCATAATGATAAATGGAATATGTTTAAATTTGAATTAAAGTGTCATTAAATAAAACATGTAGCAAAATGTATCAATTCAAAAACCTCAAAGAATTAAAAAACAATAAAAGTATTTAAGCTTTAAATATCATTAAAAAAAGTGCCACAAGTATATATTGTTTTTAATTTTTTTTTAAAGATTAAAGTGAAAAATTTCAACTATCATTTAAGCTCTTACAAAATACAAGGCACCACCAAAGCTTATAAATAAGAACATTACCAATATAATTCATGGTTATTTATGATACATGTCGAGAGCATAGCACATAAAGGAATCACATTAAAAGATGAGAAACAAATGCCAACTAAGGATAAGAATGCCAAGTAAAGGAGATTTTTAAATTAAAAAAAAAATATGTGCCATTTATCATCTCAAAAATTAAATAAATATATAAAACAAACTTAACAATTAGAACTCCAATTTTAAAGGGAACGAAATCGTTTTCAAGAAAGGTGTCATAAGGAAGATGTTACCATAAATTATAAATAAATGAAAAAAATCCAATATTAAATTTTAATAAGAATTTATCATTAAATAAAATTAATGAATAAACCTCACAAAGACATCACTTGATATAACTGGTAATCTAATTTCACTTGCATTATAACATATATCCTATCTACTAGTTGTAAATGTGACTTTCCTACAACATGTTTGGTGTTGATCCTATCTACAAATACTCCATATTCAAATTGATAGTCCCAAGCATTTTTATTTTTTGAAAATTTATTTTTTATGATCCTTGTAACATTATTGATATAGAATTCATCTTGTCCATTTTCCTGAGGATAATAATTTTTTTAATACCATAATATGATGTATTTTGACAAAAATAAATACTATCTAATGAAGTAAATTCAATGTCATTGTTCATAAAAAATTTGGTGGGAACTCCAAAAATGTATAATATGTTTTATTATAAAAGTTTAATTATTGAAGCTATGGTGGAATCTCTCATAAGAATAGTTTTAACCCATTTTTTCAAATAAATTATCATTATTATAATCCACTTATGTTTTATTCTTTAGTTTGTATAAATATATCTAATAAATTTAAAACCCTAGTGTTAGAAAAGAGATAATACTTTAATTGGATATAGAGGTAATGGTGTAAATGTATATTTTTACAAAAAAATGACATTAGAATCATTTCCTAGAAATTTTATGGACATTTAGTGACAAAATTTCTTAATAATACCCAAACTACAGTATTTTTTGAATTGTTACCTTATCTACTAATCATTCCTTACATGTGTACTTTCATCTTCAAGAAGAAATTCCAATAAATATGCCTTTTGGATTTTTCTAGTACAAACCTTTTTATATAATACATAATGTAATATCTTTTAACCTTCTCTTCTTTAAATGGTTTTCATGTTATTATGATATTGGAATTCTAATAAATACATTACTATATTTTCATATAATACTAAAATATATATATATTTAAAACTATAAGTTGATCTATTGTTTGTCATTTTATTGATATTTGATTTATTTATAATATATCTACATTAAATTGAACCATAATACTTGCTAAAACTTGTCTTTTAAAAAATGCTTTCATTAAAAATTCTATGTTGGATGCTTTAATATTAGTTATTCTTCTTCCCCTTTTATCATCCATTTCATATTAACATATGATTTATCTAACAATGGGAACCAAAATTTATGATTTTTTATTTTAATAATACTCTATGAATGCTTTTAATAATTTTACTAAAGAATAATACAATTTTTTCATTGTGTTGTAATTATTTTTAGCATTTCTTGAAAAAAATCTCATGAAATAAATAGGTTGTTCAAAACCTTCACCATTCTTGTATAACAAAACAACTACTTTAGTATGTTGTTACATGGATGAGAAAATATAAAATTCCTTTATATAATAAAAAATTATGAGAAAATTTGGTTTATATAGGGCATATTTTATATGCTCAAATGATAATTTACCTTCATCGATCCATTTTATTTCATTATGCTTTTTCAACATATTAGTAATTTATTTTGTAAATTAACAAAATTAGGAATGAATATTTTAAGGAAAATAATTTTCTTAAAGAAATATTGAGTTCTATTTTATGCTTGATCACTTATACTAATTTAATTGAATCAACCCTTCCTAAACAAATTATAATGCCTTATTTACACATTATATGACCTAGAAAATTTCTCTCAATAACTCCAAATAAATATTTCTTAGGATTAAGAGAAATATCTTACTTTTTTCATTATTCAAAAACTTGTTTTAAGGTTTTTATATTCTAATAGACATTTTTGGATAATGATATCAAGTCATATAAGTATACAATGATTTATTGAGTATTTATATCTAATAATTTATAGTCCATATCACTTTGAAAAAATTTGCCATCATTTATTAGGAAAAATTAGATATTAACATACATGAAAATGCCTCATGGGTAGTGAAATTTATTTTATGTTAATCTTTAGGATTTACCAAAACTTGGGTTTATCCTAATAATCCATTTATAATAGATATGTTTTTATCATAAATAACCTTTTGATGTAGTATATTCATCTTAGGTAATAGGTAATTATCATTTAATGATGGTTTATTCAAATTAATAAAATCGACACAATATAATGTCACCATTATTCTATGAGTTGATATTAAATTGGCTAGCAAAGGTTTTTTTATCTTATTCATATTATGACTTTTTATCCATAATTTTTCATTATTAATTAGATCATAAGATTTGAATGTTTGATCTTTTGTTAGAAAGAATTTATATTTTATATATGTTAAATTTGATGCGTAATAATAATGATATCATACTTTTTGATATCTTCATATTAATATGTAAACATATCTTTATATTTTATCATCATTTTAATTTATTGTCTCTTGAAATTAAAATTATCTATATATGTTAATTGGCTTTAAAAACTGAATATTTTCCAACCTTACCTCCTCTATAATGTCTAAGCACTAACTTTGCTACCAGATATTTCTCATCAAAAATATTATCTAAGAGGAATAATCTTTTTGTAATTATGTTAGTTTTAATATGTATCACTCCTTATCCAATTAATCCTTTATATATAACTTTGTATGAGATAAATCAATTGTTAATTAATTATCTTTATCCATGTTTAAATTTAAAATAGTTAATCCATTGATTACATGTAGGAATATGTATATCTATTTATCATCTTCAAATACTTTTTAATGTATAACATTATAACTATAATTAGTATGCATATAACCTTGATAGTGTATTTATATAATTAAGGTATTAAGGTAAAAAATTGGTGTTAATATTATCAAAACTTTTTATTTATCATTAACCATTATAATGATTCATAAGATGCTAAAATCAAGGAAACATGTTTGATATTATCTTAAACATAATTTTTTTGTTATCATGTAAATGTTGATGGTTAGCTTAAGATTATATTTTTACCTAGTTTACAATTAATTTGGAGTTTTCAAATGTCTATAGTTGATTTATTTTATTTTTAATATATTCATTAATTTTCAAAAGGATTATTTCATATTTAAGATACTAAAATCAATGAAACGTGTTTGATATTATCTCAGACATAATTTTTGTGTTATCATGTAAATGTTAATGATTGGCCTACGATTATGTTTTTACCTAGTCTAAAACTAATTTGAAGTCTTAAAACACTTATAGATGGTTTATTCTATTTTTTATATATTTATTAATTCCCAAAAGTATTATTTCATATTTTAGAATATTGTTAGTACATTTATATTCAAATTTAATATAAGTAATAAAATTTTCACCTATAAAAGCTATTAGAACAATTTTTTACATGAATCCTCTTAAACAAACTCCATCAAAGATAATTTTAGATGAATTATTTGATAACATAATAATTTTTTACATGTCTTCATATTTGATTTTAATAAAAAAATCCAATAATTTGAATTCATGATGTGGATACTTAAATCATTATAAATAACATATATAGTTGACAATAGAAGAATACTTAAACTTTATTTATAGATTTGCATTCACTCATATAAACATAATAATTCTAGTGTATGATAATTACAATTAAATATTTCCCCATATTTCCACTCCTCAATTACTTTACAAAATCATACCATATTTAGGAGGAACATCTACCACTACTACATCCATTTTCATTCACTTTTTATAATTTTGTGCTAACTCTACTACTAAGTCTTTTATGAATATAAATATTTATAAATTCTTGTAAGGTATTCTAATTTATATTATAATTCAATTACTACCATATAAATTAAATAATGATAAGAACTATAATATAACAAGAGATTATAAAATATGAGATCTCCAGTTTTATTGGAGATATAAAAAGGGGTTAGCATTTAAATATTCACCTTATGATCTTTCTCCTAATACTATATGAAAATTACCTTCATGTAAGTTAACATAATATTATTTTAATATGTCTCATTTCATATAAATAATATTATTTAATGAATTTTTAAGACTTTTCACTACTATAACTGGAATTGGAATTTTATTTATAGGGTCTTTCTTTATCCAATGGAACTGATGGACCTATTTTATGTAGTATGGGTTATTATCAAGCTGAAATAAATGGATATGGATTTCATGTATTTATTAGATTTTATTAATAATTTAAAAAATATTTTGGGAAGGTTCCTAATAAAGGTTGATAATATTTTGATTTGATTGTTGAATTTGGGAATCTACCTTTTTAAACATAATTAGTGCAAAGGATTCAATATTTTCAGTCTAACCTCTAAATAAGATCTATTTAGTACAATGCTTATTTATGATATTTTTTAAAATTTTAATATCAAATAAAATAGTTTGAGTTTTTATATTTTTATTATTATTAGCTTGATACCCTTAAATACCATATCTTGCCTTAGTTTTGTTTGAATATTGTCTTGGTCTGAGATCATATTGATTTTGTATTGTTTTTTAAATAAATTTAGTTAAGGCTATTATTTATTAATGAATAAAACACTATTATTCAAGTTTTTTAGTTTATTTTATAATATTTAAAAGTTTTTAATGTTATTGATATGTTATTATAAATGCATTATCATCACATCCTAGAGCATTAACTTGAAACTCATCGTTATATCTATAATTTTCTTCAATTATTTATCCATCTCATTCTTATTCCATTTGATTAATATTAATTTAAGAGGATTAAGATGATTTTTATTATCCTAAACTTTATTCTCCCTATTTCCCATTTGGTATTTGGTTTTGGAGTTTCCATAGGTATAAAAATAAGGTGTAAAGTTATACCCACTTGATTTTTATGGTTAATAAGAGTCATGGGGGAACCTTAGATATTTTTAAGATGATAATTATTTATATAATTTAAATAACTTGGGTTTGGAGATAAATGGATGGATTTATCAACTCTACATATCCTTTTAATATATTTCTCTATATTAGGATTATCAAGAAGAAGTCATTTTCCAAAATCAAACCTATTAATAATTTTATGGGTTTTAGTTTGTAAAAATAATACATTTGACCTTGATGAATTGATCAAATATTCTCTTGAGATTGAAGACCTTGCTATTAATCCTACTTAAAATATTTCCAATAACTTTTTCATGTATATTTTATAGGAAATAATAGTATATGTTTTACATAATGTACAAAACAAATGTCAATTGAACTTTCACCAATTAGAAGTATTTTTGACACTTTTTGGATCAAGACAAATCATCCATATTTTTATTTGATTAAATCAAAGTTTATAAGTAAAAGATTTATAAATTTTAACTCATAGATATAAAATTTAATTTGTTAATAATTTTGTTTTGATTTGTTGTTAGGATAATGGTTAGTCCCTAACAATGTCACCACATTAAATTTTTCACCCTAAATTATCATATGGGTGACAATTGTAAAATAGAGAATA
Organism: Torreya grandis; assembly: GCA_037957365.1. Taxonomy (NCBI): domain Eukaryota; kingdom Viridiplantae; phylum Streptophyta; class Pinopsida; order Cupressales; family Taxaceae; genus Torreya; species Torreya grandis. Next base: position 2,480,551 of record JARHVA010001364.1, on the reverse strand, counting down.
TATAAATATTTATAATCTTGTTACTTTAGTTTATGCGCAAACTTGAGAGAGTTTACCCTCACATGTAATTATTCATTATCATATCTATCTCTCTTAGGATCTATAATATTTTGGTTATTTTTAGTTCCTTTACTTATATCAATATCAAGATTTTGATTAGAAATCTGAAATTATTAGGCATTAGAGTCCTATTAATATTGAATTTCATAAATTAGGTATGGGAGTATGAGACAAAATGAATCAAAATAAAATTAAATAACTTTATATGGTTAATTATATTTATCAAATGAAAATATAGAAAGTGTAAGAGTAGAATGAAAAAAGTTCATAAACTAATTAATTAAATAGCATATTATTATACAAATAATCCTTCTCATATGACAAATTTAACATTGGCATAGAATAGGGAATTTTCTTTTTATATCGATTCATAAATATGTGAACAATAAATTTGGTAAAACATAACAATCTTAGATGTTATAAATTATAAGTTAAAATTATAATATATATATATATATATATATATATACATACATATATATACATATATATATATACATATATATACATATATATACATATATATATACATATATATATATATATATACATATATATATATATACATATATACATACATATATATATACATATATACAGATATATATATATATATATATACATATATTTATATATATATATATATACATATATTTATATATATATATATATATATATATATATATATATATACTTAGTAGCTCAAAATTTGAATTGGGACATTAGATCCAAAATATCCTCTATCTCCTTACTAATAACACCTTAGATCTAGTTATTTTTGTATATATATATATATATACACTTAGTAGCTCAAAATTTGAATTGGGACATTAGATCCAAAATATCCTCTATCTCCTTACTAATAACACCTTAGATCTAGTTATAAAAAATATACCTTCAATAGAATTAGATGGATGTGTTTAATAGTGGGAAATTAAAATAAAATCTATGTGGTAAAATATTAAGATAATAATGTCTCATGCATAGGTTTTCAAAATGATCTCATTTTCTTCTCAATATTCTTAAAAATATATATTTTGTAGAGATGGAAATGTGTATCAAATTATGATCATTAAATAGCACTTCCATTTATCCATGACTTGCATGAATGGATGATTACAACATATGTGTTTCTTATAAATTTTTCACGGTTTATCTTATAAAAATATAAACTAAACTCATTTAAAAACTATTAATAATGTGTTTCATCATTATCTATGAACTTAACCTTAACCTCTCTTTAGAATAATTGATAATATATATAATCTTTTAGATAAAGTATTATAATAGAATGTTTTACTATAAATTTGTCTGTATCTATATACATGTAAAAATAAAGAGATTCCTTTGGAAAAAGGATCATGTAGGTCAAAATTCAAATTTATTTTCAACCAAAACTTCAACTTAAATTTTAGTGTTCATTCCAAATTGGCTATCAACATGCATTTCAGTTTGATTTCTAGTATGCAATCTTTTATATTTAAAAAATGGTATGAGGTTTATGTATGGGAAGTGGGCCAAAATCTAATTTTATACATGTTCATTGTGTATAATAATTTAATAATAGTTGAAATTTTTTGAGATTAAGTCAATAATTAACCAATGGTTGAAATCCTTATGTACTTCAATAGAATTTTCCATTTATATTTTTAATCTTACAACTGGCTCAATTAAGCTTATCATATTCAAGTTTTTGGGTTTTATTTTAAACCATTAAAGATATCCTCATTTACCTATTTTTATTTCATCAACATCATGAAATTATCTTGATCAAATAGCCTTTTGTTATCATACATCTTTATTCATATAAATTAATTATTTTAAAGCTTCAATCGATAAATATTGATTTTTGTGATGTGTTACCTATTCTTATGATAAGTATGTAGTTAAAAATAAAATTATATGGTGTCATTAATGAAATTAGTAATCAAATCTTCAAATAACATATTATAAAATATTTGTAACATATGTAGTGACTTGTTCACCCTTGATTCCATAATAGAAGCTATTAGGTGGATTTTTTACCTTTGAAATATGCATCTTTAATATATCCATATATTCCCTTTTTTTTTTTCTATTTTTTTATATAAACTCATTTTTGCTATATAAATCCTTAATAAGGGTTTTAGTATCTATAACTAAAGTATCTTTCTTGGATAGTATTTATTGTTCAAATTTTGCTTGTAACTCTCTAATCTCATTATCTTATTCCTTAATAAATATTTAATTTGAATAAGATATTTTTATCTTAGCTTCACTATGTCCCTTATGTTCTTCCACTAGTAATTTAAACATTTAATTTGTGATTTAGTAGTTTTAAGGATTATTTTAGTTTCAAGGTGAAATATATTAGTTGATTTAATGAGATTATTATTTATGTTGATGGTATTTGTAGTTAAATATGGACTCATGTCAACATATGCACCATCTATTCTATATTCTTCTGGTTTCATTTTATTTTTATATTTCCACATTCATGGCCATATAAATGTCATTTGGATTTTTCTAATTTATTTGATTCAATTATAATCATAAAAATAGTTACTTCAATGTTATTAGATATGGATTTAGGTCTTATTTTTGGACCCCTTGGCTTCAAATTAACTCTGATCAAATCTCACATGATCGGGGGAGTTAAATGGTTTTATATGACTTAACTAAGTTACAAACATTATGGCATGAGAAAATGGTAATGTATGTAAATGGGAACATAAAGATAGGAACATACATTCATGACTAGTAGTTAGGTCAAGAAATGTTTTCATTTTAAATTTTCTTGGGTTTATTTTAAACATGGTTAATCCTTCATGACCTTATGTATATGTATTATTGGGGATACATAACTCTATAATAAAATTCAATATAGATAAATGGTTTATTTTATTAGAGGTAAATAAAATCTTTGTACTTGAAGCAAGCAATCCAATATTTAGTTGAAGTGTTATATCTCTACCTTAACCTTCTTGTTTGCTTCTTAAATTTCATTTCTTCCTCATACATATAGTTTCTCCACTAATGGACTGATTATGTTTTTTTATTGTAGATTTATTTAAGAGTTTATCACAAATTTTATGGTATTTCCCTCACCTTATATATTATGCATCATTGTTGAGTTATGCTAAGCTTGAGAAATTAGCGATTTCAAAAGTGAGCCAATGCATATCAACATGGATTGGGTGTATAAAAATATATGAATCCAAATTCCTTGTTTTGTTTCTCCTAGATAATGATAATTTCTTCCCTTTTTTATATCATGACATATCCTATAGAATATTTGTCTAAAAAATATTTACTCATTTCAATGATTTAGATTTTCATTTCGACTTCTTCTTTATTAGAATAATTTTTCTCTTTAGAAAATTCATTAGGGTATTCTTAATTACAATTATTATATAAAATAGTATCTACTTCAATCTCATCAAAATTAGTTTCTACATTTTGATGTCATTATACACTAATTATGTTGTTTTCTAGTAGACAATTTAACATTTTTCTAAAGGTCATTTTTTAGTTTGCATTTTCTTCACTAGAAATGACTGAGAGTTTTTGTGTGACAATTTATTTAGGTGAATAGTTCATTTTATTTAATAAATTTTAATATTTATTAGGTGACTATAATTCCTTTTTATTGAGCCAATTGAGATAATCTCTTTGATGCTTCTTCACATTATTTATTTTATAGCCTTTCAATATTAAACTTGCTTTTATGTTTATATAGAGAATTTTTTACTTCTCAAATTGAGTTATAAACACACATTTAGGATCATACTACTATTTAAAATATAATTTAAATATAACTAATTAAAATATATTATCTACCAAATTTAAATCCTTTCTATTGAATCTTAGTCATATATGGATAACTAGTAATGCATGAAAATACATTTTCTTATTTTAACCAATAAAATAATGCTTATCAATTTATATCATTTGTCTTACATAATAGATGATGAATACTCTAAAATTCACATACTTTAGGAGTATGTAGGGATTCAATAATTTAAAAAAAGAAAAAAAAATGATAATTATATGGTTCTCAAAAAGTACTAATCAACTAATCCTTTATCCCTAGAGCATATATGAAATATAAATGGCATTCATCTAGTCTAAGGGGTATATACCCTAAAATCATTTCATATAATAGAATTAAAAAAAACATAGAATATAGTATATTTAGACCCTTATTATATTATTTTCACATGAGGAACACCATTCAAAGCCTATTTTCATTTTCCATTGATTATTTTCATAATTGAGAAGTAATTCTGTAAAGATATCTCTAAACTCATAAAAAAAATATAAAAAATGACAGAGAAGTATTTGAAGGATCTATTTGTATAAATTTTAATCAAATATTATTATATGCATTCAAATATGTAATTATACATGATTGATCCTTTGTAATAATTCAATATGGATCCATAAATATAAATCATGAAGTGGCTTATTTATTTATCCTATTGAAAACCACATGTTAAACCTTTCATTGAGAATATGTCTATGGCCCCTTGTTTCATTTAATTTAGTCCATAATAGAATTAATTGGTCACTTTTTTAAAAGTGAGACTAAATTACCTTGACATTGAATATCATGTGTCATCATCTAATGTAAGCCAAAGATTTGATAATTTTTCAATATTGATAATTACTTTTCCTTTGAATTCATTTTTAATGTCAAAATCCTTCCCTACAGTTTCTTTTGAAATTATCATTTCTTTAGCTACACCACTTAAGAAAATTATAGTATGTGAATACCATATGGATATCCAAATTCATATCTAGGAATATGAACAATAGTATACCATATTTCAAAAACTTATCTTTTGTCTAATTAGGTTTAGGGTTTTTAGCTTTATGTTGAGCATTGTATGTGAGAGTATTTTGGTTAGATTTCATAAGTATGGTATATATTGTATATCTAAGTAATCATTAAATAAGGGAATTATGCAGCAAGTTCCTATGGGAGCTTATTATAGTTTTGAAATTTAATTTAAGCATTGCTCATAGAGCGAACATTTTTATCAAACAAAACATCATTGAACTGCTATGATAAATTTCTCCATAGTGACAGTATATATTGTTAACTCCACCACATTTTCCAAACCATGATATAGTAAAGAAACATTATTGGATTGAAAGATTACTTAGTATTTTTAAATAATTGCATTTGTTTTTTGTTTTATTTTTTCCCTTTCCTAACAAAAATGAAAAATAAGTATTACAACTAACTAGGATTATTCTAGGTATATTGTTGTTGATGTTTAGGAGATAATATTTATGTGGATGAAAAATTTTGAGCGAGCTGGATGACAGACATATGGCCTATTTGAAAGGTGAGGCTTTAAGGGTGGCTTCTAAATTAGATTTTTGAGTAGAATTAGGCTTGAAGCCTTTGAATCAAGGCATGAAGTCTTTAGTCAATAATCCTTTCTCACCAGAATTAGTGTCTCATGGTGCGAATGTGCCTAATGGTGCACGAATCCCTAAGGTCAATGATTGTCTTGAGCACTATAAGGAGAGGCCCAAGCTTGTCATTCCACTAGAGATGATTGCTAAAGACATTGAATACTATTCAAAACATTCCTTATATTATAAATTTATAGGGATAAGGAATTCACTATAGTTTTTGGAATCTTGGGCCCAAAAGACGTGGGCACCAAAAGTTGAAATGGAAATCATACTACTAGTGAATAGCTATTTTATGGTCACTTTTACCTATCTAGATGACTGCAATAAAGTCTTTTCCAAAGGCCCTTATTTCCATAACTAGGTGGGGTTATTTATCAATCCATGGCATGTAGGCTTCATCCCCTTAGAGGAGTTACCAAATCATGTTCCAGTTTGGGTGCATTTACCCTAGATTCTAGTGGAATGTTTCTACGAAGAAACTCGGCAGTTGCTTGCATCACCACTAGGAAAGCTAGTCGGTTCTTCAATGTCAATATTTAGGACAAAGTTAATGGCTTATGCTCACATCTATGTTGATATTGACCTTAGCAAGCCCTTGCCTGATGTTGTGGAAATGTGTGCGAGATCTTTCTCCTGAGTGCAATAGTTGGACTATGAGACTCTTCCTTTTTGTTTTCATCTCTATCATGATTACAATCATCTATAGTGAAGGTGTCCTAAATCAAAGGACTTAGAATCTCCTCTTGTTCAACCTCCTTGTAATCCCCCTACCACTGATAAGGGGAAGGGCCTTGTTCTTGGTGAGGTCATTGATGTTGAGGGTTTTGTCTTGATCAAGGCCCATAATAGAAATAGGGGCTAAAAATGGACCTTGAATGAAAGACAAGCTGAGGACTCATTTAATAGGTTTTATATTTTAGATGATCTCAATCAGTAGGAGGTGAACTTGAGGTTGATGATTTTGGATCAGGTGGTTAGAGGTCTAGCTCAAAAGACCAATGTTTTTGGTGCTTTAATAGAACCACAGGGTGTTGAGGCTTGGCACATGGATATAGACTAGTAGATGATGGTAATAGAGGTGGTGGCTCCCTTAGTTGAAGCCTTAAAAGAGGGTGGGGATTTGTCTCTCAATGGGAGACTTAGGGGCCCAAGGACAGCTAGGAGTATTAAATCTTCTCCTCATTTGGGCCTTATGCAAAGGGATCTTAAGAAGGGTGGGGTGGAGAAATCTATCAAACTTGGTAGGAAAAAGGACCTAGAAAAGATCAAACTAATGGGTGAGACTTTGGTGGAGTCAGGGTTAGTAAAGACTTTGGATTCTCACTTTACGAGCCCCTTGAAATGATTGTAGTATCATGGAATGTAAGGGGATTGAACAATAGCCCTAGACAAAAAGTTGTTCATGATTTGGTTATAAATAAAGTCCTGATGTTATTTTTTTGTAAGAGGCTAAGCTTAAAACTAAGGCTATGTTCAATCTTGCACCTAAGTTGTGGAGGAATAGGGATTGTCAATGCACTGGGGCCCTTAGATCTTCAGGGGGTTTAGCTTGTTTTTGGAACCCACGAAAGATCTATCCTTTTTGGTGGTTGTCTTCTAAGTTTGCCATGACTATGATTGCTTCCATTTTTGAGATGGGGGAAGTCTTAATCCTCTCTAATATTTATTCCCCTATTGACTAGCATGGTAAACACTCTTTATGGGCCCATATCAGTTTTGTCCATAGTTTGGCTCCTCTATATCCTTGGATTTTGGTTGGATATTTTAATTCTATTTTAGAATTGGATAAAAATAAAGGTGGTACAAAAAGGATGGACTCCTCTATAATGTTTATGCATAATTATATTGATTCTCTAAATTTAGTTAATATTAGGCCCATTAATGGTCAATTTACTTGGAAAAATCATAGGGTTGGGGAGAATTGTATTGCTGAGAGATTGGATCTTTTTTTGGTTTTTAGTTACTGGGATGGTGGTATGTTGTCTTCATGTTCTAAAATTTTGGACTAGAGAGGATCTGATCACTCACCTATTAAGCTTATTAGTGTGTCAACTAATGTGCCTCACTCTCCTTCCTTTAGATTTTAACTCATGTGGTTTTAGGACCAGTCTTTGTTTGATTGTGTGGATAAATGGTGGAGGTGGGGCAGACCTGCTTAGGGTACGATGATGTATCCTTTGCTAAATTGCTATAGTATGTGAAATATAAGCTCAAATGGTGGAATCATTAATGCTTTAGGAATATTTTTCATATTAAAGTAGCTACTTAGGCTAAGCTGGATAGTATCATGAGACTGATAAGGGAGGATGGGGTGACTAAAGAATTACTTCAAGATGAAGCTCAGGCTTTGAAAGCTCTGGAGGAGTGTGAGCTTTGGGAGGAACTATTTTGGAAGAAAAAGGCATGGATAGAATGGCTTAAGGAAGGGGACAAAAATACCACCTTTTTCTTCAATTTGATGAAAGCCAAGAGGCATGGAAATTCTATCTTAGTCTTGGTCAATAATATGGGTGAGAAACTTTCCTCCTTTCTTAAAATGTTAGGTGAGGTAGTGCAGTACTTCTCCTCTCTTTTTAGGGAAGATTCAAATGGGGGATCACCTGAAGAAGCCCAAGTTCTCTCTAGTATTCCTCCTTTGGTGACTCAAGAAATGAATGAGATTTTTATGAAGGATATCACTCTTGTGGAGCTTGAGGAGACTATTGTCTAGATGAAGAAAGGGAAATCCCTAGGTCCTGATGGCTTCTTGACTAAGTTTTACCAAGAATTTTGGGACATTATCAAGCTGGAGCTTTTAGCGGCTATCCAAGAATCTTAATGGAATAAGCATATGTCTAGGGCTATAAATGTGACCTATGTCATCCTCATACCCAAGTGTGAAGGGGTTGATAGGCTAAGTCAATTCCATCCCATTTCTCTTTGTAATGTTGTTTATAAAATAATTTCCAAGATTATTGCTGACAGGTTAAAAAGAGGACTAAAAGCACTAATTTTTGAGGATCAGAGTGGTTTTATGGAGGGCGGGTAAATTTTGGATGGTATTGTTATTTCTACTGAGACCATTCATTCCATGGCCAACTCCAAAGATAAGGTGATGTTTATTAAGTTGGATATGGCTAAGGCCTATGATAGGGTCAGGTGGTCATTCTTGTGGAAGACTCTCAGTGATTTTAGTTTTGGGGAAGAATGGATTCAATGGGTCATGAGCTGCATAACTTTAATTTCTTTCTTGGTGATTATTAATGGGGAACACATGAAGTTATTTGGTGCCTCTAGGGGGCTTCATCAGGGAGATCCTTTGTCTCTATATTCATTTCTTCTCCTTGCTAAAGATTTGGGGAGGTTGATTAGAAGAAACTGGGAGGATGGTCTTATTTAAGGCTAGCGATGGGGTGGTGATTTGTCGATGCAGTCTCACCTATAGTTTGTAGATGCCACTACTCTGATGGGCATGGCTACAATGAGAGAATCTATTAATTTGTGTAGGGTGTTGGATGTTTACTTAATTTATTCAGGCCAATTGATCAATGAATACAAGTCTTCCATCTTCTTATTTAATACTCTAGGCCTCATCCAATAGAGGATTGCTCAAACTTTGCATTTTTAGATTGGGACTCTCCCTTTGGTCTATTTGGGTATTCTTATCTTGGTTGGTCATTTACCCAGGGAGTCTTGGCATAATAATATAGATAAATTTCTAGTGAAAGTTAATCATTAGACACATAGGTGGTTATCTTTTGTTGAACGTGTTTAGTTAAATAAATTAGTGGTGTAGGCTTTGCCCATTTATAGATGTATGCTCTAGGTTGCCCCGTTGGGAATCGTTAAGGAGTTTGATATGGTTGCTAGGAAATTTTTATGGGCTGGTAGTCTGGCATCTTCCAAATGGAGTTTGGTTAGATGGGAGGTTGTTTATATCCCCAAATAGTATGGGGGCCTTGGGTTATGGTATTTAGACTTGAATAGAGTTGTTATGGCTATGAAGCTATATTAGCATTGGTGCACTAAAAAAGATAAGGCTTGGGCCAAGATTATTTCCCAAAAGTACTTTTTAGAGACTCTTCAATGTGATATTCCTCATTACCCCCTTATGGGGAAAGGCTCGATGATTTGGGGTACTTTCAAAAAAGGGGTTGCTCTTATTAAGGAAGGCTTATTCTAGATTTGTAAGTAGGGATCCAAGGCTCTTTTTTGGAATGATTCATGGGATGGTTATCCTCCCATCATCTCTCAGTCTCCTAATTTGTGGAATTTATTTAGAGATTTCTTGAGGTAGGTTGGTCTCAGGTGAGCGACTTTAAATCCTATACTTCTTATAGGAAACTGGAGGTGGCATGTTGGATGTCTCTTGAGGCTTGGCCAATTGTTGAGTTGCATGAGGAGTGTGTCGAGTTGCTTAGTATCCTTTCTATTTGGTGGTGTAGTTCCCTCTAGGAGGACGATGTACTTGCTGGTCTCCCAATCCTAAGGGAATCTATATGGTAGCCTTAGGATATCAGGTCTTACTATCTCATAGATTAGATGGGGGGATGTTCAGTGGTGGAGGAAGGTCTGGGACAAGTTCTCATGGCCAAAGTGCAACTACTTTATTTGGATGTTGGCATAGAATAGGTGTCTGACCTGGGATAATTTTTGGAAGAGAGACTTCAAGGGCTCTTCTATTTGTGTTATGTGTGGGGTGGCCGAGGAAGACTCTACTCACTTATTTTTTCATTGTCCCTTTGCCACATAGATTTAGAATTTATGGTGGGATGTCTGGTAGAGTCCCTATGTTCATGCTTCCTCTTTGATAAAATTTTGGAATGGCATGGGTAAATCCCCTTCTACAACTTCTTTCTTGCAAGAAGTGTGGTTTGGGGGTGCCTATCTTATTGTTGTGGCAACTTTGGCTTGAGAGGAACCAAAAAATTTTCTAGGGTGAGAAGAAGATGGTGCAACAAGTTTGGCAAAAAATCTTGGGGATGATTTAGGAGATGGTGCAGGCTAAGAGTGAGGTGAGATTTCCATTAATTAATAGGGATGTTGAGGTGGTGACACAACTGGGACTCTAGGGGCTGTCAGTGACTTTAGCTTATGTCAGGAGAGGTTGGTAGGCTAAGGAGAGAATTCATAGGATTGGTAAGTGGTAGCATCCTCCTAAGGGGATTCTTAAGATTAATACAAATGGTTCCTTTAGGGGTAATCCTAGGCCCATAGGTATTGAAGGGATAGGCAGGGACTTTGAAGGTGAGGTGATTTTCTTCTTTGCAGTCCCTGAAGGGATGTAGACCATCAACATTATGGAAGGGTAGGTTATTCTCTATTCTTTTGAGAAGGCTCACACTTTGGGATGGAGATGGATTATTTGTGAATCTGATTCCCAAGTTTTGATCAATTTTCTCATTAAGTGGAAAGTGTTGGATGTCAGTTGCCATTTGGCTTTGATTGTGCAACAGATTTTGTAGGTTAGTTTTCTAATGGATATGGTTACCTTTGTTCATATTACACGTGAATAGAATAGGGTTGTAGATTGATTGGTGAAATGGGTGTCCAAACATTTATATGGAGGAAGTACTAAAGAATGGGAGATGGTCCCGCTGGTGCTTCACCTTGATTTGGAAAGAATTCTGGATGAGGATAGGGAGGGTTATGGTGATGGTTAACTTTGGTCAAGTTTATTTCTTCTGCTTTTGTTGTTTTTTGTGGCTTTTATCCCCTGCTTTTCTTGTAATGTTCCTCTTTGATTTTATATAAAGTTTTTACCCCTCAATTTTTTTTAAAAAAAACTAGGATTATTTTAAGATATTTCTTTAAGAGATATGTCATTTTTGTGCACACTTCAATTTTTTCCCATTACCAAGTAATTAGATAAAAATTGGTTATAGATAATAAATCTTTATAGCATTCATTTCATCATTTTATATGTTATGAATGACCTTAAAAAAATTCAACGTAAAATGTTTTGTACATTATTTTGACTTAGAACTATTCAATAATTGGAGACTTTTTTGTTTTCTTTTATAAATTTATGGCAAAAACTATGCACAAGAAATCTTTGTAATAAATATAAGAGTATTAAAATATTGATATCATGTCATACCTAGGAGGATTTAAATATATATTACAATTACAATATCTTTATAAATTTAATAATAATTAACTTTTAAAATTTTAATAATAATTTAAATTTCAAATGTTGGTAATTTTAATTTTTTTTAAAATTGACAATAATTAAAATTGAACTTAATAAAAAGGTTCTTCAACCTTTCACACAAAATTGAAAAAAGTTGATTATATATATACATGAATAAAAAATAATTTATATTTCAGTATAAATATTAATATATTCTTCTAATCAAACACTAAAGCAGTGAAAAAAATTCATCACTTCTTAGAAGAAATCAACATCTAACATCAATTTTGGCAATTCAATTATTTTGTTGTGTCAGTTTTCCAATTTCCTTTTAAACTATTTAACATCCACTCCTTATTTACATTTTTAAAGATCATTAAATATTCCTAATTAAATTTACATTAGGACTATTATATTTATTCCATATGGATCATAACAAGTGTCATGAAGTGACTTTAGTACCTACTATTAAGAGAAATATTTAGAGTTCATTAATGTTAATACTTTGATAGTTGTAATGTCCCCTGACATGGTCCTTGGATAGTATCTAGCATTTTATCCCCATAACATTTAATATTATTTTATCATCATAACATAGTGTAGTACAATACATGATGATTGTGTTACACAATCAAGGATTAACATTTATCAAACCACCTCTTGATTGATGATTGTGATTCATATTTCCCATTGAATGATAATATTGTGATACATACATTACACCTATTATAATTTAGTACATAATTAAATAAAATATTTTTATAAAAATATAACATTTTGTAAAGTGGAAACAACAAAGCACACAATTGGCAAAGGTTAAAAATGATAGTATATGAAGTGCATCGATAAAGTTAATACACTATCAATTCAAGATAAACACTTATAAAAATATGTATGCTCATTTAGATTAATGTGGTAGGCTAAAAATTCAAATTTACTATTAATATAAAGTTTAGTAGACATATTGAAACAAAAAATACCTAATCGTGAAAGTTTCTTCATGTATAAATGACAAAATTGAATACTGATAGAAAAATGTAATATCACTATTAAATCTCACCATAAAATAATGCATATAATATCACAAGAGCTAAATGAAAGGAAAATTCTTATGAATGATAATCATGGGAATCTACTTGCATTATGGTGAAATGAGGTTAGATGTATGCTTAACTCAAGTTTAAACTCTAAAAATCCTAATTGAGCTAACCCACAAATTTTGAGTTTAGTAGTCATCTTGAAAAAAAATAGGTTATTGTGAAAATTTCTCAATATATAAATAAAAATAGTAAAATACAATCTCATGATTAAATCCCACCAACTATAGTTTTCCAAAAATAACAAATAATTTATTATTAGCATATCATAAATTAACAAATAACCATAATTAATGTTTTGACAGGGAAAAAATCCCCTTTAAATTTTGGACAATCAAATAACAATGTTTTTAATCTTTATTATCTCCACATAGCACAACAATTGTCAATCTATCACACCCTGATCCATAACTAGTTGTTTCACTACCATATTTATGACATTATTACATGATTTTAAGCTTTCTTAGATGTTCTACTTGAAACATAAAGAATAAATTATAGAATATAAAGATAAAACATAAAAATAAACTAAGCCATTTGAAATCATATATAATTTATAGTGATGTTCAACCCCCATGAGTGTCCTTGGCAATGGTAGGGAAGGCCATTACCACAATGGGCGATGTGCAAATTCAACATCAAACTCACCTAGGAATATTTGGAGGTGGTCTTGGTGGAAAGGTAGTCACCACAAACTCAGCTAGTAATGTTTGGAGGTGGTTTTGGTGGAAATGTAGTCACCATTGCACCTACCACTCAATCTCATAGGCCACTACCCTTAAAACTAGTCAATTTTCAACTGTGAGACATTGAAAACCACATGCTTGGTTGTATTCTGGTAGCTTAATTACAATATTAATTTCACTTAATTTTTTCTTAGTTATTTGTTTACATCACATTGATGTAGAACTCTCCTTTGATACTCCATGATGTTATTATTTTGTTAAGTTTTTGACTTTTTTTGGAAGGACACAATTTTTTAATGACACAAAGAGACAATTATATGTTGGTTCAAATGTTTTTAGATGGATAAATAATTGTATTGGCTTAGAAGTGGTTGGATAGGTAATTATTTTATATTAATCTTTGTAAAATTTTGGTGAGCTTATGGGCTACATTCTAAAAATTTATAAAACTAGGTCAAGTTTAAATATAACCAACTTGACATTGGTCACCCAATATGAGCCCACTTGTTACCCTAATGGATATCTAAACAGAGGTCTAGCTTTTACAAGTACCTCAGAACTACACCACAAGCCCTATTTTTTTTGTTTTTTGATGATTGTTGTTGATTATAAAATAATTTTCTTATTTTCATATTTTTGTTTGTTATAGGAACCAAGATGGACAATGTTGATTAGATTAAAGAGTCCATGAATGGACCTCAAGAAAATATAACAGTAAGAAACTAGTCACATATCATACTTAAAAAGAGAATTATAGAGAATTTCAAATGGTAGAATTGTGGTAGAATAAAATATTACTACTCTTCTACTATAATACATGGCCAAAGCATTGGGTAATAGATGTCAAATTTGTACCATGGTATCAGAGAGAGATATTGTTGAGAACAATTTTGGCCTTATTTATGACCTTATTTCTATAGAACTAGTTGGGAGAATGAGGTGATGTGTAAAATGTAAGATCTAGCCATGAGGCTTTTTTTAAGGAGATGTCTTGTGTGTTGACTTATCCCTCTATTGAAAAGAGATGCACATTTCTAATATTCATATTGGATCACAAAGGATAATGAGACCTATGAATTTTTAAAGAGGAAATTATCTCTCTTAGATCTCATAGTATACTTGACTTTTAAAGCTGAAGTGTTGTTCTTATTTTGGGTCATTTTGTGTAGTCTACTTATACTTTGGTGTTTGAGTATATGGTTGGACTCTATGAAAATATGGTGACATCATACATGAAATTAACCCAAGAAAAATTCAACTCAAATTAGAACTTGATATATTTAAGAATAAAGATTCACACATCTTTTGTTTAGAGGTAGTATGTTAATAATTATGCATTTTCAGTGATAATGGTTCAATCGATTTGATCAAGTTTGCTTTTTATTTATGGCTTACATATTAGTTCATCCTTAATTTTTTTTATGTTAATAATAAAATAATAAAATTATATATTTTTAAAGGAGATAATTGTCATTACAAGATCTACATACATTATAATAGTTATAAAAAACCAAATGGATTAGTTTTGTGGATCTTACCTGTTAAGTTGTAAATCTTTATTCTAAGAGATGGAAGTAGATGGCTAGATTATGGAAACCTTGCCTCTAGTCCACTGAAGCCATATGATAATTTTAAGGAGCAAGATTAAGGTAAACACAAAATTACTGCATAGAAATACCAATGAAGCTATTAGGAATAATTTGTTTGGACACTGATCAACTTCATTATCTAACCTTATCTAGAAATAATTTGATCTCTAGAGACCTGAGCATCTCTCTATTAATGTAATGCTCAATTCCTATAAATTTTATGAAAATATGTTTTGTACCCATGATTAAAAGGGTGAGAGATTTAATAGTATAATATGTGAGCTCCCGTAATTTGCCCTAGTTCCTATAATATCAAGATCATAAATGAACACCATATATCTTTGTGTTAGAATATTTGACTATGTGTTTCCTACAGTGCGAGGAAATTAGTTTTTAGCTTTGAAATGGAAAATCAAATACTAATTTTTTATACATGCTTTATAACATCTTGAGGTTAATCTCATTAAATGTTTTATTATTTTTGGGAATCTAGTGTTTAGATCCTAAATAATAAGGGTTTAGAGCAATAAGAAAAATCTAGTTTAATGGGGAAAAATATAGCTTTTTAATAGGTAATTTTACAAGAGGAATGATAATAAAATTATCTAAAATTGAGTTAAAATGAATGATCTAAGGGCTGTTAATCGAGGTGAAGGACTGAGACATTGTCAAGAATCTAAATTTGGATTTCATTTTCTATTTGGACAAGAATGCCAAAATAGGACACCCTAGTGTCCAACGTTGTAGTCCTTCCATGACTTTTTTGTCCTCAGGATCTAATATTTATAGGTTTTTTTCTCTAGGTCTATTTGAGCCTATGTACCAAATTTTGAGGGTTGAAATTCAATAGAGCTCTTTATAGGTCCATTTTAATCTCCAAAACTTGTATCCATCTACACACATGTAAAGAATGAATACATCAAAAGAAAAAGGGGGAAAAACATTGGGTTAGGGGAATAATGATCGCATGATCTATAACCCTTATTATCCTAACCACTACCTACATTAACCCTCAAAATAGGGTCCCAGATCAAATGTAGTTCTCCCTTAGGGAATGTGCATGATAGATTTAAGAACTACTTTCACATAGGCCCTTCCTTAATCAAGCATGAAAGTCTATATGTGATACGGAATCATGAGCTATACTATTGACTATTTTTTATTATGTTTAAATGTGCTAAAATAGTAATAGATAGATATAAAATTCCTTGTTTAATATTTTATATATGAGACTCATTATTTTTAATTTGGGAGCTTTATTTTTATTTGGCTGACATTTAAAAATTTAGGAAAAAAGAAAATAAAAGGGGTAAGACTCATCCAATAGAATAAATTGATTGTGAAGGCTCAATTTGACTTTAGACAGGATCACCAGAAACTAGACACCCTGGGTTCTAACATTGTAGTCCAATCCTAGCACTTATGTCCTACAGTTTAGGGACTAGGGAGGATGGAATAAGCATGAAAAACTAACCTGGCTGAGGTGGAATGATTGTTTGAAAAGCTTAGGATGATTATCAATAGGTAAAAAGGTGACTTAAGCCTGAAACAAGACCAAGATGACTAAAACAAAAGACATGACTAAATGTCAACAAAGCTCATAGTCTTTAGTCAGAGTCTCATATGAAAGGACTATGAAAATACATGATATGTGTGGTTTCTTGACCAATTTAGGGTGTATACATTTTCCCCCTTTTAATATAGTGACATAATGAAATGAAGTATTAGAGTAAAAGAAATAAATAATATGTGTACTTGAGCTTACTTGTATGGAGATAAGTGTGTTAAAAAGGGTCTATTGGGACCAACATACCCCCATTTTCTTAAATTAGGACCCTTGAGAAATCTTGAATATAAAACATGGAAATTTAAGCATGTTAAAGTCTATTGTAGAAGTTTGATGTTTAAGCATAGATTTAGGGTTTAATTATGTTTTAATATGGACTAACTGTGCTAGTTATGTTCACTTGGATCTTAGTTGCAGGTTCTATGGCATGTACTCCCAAGGATTCTATGTTCCAAAACCTTAGAAAAACCCTTGATTTAATTTTGAATAGAGGTAGGAACCCTAATTGGCAAGAAAAAAATTAATTTGAGGACTTAAATTATGAAATACATGTTCCTGGTCAAGTTGTGTTTTTCAACACAACTCGACTAAGAAACTTGATCCCTTTAATAATTACTTTTTCTCCCTAAAAGTTCCTAATAACTTAACTAATGTTCATCTGTAGGGTACCTTTTAATATTTTTTATGTAAGTCTAAGACTTTAATACTAAGGCCACAATGTATTTATTAATACAATCATGACCTTAGTGTTAGATTTTTAAGCCTACATTTTTTTATGTCCCACAATCCTAACATTAACTTCCTCATATTTTGTAGGATCTTACAGTTATAAATTCATCATTGGATTTGATTAAATGGTATGAGTATGACCCAAAATTTAGAATCTTTGGTGATTTGATGATTTGTGCTTTATTATGGGACTTGATCGAATGAAACAAAGCACAACTGAAAAGTCAAAAGGCCATAGGGAACCCAAAAGATGGAAACACAACACCATTACATGTGAGGATTAAAATGAAGAGGGACCCACTTAACACCATAACCAATCAAAATCAAGGGCCCAAGTCATGATCAATTGATATCACTTCATCATAGGACTTGATCCAATGGAGTGAAGTAACATCGAGACCTTGGGAAGTAATATTGAGACCTTGGGAAGTTTCATGGGAATGCCAAGTGGTACCCTCACATTTGACACTAAAGGTTTTACTTAACTTAAAATTGATTTTTATACAGTTGTCACCCAAATGTCTAAAATGGTAAACTTGATTCCCGTATAAACATCAAATTTAAATCCATTAAAATGAAATTATCACTAGTTTAAACTTGATGTTTGCATGACCGTCAATAGATACATGCAAGAGTGTATTTGATGACTACGATATTTTCAATTTTAAACCAATGAAATATCTTAATTAAGGGTTCAAATGACATCCCAAAATCTCATTTTAATTTGTAAATGACCCTAAAAGCTAAGGAAAATGCTCAAAATATGTTTATAATGGAAGGATTCGACCCGTGAAGTAATGATATATACCAAGATTGAGTCTATGCCTTGATAATATCATTATATTTTGCATAATGGACCTCAAATCATGAACTCAACTTATAAACACTTCTAGATCATCATCCCATGGTGAGCCTACTTTGAGCATGGTTCATGGCATGTGACATAGATATTTTGGCCTCATGTTTACATGATGTTGTTAAACATAATGCAAACCTTAGCCTAGAATATTCATACCTTTCCCCTCTTTTTTTCACCACTTAGGTTTAAGTCCCTAGCCTAAGGTTTATCTAGTACTTATTAAATATGAAAAAAACCTTAGCCTAAAGAATGTAAGCCTAAGCATTAAATTTAATAATGAGAAAACTTAATGATCACACATTTTATAGATCCAATGGTTCATGCCTTATCACTAGAATTGATCTAATGGCATGAATGCAACTAGATAAATTTTCAAAATTCCATAAGCTCATTACATAGCTGACACCCATTTGATGATTGACTAATCAAAATATTTAGAACATGATGGAGATATGTAAACATGCCAAGTGTCACAACCACAAAGCTTATGACTAGTGGAACAATAAAAGATAAGGACCTAGATTACAATCAATGGTTCATGTTAATCTAATATTTTAATCCAATAGAGTGAAAAGAAGGAGGTAAAACCAATAGCTAGTGTTTAAATGGAATTTATGAAAAATGCCATGAAAGATCTAAACCAATGCCACATAATCTCCACCCAAGTATAAAAGGATAAAACTAAAGATCTTGTGGACTCAAAAACACAAAGGTATAAAGGCAAAGGTCCAAATCAAATCTAGAACATGTATAAGACAAATATTGGATATCTTCCACCATTAAAGCTCCAACCTAGACCCTGCATAAAGGCAACCCAAATGGATTTAATTTGTTGTAATTCAATCAAGAGATAGCTAAATTGAGTTTTTAAGTGTGATATATTTTTCAAGGATCATCTGTAAATTCACGTAAACAATTAGTAATAAATAGAGACCATGGAAACTAGTAGATAATAATTGAAGGAAGAGGTTGAGCTTTATTTAATGACTAAAAGTGATGGCCAGGTGTTTAAGGATATAAAATTGGACGTCATAGCATTAGGAATTGTTCTATGATTTTATTCATGATAGAAGAATTAAAACTCATCTCAAGGGAAGATCAGATAAATGCCACCACCTATAGATGATACAATGACCTAGTTGTAATCTAGATGGATGACCTCCACCATGCCATGACAAAACTAGAGGTAATGCACTACATTTATGTCTTTGACCCCATTTTTCTTGATTGTAGAATTGATGTTGAATGGATTATTAGTATGGGGAACTTAAAAGAGGTGGCATACATTTCCCTTGTTACTTTTAAAAAGTACTACAAGCTGCCTCTTCCCCATGTGGACCTTCCCAAAATGAGATAATGGACCAATAACAATGACTTGATCTTCAACATAAGACCCTAGCTCCATCAAGGGCCTCACATATTTAGAACCCTTGATGGTAAAATACTTATCATTTAGTTTAGAGAGGGAATTAGGGTGATTATGACCTTGTTGAATAGATATTTTGGTGCCCCTTCAACCACTTATATAAATAAGGTTTGGGTCTCATATGTACACTTCCTAGTAGAATAAAAACTTGCCCTTCCAATTGGATATTTGATCAACATCTTCTGGCCAAACAATTCATTACTATCAAGAAAAGGACCTCTAAATAAATCTACACGATGTCTTACCTCCTTGATTCCCTTCTTGCTTCCATCACCTTCCCTAGAATTAATAATTGGTCCCTAAAGGGTATGTCAACTATCTCACACCACTACTCCAAGATATACATAAGTACCAAAATCACATGTAATTTATCTTTAATTGTGTTTTCCCAATAATAGTTGAATCCATCACAAGTGTTCTAATTCATAGGCTCTACCCCTTCATCAAGAGATAGGTTGAAATGATAGGGGATGTATGGTATTATCCTAATTGTAAAGTCATTAGGATAGAAGGAATCATGTCACAACCCTATAGACTACTAGTGTATGTCCTGAATAATCTTGTTAAGTAGGAGATTTCCTCCCAACTCATCATCAACATTGACAAGGATTGCAAAGGAAAAAGGAAAGGTCTACTTCACCCCTTCCCCTTGGACATTGGGAAAATACTAATTAAAGTATGGAAATAGGTGGATATTATGGTCACATATAGGAATTCATTTGGATTTATGATCGATGAACTTAAAATGTGGGATCTAAAGAACAAGGTGGGAGATCATCTAAAGGATAAGAATCTCAAGCTTGAGTATGTACACCAACTAGGTGTCCATGACACCATACACATCAAAGCCAAGAACTATGGGGAAGTATTAACCAGAGTCTAGGGTTACAACATCAAGCTAGAGTATAGATTGGTCAGAGACAACAAGTCATTTGGGGAAACATGGAAAACACACCCCTTGTAATATCATTTACTACCCAGGCCATTTAGAACATCTTAAGAATAACCTCAAGCAAAACAACCATAATAACCCCAACAATAGGTTGAGCCAACTCAAGATGATCAAGGCATACGAAAGGAAAAGGTTAGAAAAGTAATATTAGAATAAATACCTAGAGAAGGACCCTTACCTTCAACTAGGTAGCAAAGACCACCCTCTCTAATCTATTAAATTGACATGATATTCATGGAGCCTTAAGAGACCCTTGAGGGTGATCTCAAGGAACTTGGAGAGTCTTATGACTCAAGAGGAGAAAAATACCCTTCAATGGAGCCCAAGGAAGATATAGGGAAAGAACTTATCTAAGTGGCCTCCCATGAAAAGAGGAAGGTAGAATTGGTGTTGGTCCTAGTAGAACCAAGGAAGAAACCTAGATTGACCTTCACTCATCCCACTAGAGAATTCAATCTCTTCAGTGATGAATTTGCAATCCATAGACTAGTCATTCTTGGCTAGTTCATCTATGGGAAATTGTAAAAGATCTCATATCTCTCCCACTCATGGGTCATAACAAAGGTTGGTGTGGATGCACATGATAATTTGAAGCCCTAGATAAAATCTATAATGAAGGAATAGAAAGAGAGAAGAATAATGGATTCCCAAGGCTCAAAAATTAAGAAGATGGATGCTCTGAGAGCATCTACTATCTTAGGAGTGGATTTCCCAGAGCCTCCTCAATTCAAAGAACCAATTACCACAGTTCATTTCAATCTTGAGAAAACAAGTTGAGAAAGGATAACAACTAGGATGACCATGGTTGGGATAGAATAATTCACCTTTCAAAAGGTGGAACCTTTTATAGGTTTGACCCCTATTGAAGGAAAATAGCTTGGTTAAGCTACAATACATGAAGAAAATGTGGAAAGATTGATGGAATCACATTGGGTATGGTAGATCTGCCTATGCCATGGTGGTGCTTAGGGAGGAAGGTGTGCCATGCAAAGAAAAATTTTGGCGGCTACCATTTGTGAGCAATTCCCTTGACATTGTGTTCTTGGGGTTGTTGGTTTGAACCTGGGAGCCTGCTCTGTTCTTTTGGAGTTGGGCTTTGGTGTCTCTGTTTATGAGGTTTCAAGTCCTTGTAAAACCTAGTTTTTAGGTTGTTTTGACTGGTTTTATTTAGGTTTTAGGTCCTTGTAAAACCTGGGTCACTTTTATTGGTTTATATTGTTGGTTTCAGGTCCTTGTAAAACCTAGTTTAGTTACTATTTTTCAGTGGGTTTGCCTTTCTTGGCAGTTTTTAATGTTTTATCTTTCTTGATCTGTTATAGGGTTTTGGGGCCCCTTCAAAACTTGCTTTTACCTTAATCTAAAACAAGCCAAGGTTAGAGTCTAAGGACTAAAACAAAGGATCCAAAATTTGGAAAGGGAGAAGGAGAACATGCAAACTTAGGCAATCCTATCAGTATTAGATGTCATGATTAATATGATTTTTGATTCATTATATGACATGTTTGAGGCATTAAATTTAATAAAGATGAGGTATAGTGCATTAGAAGACCAAGATGCAATTGTTAAGGACCTAGTCACCTAATGGCAGGCCTCAGAGGAAAAGATTACCTAGATCTTCAACATTAAATCAAATAAGTATATCCCAAACTTTAGAACCATAAGTATGGGACACCTAGGGACACTCTTGGGGATTTTTATTGATAAATTTCAAAGATTGAATACCTAGCATAATAAGGTAATGAGGCTTCTAAAATATGATAAAGGGCTCATTAGGAAATTTGAGAAACTTCTTGGCACCATACTTGTCAATCCTAAATAACATACTGCCCTTAGCCTCATTAGTGATGAAGATTTCAAGCAAAGAGCCACTTTGGTGACTCAATAAGTCTAAGGTAAAAGTAAAGGCCAGTCTAGAGAAGATAACAATAAGATCTTGGATATGATCTTCAATGTAGGTGAGAGGATCAACAAAGCTAGAAGCATCAAGGAGGTCTTGGCAAGAAATGACCAAGAATTTGATGAGCTAACAGACCAAGAGGAGGAGTGCATCATGAAGCCTGATGTGGATCTTGAGTTGGTTGATGAGAAACATGAGAGGGTCATGAGTCTCTTTTAGTAACAAATAGGGGCCCCACCACCAAGTTAAAACAATATTCTATTCTAATAGAAATTAGGTGGCATTTTATAATATAATATTCCATTGTAAAGGCATATACTAGTTTGTTAGAATATTTTCCTCTAAGTCAGTATGATTTGGAAAACTACTTGTATTATAAAGCTTTTAAGGATAGTTGTCGTTACTTTTGTATACTTATATTTTGTAGTTGATCAGTATAGTATCTATTCTTCCTATAAAGGCATGTATCACCATTGTAAAAGGGAGAGATTTTGGAGAAACTTTGTATACTAGAAACAATTAATAGAATCAAGGAATTATGTAAGGATTGTCCATTTTGATGTGTTAATTACTAAATGTATATTTTATCTCAATTATTAGTAGAAGTCTTGAATTTGAATAATATCTTTGAATTCTAAATAATATTATTTAATCATAGGGTTTATAATTTTTGCTTATGCTAAATTATATAAAATATCTTAGGTTCTTCTTCATTTCATTTTGCTCTATATTCATATGTGTAATAGCTATTTGATTATGGAAGTAAATCCCTAAAGTAGATTTGGTTTTTACTTGTGATTCTTAAAAGTTTTCCTATGAAGTTTGCTTGATATATAGTGAGATTTGAGTTTAGGATATGTTTCACTATATATTTGTTAAATGCGTATTTAGTTACCAATAATACTTTGTCATAATGTTTAGGACCAAAATTGGTAATCACTTATTTATTTTATACCCTACCCTTCTCTGTGCTCTATTTTTACACCATGATCACTTTATTTTTAGCCACATTATATATATCCATTTAGATTAGTTTTTAGCATAATGAATGAATGCAATTCACTAAGTATCAATAAATATTCACAAGAGAATGGACCAAGGTGGCTAACAACCACCAAAATTGCATAAATATTATGAAATAGTTATCTTGCTCTGTTGTTATTTCACCATAGATAACCATATTATAAAAACCTGCAACTTGTGATCTAAATTTTATAAATTATAAAATGAGAAGTCTTCTTTAAACACTAAGGGCACTAGTGGTACATTTAGAATCATCAATAAGATAGCTCCCATTGGGGCTAGAAGGAGGACCTTCTTTGAAATTATTGTGATATTAGTTTGATTTACCTAAATAATCACTATATCTTTATGTTTTGAGTAAATTCTTTGCTTATGATATATAAATATCATTGATATTTGTTGTTTGAAACACATCTCTGGTGCTTCTTTTAGTGTTGTTTAAGAATTGGTGCTTGTCTCTAGTAAATTTGACTTTAAATTTGAAAATGTATAGTATTTGAGGTTAGAACATTTCATTCTAATCAAAGGTTGGCATATCTTGCATAGATCTGAGTTCCTTTAATATTATACTTGTAAATATAGACCATAATTATGTAGTTGAGTGCATCTTTGATCAAATTCAGTCAAAGATCAATGTCCTTTGCAATTCTTCATGCCACCTTTATAAAATAAGCTCAATGTGTAGGTCTAATTCTCATTTTTTTATAAATGTTAACTTGACACATCATATTTTAGGTAAGATCTTCAAATTTCAAGATATAATTGCCTAGGATCAGGACAAGATCACACTCAAAAACCAGATAACCTTTACTTGAACTTGAGGTTCATAGAAAGGCTAGCTATGATAAAGGTACATGTAGGAGATCTAAATATCTTCAAACTTCACCAATCTGAGCTACCTGTGTCTTCAACTCTCATTCAAGTATGGCATGGTTAAGGGATTTCTCAATTAATGTTATAGGGGTGGTTCATGATCTTCCAAGAAACCTTGAGAAATATCTATCTACATTTAGTCTAATAGGTGTAATGACTACTAAAGAACATATAAAGTCTTATAAGGTTGTTTTTAGATTGCTTAATGTTGTAAATGAAGATGTGACTTATAGGTTATTTCCATTTAAATTTAAATATGTTGCTTAGTAATGGTTCTTAAATTTTCCTGATAACTATATCATAAGTTGGAATAATTTTAACAATTCCATTTTTGATCAATTTGGTAAAATTATTAGTCCTTGCATTATTTACCACAAACTCACTACTAGTAGAAGGGATGCTAGTGAGCCCATCAGGTCATTCAATGCTATATTTAAAAAGATGTATAGTAGAGCCATGGAGCCCTATAATCCTAATGATGTCCTATCCCTAAAAATATACAAAGATACAATAGATCATATAACCTCTATGTTCATAAATAGGCCTATCCCAGTTATAGCTGCATTAGCCCAAGCCCATTCTGAATCAGTGATCATTAATGATAAAATGTATCCCCAAAGGCAAATGGATTATTCAATCTAAAATGTGAACCCACATCTACCTATGATGAACTTGTTCCCCAATAATATCCAAAATCTCCCAGCCTTAAACCAACTCCCAATTCTAACCCAATTATTATTAGGTCATGTAGCTCTAAATCAAAGTCTAGGATTCTTGACTCATCCCACTAATGGCTATAACCTAAGTGATAAAAGGTACATGGTACCATCTATTAATAATAACTAGGTAAATAATTATGAAACTCCCAAAAATGAGAATGAGTCCATCTTGAAAATGGTTCAAAAATTAAGCACTAATTTCCTTCAGTTATAACAAGTAGGCAATATTGGGGAGCATCCTGGTAGGAATTTATCATTCCAAAGGTTTAATAGGCCAAATAATATATTTCAAAATAATATTTTTCATAATAATAAGGCTAAAAAACCATCTACCAATAAGAAGAATATGGGCATTAATCTTACTAATATTGCATTGCCTGACTATTCTAGGGTACATTGCATAACCAAATATGGGGAAATTGACTATATAGAATTATAAAAAGCCTTGTAGGCCTTATAGGAACATATGGACACATTTTAAGGGGTCCCTAATAAATAAAGTGGTGCAAGAACCTTCGGATCTAAGCCATCTAAGTAGGCCATCATGGTGGACACCTTTGATTTCCCCTTTCAAGAGGAAAATGAACTTGATGAGATCCCTGAGGAAATACAATCCTTTCAATAGTTCCTAAATAAAACCTAACTATTTAGGAATATATAAAAAGGTATCCATTAACTACCTCAACACCTCTAAACAACATTGGAACTCCTCCTGACACCTCTTTAAGTAATAATCTGGAGCCGCTAAAAGGGAGTATTTCTAAACTAATGTTGATATTCCTAGTCCTTTTGGCAAAACTAGTTATAACATAGTTGAGGACATGAAGAAGATAAAGGATAATATAACATTGAATGAACTCATGAAGATTATAAAGAAAAGGTACATCTTATTGGATTCCTTTTTAGGAAAGCATAGTCCCTTCAAGACTGATCATGCCAATGTAATAGTTCATAAAACCAAAGCTGAGTCTCTTCCTTTTTTTCTCACAATCAAGATTTTGGTAAGAACTTGCATAATTTATTATTAGATTTAGGAACATCTAAGAATATCATGCCTATAGGAATATATAATAAACTTGGTTTAACACCTATAAATTTTGATAGATTTGTCACCCAATTAGACAAATCTAGGGTCAAAGTTGTATTAGAATTTTTAAATGTTCATATGCAACTAGCTTCTAAACCTAGGGTGTAAAAATTTATTAATATTCAGGTGGTTGAAATACTTGATGTTTATGGAATATTATTGATCAGCGAATGGAATAAGGCTTTGAATGGTTACATGTCTACATATTTATCACATCTATGGCTACCTTGGAAAGGTGCCCTTAGTCAGATCAAAGTTAAAAGAGAACCAAGAATGAAGCATATGATAACTGAATACAATGTTTTGAATGAGAGAGTCAACATAATAGACTCATACTTGGAGGTTTTCACCCTAGAGGATAACAAGGTGTGTGATACCAAGGATGCTTATGTTGTTCCTGGATTATGGAAATTGCACTTTGATGGTGCTAGGTGTAATGTTGGATTAGGTGTCGGTATTGTTTTGACTGACCCCACTAATAAAAGGTACCATGATTCTTATAGAATCCAATTCCCTTGAACTAAAAATCTTGTTGAGTATGAAGCCCTTATCCTTGGCTTACAATTTGCTATTAAAAACAAGGTCAAAGAACTATTAGTTTACGGGGATTCAAAACTAATGATTAACTAGGTTAGAAGTAAATATCAATGTAAACTTTCATACTTAAAAAGGTATAAATTTAGAGTTTGGGATTTGATTTAATCCTTTTATGCCTCTAGCATCACTTCCATCCCAAGGGATGAAAATCAAGTAGCTAATCAATTCGAATCTATTATAGCTAACCTCATGCCCAATCATGATTTAAATAATTTTTGCATTGAAATAATCCCTTGTCCTTCAATACCAAACAATATTAACCACTTCCAAGTCTTTAATGATGATTAGTAGATATTGGATTTCATGACTAATTTTTGAGAATTTGATGCTCATATCATTGATTAAGCTGATGAAATTACACTTGGGGAAGATAAATTAAATGGTAAAGTAATTCAGCTGAGTGACAACAAAATCCCAAAGGGAATGATTGCTTTAGAGAGAGTGTTTGATAAGGATAAAGTTATTGAGAATTTTAATGATCTTAAGGTAAATAAGGACTATAATTATATTTATCTAGGCCTTCATGATCAATCCTAGATGGTAAAATTTTGAAAGGATTGTATAAACATTGAGAACTAGAAAGCAAAAAAAACTCCTTGCTCGATACAAAATTGTTATAGCATGGTCCTATGATGACCTAAAATCTTTGATCCAAAGGTCATCACCCATATTATACCCCTAAAAGAGAGTTTTAAACCATTTAGGTAGAAATGATGGCTTGTAAACCATGTCCTAGAGCCCATGATATTTAAATAAGTGAAAAGACTTCTAGATGCTAGGATAGTCTTTCCCATCAAGCACTCTACTTGGATGGCTAATTTAGTGTTAGTCAGGAAGAAGAATGGTGAGATTAGGCTTTATATAGACTTCAAAAATTTGAACAAAGCATCAGAGAAGGATAATTACCCCCTTCCTTCCCTAGACCAAGTAATTCAAGTTGTTTTAGGATCAGCTATGATGTCCTTGATATATTTTTAGGTTACAACCAAGTATTGGTTGATAGAGAAGATAGGATGAAGACAACCTTCATAGCAAAATGGGAAACTTTTGCCTAAAAAATAATGACCTTTAGACTCACCAATGCAGGGGCCACCTTCCAAAGAGATATGAACCATGCCTTCTAAGGCCTAATTGGTAAGTGAATTATTATATACATGGATGATCTAATAGTTTTTTATAAAAATCAGGTAGATCACTTCATGCATTTACAACAAGTCTTTGAAAGATGTAGAATGTATGACATCTCTTTGAACCCTAAGAAGAGTATATTTTGTGTGATTGAAGGGAAATTATTAGGTCATGTTATAACTAAGGATTTGATCTTAACAAATATTAAAAGAGTGGAGGTCATATCTAGAATAGAACCTCCAAATAGTAAAAATGAGCTAAAGTCATTTTTTAGTAAGATTAATTTTGTAATAAAGTTCATTTCTAGTTTTACATAAATAGTCAAACCATTGAATGACATGCTAAAGAAGGATTCCAAGGTCACATGGAATGAATATTATAGAAGAGCATTTAATGACATCAAGGAGACCATCAGTCAAGCTCCAATCCTTGTTTTTTCAAGGGACTTCTACCTCTATTACTTTGCATCTGACCACACTATGGTTGCAGTGTTAACTCAAAAAAATGAAGGGTGTGACCACCCAATTACTTTTATGAGTAAAAATTTTAAGAATGTTGAATTAAATTATTCATTGTTTGATAAATAGGTATATGCATTAGTCAAGGTAGTTAAGAAATTCAGGAATTACATCCTTATAAATAAGGTGCATGCCATCTTGCTAGACCCTGCCACTAATGTTATATTAATTTAAAATGAATTGGGGGAAAGTAAAGGTAAATATATGTTGATCTTATAGGAATATGACATAGAGATGAAAATGGAAAATTTGGTAAGGTGCCAAGGTTTGATTTAGATGATTGCTAATATTAACCCTAGACAAAGTATTATGTAGGTGGATCAACAAAACTTTCAATCTAGTGAGTGGTATGACCCAATAATACATTTTATAATTAATGGAATTTATCATGTAGGTTTATCTAGGGAGAAAAAGAGGGAATTGAGGATAAATTTAGACCACTACTTAATCAAAGATGGGATGTTATATAGGAATAATTTGGAAGGAATTTACTTGAGATGTGTCTCACAAGAAGAAACCACCCAAATCATGAGCACTTTTCATGAAAAGCTAGGAAATGGACATCTATATAGGAAAACCACATCCCATAAAATTCTTAAGGCTAGCTATTATTGGCCAACTATTTTTAAGGATGATCACAAGCATGTAAGGGAATACCATTCATACAAAAAATTGAGCACCAAGGAGCCAAAGGTAGTAATGTCTCTATAGCTAGTCATGATTGACAAACCCTTTGCTTAATGGGGGTTATAATTTGTTGGAATAATCAACCCCAACTCATTTGAAGGTTGTAAATATGTCCTTACTACCACAGACTCTTGTACAAGGTTGACTGAGGGTACATCCACCAAGCAATGTAGAATTAAGGAAATGATCAACTTTTTAAAAGAAAATAGTTATACCAAGTTTGGGACCCCAGTATCTCTAGTATGTGATAATGCATTTTCTTTCATATCCATAGAGAGGACCAAATAGGCTTATGATAATGAAATCACTCTCAATCTCACATCCAACTAGTATCCCTAAGGGAATGAAGTCTCTAAGTCAAAAAATAAGAACCTAATGAAGGTAATCAAAACTAAGCACAAGATCCTTACTTTTTCACTTTGGTATGATAGGATAAGAATAAAATAATCCTTAAGATCCTCACCATTCTTATTGATATATAGACAAGAACCCATATTTCCTATCACTCTCAAGTTACCCAAATATATATTTATGTAAGAATACATGGAGGAGAGCCAAGATCTGGTCAATTCTAGATTGCTAGATATAATTTAGAGGGAAGATGCAAAGGAGAAAACCTTTTCTAACTTTAGCAAACATCAAACCACAATCAAGAGATGGTTTGATAAAAGATCCAAAATCAAAGTGTTTGGACAACGAAACTTGGTTCTGATTTGGAACAAAGCATCTGAGCATCTGAGCCTAAGGTAAAACATGGAAAATTCACACCCTTGTGAATTGGAATATATCATATTGTGGAAACATTTATAAATAACACCTTCAATCTCAAAGACTTTCAAGGAGTATATTTTACACTACCCACTAATGGGTAGTATCTCAAACACTATTTCTCTGCTTCCCCTCGTGGGGTCTTCATAGAGTAAACTATAAGATGATAAGATTAGTGTAAGTAGGTTAGTTAGTTAGTTTACCTTTAGTTCTTCCCTTATTGTCCCTTATTTTTATAAAGGTCTATATATATTTATTTGATTCTCTTCTACTTCTTTTTGTGTATTTCTTTCTTTTTGCCTTGTTCCTTGATTCCAATAAGTCCCTTGAGACAATCTTGATCTCAAAAGTTATGAAGTTTACTTAAAATATGCCCCCCAATTCAAAAATGAAGGTATGAATCCCATACATGGAGTAACCATGGATCTAAAATATAAATCATGATGTTATATCATAGAGAAATTAATGGAGACCAAGGAAAAGGTTAGTCACTACATAAGGTCCCAACCATTACCTTGACCTCAAATTGGTTTTAAGAAAACTTGAACTAGTAGGAAGAAGGTAAAAATTGTCATGATATGACCACACTAGCACTTAATAAACATTATTGCCTAGGATTAGAGTTGCATCCATAGGAAAATTTCCAAAGATCAAATACTTGGCCAAATCCTAAAACCTATCTATCTTGGTTCCCAACCTTACTGAAAGTATAAAGACCTAAGAAAATATATAAATAGGATACAATGTGAAATTAAAAGATTTCAGGTAAAGGTGATTTTAGAGACCTCCATCAGGGCTATGGATGCTTGACTAGTAGTGGAGCAAGGCTGTGAGTAGATTTAAAGGCATCTCTATTGGGGCTATAGAAACCTAGTTGGTAGTAGAGCAATGCCCAAGCCTTCCCTAAGTTAAAGGCATGGGTCTTAATGAAGATCTTATCTTGCCATAAGTCAATGTAAGTGATTAAAGAAATGAAACTTGGAAGTTGTTTCTTAAACCCCATGAAAAATATTAAGTAGAATCAAAGCACACACACAGTTTGAGTATGTCCAAATATTTGACCTTAAGTCTAAAAGTGCATGTTTTTTTTCAACCATAATCTAGCCTAGATGGTGATTTTGATCAAGTGAAGTGGATGACCTAGTCATTTTCTTAAGCTAGAGTCTCTACGTTCTAGCATTTTGGTGTGTTTCCCCTATGAGTCACCATTTTTTTGGACCAACATACTCCTATTTTATTGAATTGGGACCCTTGATCAAAAGCAAGGGCCTGGATCATGATCAATGGCTATCACTTCATCATGAGACTTGATCCAATAGAGTGAAGTAACACCAATACCCTATGAAGCTTTGTAGGAATGCTAAGTGGTACCCTCATATTTAGAACTACAAGTTTTAATGAACTTAAAATTGATGTTCGTGTGACCATCACCCAAATTTATGAAAGGGAAAACTTGATGCCTACATGATAGTCAAATTTAAGTCCATTAAAATGAAACTTTCACTAGTTTAAACTTGATGTTTGCATGACCATCAATAGACACCCATAAGAGTGTATTTGATATGAGATTATCAATTTTAAACCAATGAACTATCTTATTTTAGGGTTCAACTGACATCCCAAAATCCTATTTTAATTTGGAAATGACCTTACAAGCTAATTAAAATGCTTAAAATATGTTCACAATGGAAGGCTTCGAGCTGTGAAGCAAACATATATACCAAGACTAAGTTTATGCCTTGAGACTCGCATTACATTTTGCATAATGGACCTCAAATCATGAACTCACCTTATAAACACTTGTAAATCATCATCCCATGGTGAACCTACTTTGAGCATGGTTCATGGAACATGACATAGATATTTTGGCCTAATGTTTTTATGGTGTTGTTAAATAAAATGCAAACTTTAGCCTAGAATATCTATACTTTGCCCCCCTTTTTTTCAACACTTAGGTTTAAGTCCTTAGCCTAAGGTTTGTCGAGTACTTAGTAAATGAGAAAAAAACCTTGGCCTAAAAAACATAAGCTTAATCCTTAACTTTCATAATGATCTAACTTAATAATTGGGAATTTTATAGATCCAATGCTTTCTGCCTTGTCATTGGATTTGATCCAATGGTTTGAAGGTGACCTGATGACTTTTCAAAATTGTATAAGCTCACTGCATGGCCAATACCCATTCAATGATGGAATGATCAAAATATTTAGAGCATGATGGAGATATGTAAACACACCAAGTTTCACAATTGTAGGGCTTAAGACCAGTGAACCAATTAAAGATAAGGACCTGAATTATAATTAATGGTTCATGATTTTCATCTAATGGAGCAAAAGGAAAGAGGTATTTTTAAATACTAAAGGATAATGTTCAAATCAAATTTATCAAAAATGCCATGAAATATCCAAACCAATGCCACATAAGTTCCATGCAAAAATAAAATGAAAAAATTGATGATCTTGTAGGCTTGAAAACACAAAGGTATAAAGGCAAAGGTCCAAATCAAACATAGAACACATATAATCCAAAGCCTAGATATCTTCTACCATTAAAGATCCAAACCCTAGACCCTACATACAGATAACCCAAATGGATTCAATTTGCCATAATTCAATCAAGAGATAGCTAAATTATGTTTCTAAGAATGAGAGAGCTTTCACAAGGATCATCTACACACCAGTATAAATAATTAGTAAGAAATAAATACCATGGCAGCTAGCAGACAATATTCGAAGGATGATTGATAATAAGGGCAATGTGTTCAAGGATATATAATTTGACCTCATAGAACTAAACATTCATGGCATTAGGAATTGGTCTGATATTTTCTTCGTGATAAAAGAATTACAACCCATCTTAATGGAAGAGTAGAGAAATGCCACCACCTACAAATTATATAATGACCTAGTTATAATCTAGATGGCTGACTTCTACCATGCCATCACAAAACCAGAGGCAATGCCTTGCATTGATGTCCTTACTCCAATTTTTTATTGTAGAATTGATGGTGAATGGATTATTAGGAAGGGGAAATCAAAAGATTTTTCATATATTTCCCTTGTTTCTTTTGAAAATTACTAAAGCTCCCTCTTCCCCATGTGGAACTTCTAAAAATGAGAGAATGGACCAATATCCACAACCTAGATTCCAACCTAAGACCCTATCTCCATCAAGGGCCTCACATCTTTAGAACCATTAATGGAAAAATCTCTATCATTTAGTTTAGAGAGGGCATTAGGGTGATTATGAATTTGTGGAATAGAGATTTTGGTGCCCCTTAAACCACTTATGTAAATAAGGTTTGGGTCTCATATATACACTTCCTAGTATAAGAAAAACTTACCCCTCCAATTGGAGATTTGATCAACATATTTTTGGCTAAGCAATTCATTTCCACCAAGAAAAGGACCTATAAACAATTATACATGATGTCTTACCTCCTTAATGCACTTCCATCGCCTTCCCTAGCATTAAGAATTGGTCCCCAGAGGGTAGGACAACTATCTCATACCACTAAACCAAGATACACATCTTCAAGTACCAAAATCACATGCAGTTTATCTATGATTACATTTTTTTAGCAATAGTTGAAGCCATCACATGTGTTTCAATGCCTAGGCTCCACCCCCTCATTAAGAGATAGGTTGAAATGATAGGGAATGTATTTTATTATCCTAATTGCATATTCATTAGGATAGAAAGAATCATGTCACAACCTTATATAGGACTAGTATATGTCCTGAATAAGCTTACTGAGTAGGAAATTACCTCCCAACTCATCCTCAACATTGACAAGGCTTGTAAAGAAAAGAGGAAAGGTATACTTCACCCCTTCCCCTTAGACATTAGGAAAACATTAATTAAATAATAGAATAAAGTGGAGATTATGGTCATACATAGGAATTCATTTGGCTTTCAACTAGATGAACTTAAAATGTGGGATCTAAATAACAAGGTGGGAGATCATCTAAAGGATAAGAAGCTCAAGCTTGAGTATGTACACCAACTAGGTATCCATGACATTATATACATCAGATCTAAGAACTATGTGGAAGTATTGGCTAGAGTCTAGGGTCACAACATCAATCTAGAGCATAGATTGGTCAGAGACAATAATCCATCTAGGGAAACATGGCAAATGCACCCCTTATAATATCATTTACTACTTGGGCCATCTAGAATAGCTCAAGAGCAAACATAGTAGCCCCAATAGTAGGTTAATACAACTCAAGATGATCAAGGGAAAGGAAAGGAGAAGGTTAGAGAAGTAATATTAGAAGAAAGACCTTGAGAAAGACCCTTAACTTTAACTAGGTAGTAGAGACCACCCTCTCCAATCTATTACATTGACATGATATCCTTAGATATAGAAGAGACCCTTGAGGGTGCTCTTAAGGAACTTGCAAAGTCTTATGGTTTAGGAGGAGAAGAGGACCCTTTACTTAAGCCCAAGGAAGATATAGGGAAAGAACTTATCATAGTGACCTCCCATGAAAAGAGGAAGGCAGAATTGGCCTTGGTCTTGATAGAACCAAAGAAGAAACCTAGATTGACCTTCACTCATCCCATTAGTGAAATCAATCTCTTCAATGATGAATTTACACTACATGGACCAATCACTATTGATTAGTTCATCTATGGTAAATTGTAAAATATCCCATCTCTCTCCCACTCATGGGCCATAATAAAGGTTGGTGTGGCTGTACATGATGATGTGAATCCTTAGATAAAAGCTATAATGAAGGAACATGAAGAGATAAGAATCATGGTCTCCTAAGGCTTAGAAAGTAAGAAGATGGATACTCTAAGAGCATCTACTAGCTCAAGAGTGGAGTTCTTAGAGCCTCCCCAATTCAAATAACCAATTACCATAATTAATTTCAATCACCAAATATCAAGTTTAGAAAGGATAACAACTAAGATGGCCATGGTTGTGACAGAAGACTTCACCTTTCAAAAGGTATAACTTTTTATAAGTTTGACCCTTATTAAAGGACAAAATATTAAAGAAGATAAAATACATGAAGAAGATGTGGAAATTTTGATGGAAGCACATTCAAAACAATCCAAGGCTAGGGTTTAGGGAATAAAACAAAGGATAAAAAATTTGTAAAGGGAGAAGGAGAACTTGTGATCTCAAGCAATCCTGTTAGTACCAAATGCCATGATTAAGATGATTGATGAGTCATTATATGACATATTTGAGGAATTAAAGTCTATAAATATGAGGTAGAGTGTATTAGAAGACCAAGATACATTTGTTAAAGACTTGATACCCCAATGGTAGGCCTTAGAGGACAAGATTACCTAGCTCCTCAACATTCAAGAAAAGAAGCAAATCCCAAACTTTAGAACCATAAGTATGGGACACCTAGGAGCAATCTTGGGGATTTTTATTGATAAAGTTAAAATCTTAAGTACCTAGCATAGAAAGGTCATAAGTCTTCTAAAAGATGATAAAGGGCTCATTAGAAGAATTGACTAACTTATTGTCACCATACTTGTCAATCCTACACAACCTACTACCCTTGGCCTCATTAGTGATGAAGAGTTCAAGCATATAACCACTTTGGTGACTCATGAATTCCAAGGTAAAATCAAAGGATAGTCTAAATAAGATAACAACAAGATCTTGGATATGATA
Source organism: Torreya grandis (assembly GCA_037957365.1). NCBI lineage: Eukaryota > Viridiplantae > Streptophyta > Pinopsida > Cupressales > Taxaceae > Torreya > Torreya grandis. The sequence continues at coordinate 2,445,124 of JARHVA010001364.1, read as the reverse complement.
GTCAATTTAGGTGAGAGGATCAATGAATCTATAAGCATCAAAGAGGCCTTGGCAAGAAATGACAAATAATTCGATGAGTTAGTAGACTAAGAAGAGTGCATCATGAAGCCTATTATGAATCTTAAGCTAGTTGATGAGAAACATGAGGGGGCCATGAGATTCCTCCACCAACAAACATGCCCCCCACCAAGTGCTATGTATCTAGGGATATGATATATTATTATATATGGGTTGATGGAGATGTTGACATGTGGCACACATCCCCCTTAGTAGTTATATGGGTCTAATATATTAGTAATGGAGTAACTTATGGAATTAGTGAATTGGGTAATGGTTGGCCTACACTAGGATTAGGAGGTTACCCATCCATTATAGGTATATATAAAGGAGATGATTATCATTTTAAATATATCAAGTATTGAGTCTTCTATTGTAAGAGGATATTGGAGATTGTCCCCTCAAAGAGACATTGTAGAGTTATTCCTTCCTAAAGGATATTATTGGTGTTACCCTAACTTAAGGGTATTTTACATATATTGAATATTTGGACATCTTGGTCCACTAATATATATTATGTTGAATTCATTTATATTTATTCTGCATTATTTTTGAATATTATAAGTGTGCATCATAACAAGTGGTATTAGAGATTTGATTTGGGCACTTTGTGGGTGGTGAAACCCTAGATTTGTGGAATCATCTATATATTTTGATTGGTTTCAAATTTATGAATTTTTTTATTAGATATGGATAATATTTTAAGGAACGCACAATAAAATAATTGAGGTTTTTTTTATCAATTTTGTGAGAGTTATTGCTATTTTAGGTTTTCTACTAATATATCTATATATTCTTAAATATAAGGAGTTTTTCTTCTAAATTTTTAATGAATATATAAGAAAATACAAGAGAAATAGAAAAAAAAAATCATAATTGTTTGAATTGTTTTGAGTGAGTTATTATGGTCTTATTATTTTTTATATATTCACTCTACAGGTCGTAATTTGTGAAAAAATTACACAATTTTTATTTTGAATTTACAATATAATAGGAGGAAGCTATAGTAAAAATTTGGGTTAGTTTTGATATGATTTGAATGATTTATTGACATTTTAGGGTTTCAAAAACCCTAGTTTTTATTTGTGAATCATGAAGTTGAAAAAAATTTCAAGGAAAGATGATATTGATGCTAGAGAATGGTGGCTCCTTTTGGAGAGTCATTTTAAAAAAATTTTGGGTAAAGATGATTACTTCCTTTTTGTCTAGGCCTAAACTGCATTGGTTTGATCAATTGAGATTTATAGAAAGGTTTTATTCATGGAAAGAAATGGAATAGATATTCTTAGATCATTGGGATATAAAAGAAGAAGTATAAGAAGCAATAGAAGAAGAAGAAGATAAAGAAGAAGAAGTAGAATAATCAGTAGAAGAAGAAGAAGCAGAAGTAGAAGTAGTAGTAGTAGTAGTAGTAGTAGTAGTAGTAGTAGTAGTAGTAGTAGTAGTAGTAGTAGTAGTAGTAGTAGTAGTAGTAGTAGTAGTAGTAGTAGTCGTAGTAGTAGTAGTAGTAGTAGTAGTAGTAGTAGTAGTAGTAGTAGAAGAAGAAGAAGAAGAAGAAGAAGAAGAAGAAGAAGAAGAAGAAGAAGAAGAATAAGAAGAAGAAAAAGAAGAAAAAGAAGAAGAAAAAGAATTGGATGATAAGGGTTCAAATAATTTAGATCCAAAGAAATATGAGTTAATTTTTAAATTTCATGGAGGTATTCAAAAGAAGAAGGTTTTTGTGTCCATAAGCCCTAACAATAAGAATAAATTCATCAACATGAATGTGGCTAAGCATCTACATGTTCAAGCAAAGAATATCAAGGAGGTTCAAGTAGATGGTAAGAATATTTCAATGTTTGAAGATTTGAAGCTCATTATGGAAAAGTATGTTTTGCATTCATATTTTTATGCTTGGGATATGGATGATATGGATATATTTCTTGGATATCCATGGTTAGAGACTTTGGGAATAATCAATATTAATATTAATAAAAATTTCATGAAGTTTTGGTATAGGAAAAAAGGTCACTTTATAGGATATCATATTGGGAAAGGTACCAATAATAGGTAAGAAAGATCATGAGGATGAGATTGAAATAAGTGATGAATAGCATGAGGAAGATTCAGATACATACATATTACAATCAGAAATGAACACTTCATTTTCTCAAGAGATAGAGAAGGATAAAGTGGAAGTGGTAGAATATAATGTGGAAAAATTTGAGGTATATAGACACCCACATCATCATGAGAGGAAACAATCATGGAACAAGATGAGGGAGTGTCATAAAAATAATCATTTTGGCTATAAAAGAAATAAAAATTCTAATCATTATGGCTATGCATGGAATCCAAATAAGAATTACTATGGTCAGGTATGGAATTAGAAAAATACAGTAGTTTGAGACATGTCAAAGAGGGAGGTAATGCTATGTACTTAGAGATATGATATATTATTGTATATGGGTTGATGGAGATGAAAACATGTGTTACATATCCCCCTTAGTAGTTATATGGTTCCAATATATTAGTAATGGAGTAACTTGTGGAATTAGTGCATTAGGCAATGGTCAGCCTACATTGGGATTAAGAGGTTACCCATCCATTATAGGTATATATAAAGGAGATTATTATCATTATAAAGATATCAAGTAAGAATTGAGTCTTCTATTGTAAGAGGATATTGGAATTTGTCCCCTCAAAGAGACATTTTGTAGTTATTCCTTCCTAAAGGAGTATTGTTGGTGTTGCCTTACCTTAAGGGTATTCTGCATATATTGAATATTTGGATATCTTGGTCCACCAATATCTATTGTGTTGAATTGATCTACATTTATTTTACATTATTTATAAATATTATAAGTGTGGATCATAACACCAAGTTAGAACAATATTCTATTCTAATAGAAATTAAGGGGCATTTTATAATAAAACATTCTATTATAAAGGCATATGCTAGTTTGTTAGCATTTTTGCCTCTAAGTCAATATAAGTTGGAAAATTACGTGTATTATAGAGCTTATAAGGAGAGATATTCTTAATTTTGTAAATATATATTTTGTAGTTGACCACTATACTACCTATTCTTATAAAGGCATGTATCACCATTATAAAAAGGACATATTTCAAAGCAACATTTTATACTAGATGAAATTAATAGAATCAAGAAATTTTGCAAGGATTGTCCATTTTGATGTTTTAATTTATAAATTTATTTTTTTATCTCAGTTGTTAGTAGAAGTATTGAATTTGAATAGTATCTTTGAATTTTGAATAACATTATTTAATCACAAGGTTATAATTTGTGTTTATGCTAAATTTGATTTAAGTTCTTAGGTTATGCTTCATTTCATTTTTATTTGTATTCAAATGTGTAATAGCTATTTGATTATGGTAATAAATCCCTAAAGTAGACCTAGTTCTTGTGATTCTTAAAAAAATTCCTCTAAATTTTCTCTGATATATAGTGAGATTTGAGTTTAGACTATGTTGCAATATATATTTATTAATACATATTTAGTTACCATTAATACTTTTTCATAATATTTAGGAGCAAAATTGGTAATAACTTATTTATTTTCTATCCTAACCTTCTCTTTGCTCTTTTTTTACACCATGATCACATTAGTTCTATCCATATTATAAATATCCATTTAGATAGTTTGTAGCATAAGGAAGGAACATAATTCACTAAGTATCAACAAATATGCACAATAGAATGGACTAAGGTGGCTCTCAACCACCAAGATTGCATAAATATTACAAAAAAGTTATCTTTCTCTACTACTATTTCACCATAGACAACTAGATTGTCAAAACCTGTAACTCATGATCTAAATTTTCTAAATTATAAAATGAGAAGTGTTCTTTGAACACTAAGGGCACCAGTGGTACAATTAGAATCATAAGCTTAATAAGCTCAGTGGTAAATTTAGTGGTACCTTTACAAAATAAGCTCAATGTGTAGGTCTAATTCTAATTCTTTATAAAATTTAACTTGACACATTGTATTTCAGGCAGGATCTTTAAATTTCAAGCTAGAATTGCCAAGGATTAGGATAACATCACACTTGGAAACCAGAGAACCTTTACTTGAACTTGATGTTCATAGAAAGGCCAAACATGATAAAGGTACATGTAGGAGATCTAGTTATCTTTTGACTTCACCAATTTGAGGTACCTATATGTTTAACCATCATTTAGGTATGGCATGGTTAGGGGTTTCCTTAATTAATGTGTTAGGGGTGGTTCATGATCTTCCAAAAAACCCTAAGAAATATCTACCTACATTTAGTCTAATAGGTGTAGTGACTACTGAGGAACATATAAAGTATTTTAAGGCTATATTAATATTTCTTAATGGTTTACATGAAGATGTGGCTTGTATATTATTTCCATTTATATTTAAAGATGTTGCTTATGAATGGTTCTTAAATTTTCTTGATAACTATATCACAAGTTGGAATGATTTTAACACTATATTTATTGATCAATTTGGTAAAATTATTAGTCCCTTTATTATTTACCACGAGTTCACTACTATTAGAAGGGATGAGAGTGATCCCATTAGGTCCTTCAATGCTAGATTTCAAAATATGTATAGAATAACCATGGATCCCTACAAGCCCAATGATGTCCTAACCCTAGAAATCTACAAAGATGTAGTATATCTTATGACCTTTGTGTTCGTAAAGAAGTCTATCCTATTTATAGCTTCATTATCCCAAGCCTATTCTAAATTAGTGATCATTAATTATCAAATGTATCCCCAAGGGAAAATGGCTTATTTAGTCCCAAATGTGAACCCACACCTTCTTATGATGAACTTATTCCCAATAATAACTAGAATCTCCCAGCCTAAAACCAACTCCAAAATCTGACCCAATTGCCATTAAGTCATGCAACTCCAAATCAAAGTCTAGGATTCTTGACTCATCCCACTAATTGATACAACCCAAGTGATCAAATGGTTTTAGTACCATATGCCAATAATATCTGGGTAAATAATTCTAAAACTCCCAAAAATGAGAATGAGTCTATCTTGAAAATGGTTGAAAAAATAAGTGCTATTGGGATGAATAACCGGAAGCACAGAATTGATTACCAAGCAACTTAATATGTGGATTTTAACCAGAATACACAAGTAACTAGAATTCAAAAATAAAACATGATATGAGAGACAATACACAACTTGTATTAAAACTCTTTCAGAAGGAAATACAATAAAGAAGGCTGCCACAGTTCTTCTTCCTTACACACCTCTAGGGCTCCAACACCTCTAGGGCATAAACAGTAAATCTTCCCTCAAAGCTCTCTCCTTTAGGTCCCAACACCCAACTCAAACACTGAGTTGGTGTTCACCTTACACCTGTGCTCTACGCACTCCACAAGTACACAAACATACTTCAAGTAGATCTCCCCTGAACCTGAAACAACCTGCACCTCAATCGACCTTACTTATGGAAGGATATTCCTTGCCTTCTTCTTTGCTCTATCTGAGTGCACACTGTACTCCAAGTAGATCCTACCTGATTTTGCTCCCTATTGTGATGTTATCCTATCTGATCTTGCACACTTGCAAATCAATCTGGTTTTACACACCTGTGAACCTTGACCTTGCACACACATACACCTACAAATCAATGATCTTACTTACCATGTAGATCTCCTAAAATAGCCATACTCACCTGATGACCAAGATCATACATACATGAAGAACCCTGTTGATTCTCCAATCTAGCACCCACACTTGGTACTGTGGCACTAAGAGGAACACACCATTGCTCTCTTCTCTCTGAAGGAGCTTATTTTCTCTCTTACTCTCTAGCACATGTTTACAATACAACCAATGAGTCTCTTAAATAGATCTCATGCAAACAATAATTAGACACCTAATTACAATAATTAGATCCACAGCTCTTAGTCTAAAATTGGCTCTCAACATGCAAACACTTGGTTCATTAGCTAACTGCCCATAACATACTCAACTTGAACCACACAGGTGACTGACGTCAGTCCCTATCTGTCTGGGGGGTGCCGATGCTGACCGACTTCTAATCGACGTCGGTTGCCTTCCTGTCTCCTCCCTACCGACATCAGTTGGCTTGACCAATGCCGATGACAGTAACACACAGCAACCTTCTTGAAACCTCCTCCAATGTCTGCATTAGTGAAGCTTTTAGCTCCATAACCTAACAATCTCCAACTTGGAGATTAACAACTACACTGTACCTGTACCTGTACCCCATCTAATCTATTTCTTGGCTTGTATCCCTCTTCAAGCTCAATCTTGAAGACAATCCACCACACAACCTATGGTGTACCTCTTGTCATCTGAGTACCCTACCGCATCCGCATCTACAAACCCATGTAGTGAAGTCTTGACCCTGAATAGCATGAATACCTACTGCTAGTCCCTCTCAAATACCTAAGAACCCACTTACTTGAATTGGCTCCTAACTCTCTGACAACACCCACTGCTTGGGCAAACTCAGGTTTATGCCAAACCTCATGTGATTTCAGACACTCAACTGTCCAACCCTTAGTGTGCTCTGATTTTGCATCCTACGTAATGAACCTCACCAACACCTGATTCACATTAGCTCCCACTGGAGACAAAATCATCCTATGATCTCCCATGCCTCCCATGCCAAAGAATTTTGTTGTTCCAAATTCTTCATAGCAAACCACTAAACTAATCTTACCCTTAGCTCAGCAAAACCCTGTATGTACAAACCTGCTAGCAAATATACCATCCACATACAGTAATAGAATAATGTCATGACCATCATCCCCTTGGTAAGACAAACCACATTTTTACCCTGACATTGACTAAAGTCATGCTTTGTCATCCCACTGTCAAAACTTGTACCACTGTCCTGCAACTTCCTCAAGACCATATCCCCTGGTCTTCCATCTCATGTGTCCGTTCTCTCTATTCTTCAACTAAGGTATCCATTCATCTTTGTGCTTTCTTTCAGCTGGAAACCCTACCAAATCTCCCACTTGGTTTTGCAAATTATTCCTGCCATGCTCCCACTATTTCCTAAATCCTTCCTGCTCTACAGTCAGCAACTAGTATAAAAAAGAGGAACAACAAATTTGAGGCTTATTTACCATCTTTAGTCCTCCATATGGGCGTTTGAGACTCTTTAAAAGCTTTTTATCTGCCCAAAATTTGTTACAGTGACTGACCTTAGTCACCACATAGTCTACATCTAACTGACGTCAGTTCCATGCGCCTGTCCTGACTACCAACCCTGCTGACGTCAGTGTCCCTTGCTGCTAACATCAGTCCTCCTAACTGATGTCAGTCTTACCTACTACCGATGCTACTTTTTCTATCGATGTTGGTACTTGTGTTCACTTGTGAGTGATGACTTTTTTACCCGTGAGCTCCTTTGAATCAATCCCATGTCCAAATTGCCCTGCCCAGAAGTATCCAGCCCCATCCACTGGTCTCTGTCCACCATCTCCTCCATAAACACCAAGGCTTTCTAGTTCTTAAGCCTATCAAATATATCAGTCTTCCTCTTAAGAACATGCATCTCCTTCTTGCTCATGTGACCAAGCCTACAAAGCCATGTCTGCACAACAGAAGAAGAATCACTAATATAAACAAGTAGATAAAGAGTACCTATTTTCTTACCACCAGCTAATTCAAGTGTATCCACTATGAGAGTTCTTGTGCATCTCTCATCACCTAATTTTTCTAAATAAATTAGCCATATCTTTAAACCTGGGACCTGCATGACCTCCTTCAACACCCATGTGTTGGCCGCCTGCTATTTCAACTTCACTTCCCCTTTGCCAATTATTTGACAAGGCTCACCAGCTCCTCTCCCTGGGGCTGCATGGAAAGAGGCAACATAATATGTTATCCAAGATTCAACTTTATCCAAGAAACCTCCCAAAGCATCTTGTGCAACAACCCCTGCAACATCTACATCTTCATTTCCTTCATGCTGATCTGCTACCAACCAACAATATTCTTTTACCTATTCTTTCTTTCCATAGGATCGTAAGTGACCATCTATGCTTTTCAACTCCTCCATTCTTAGCTTACTTTGATTTGCCATTGCTCTACTCCCACTCAATCAGAAACCCCTGAGAGTGACCTGTAACCAAACACAAAACCTGATCCCTGTAACCTTAGCTCTGATACCACGTGTTGGGATGAATAACCAGAAGCACACAATTGATTACCAAGCAACTTAATATGTGGAAATTAACTAGAATACACAATTAACTAGAATTTAGAAATAACACATGATATGAGAGACAATACACAACTTGTATTAAAACTCTTTCAGAAGGAAATACAAAAAAGAAGGTTGCCATAGTTCTTCTTCCTTACACACCTCTAGGGCTCCCACACCTCTAGGGCATAAACAGTAAATCTTCCCTCAAAGCTCTCTCCCTTAGGTCCCAATAACCAACTCAAACATAGAGTTGGTGTTCACCTTACACCTGTGCTCCATGCACTCCACAAGTAAACAAATTTACTTCAAGTAGATCTCCCCTGAACCTACAATAACTTGCACCTCAATTGACCTTACTTATGGAAGGATCTTCCTTGCCTTCCTCTTTGCTCTATTTGAGTACACACTATACTCCAAGTAGATCCTGCTTGATTCTACTCCCTGTTGTGTTGTTGTCCTATCTAATCTTGCACACTTGCAAATCAATCTATTTTTACACACCTGTGAACCTTGACCTTGCACACACATACACCTGTAAATCAATGATCTTACTTACCATGTAGATCTCCTAAAATAGCCATGCTCACCTGATGACCAAGATCATACATACATGAAGAACCCTACTGATTCTCCAATCCAGTACCCACACTTGGTACTATGGCACTAGGAGGAACACACCATTGCTCTCTTCTCTCTGAAGGAGCTTATTTGCTCTCTTACTCTCTAGCACACATTTACAATACAACCAATGAGTCTCTTAAATAGATCTCATGCAAACAATAATTAGACACCTAATTATAATAATTAGATCCACAACTCTTAGTCTAAAATTGGCTCTCAACATGCAAACACTTGGTTCGTTAGCTAACTTCCCATAACATACTCAGCTCGAACCACACAGGTGACTGACATTGGTCCCTATCTACCTGGGGGGTGCCGACACCGGCCAACTTTTGACCGACGTCAGTTGCCTTCTTGTCTCCTCCCTACTGACGTCGGTTGGCCTAATCGATGCCGGTGAAAGTAACACACAACAACCTTCCTGAAACCTCCTCCAATGTCTGCATCAGTGAAGCTTTTAGCTCCACAACCTAACAAGTGCTAATTTCTTTCAATTACAAAAATAAGTAGGTAATACTGGAGAGCACCCTGGTAGTAATTTCTCATTCTAAAGGTTTAATAGGTAGAATAACATATTTTAGAATGATAGTTTTCATACTAATAAGGCTAATGAACCATCTACCAGTAACAAGAATATGGACATTAATATTACTGATATTGCATTGCCTTACTATTGTAGGGTACATTACACATCCAAGCATGGGGAAATTGATTATATATAATTAAATAAATCCTTTGATACATTCCAAGAAGATCTAGACACATTTAAAGTTGTCCCTAACAAATAAAGTGGTGTAATCACCTTGGGATCTAAGCCATCTAAGTAAGCTTTCATGGTGGACACCTTTGATTTCCCCTTTCAAGAGGAAAATGAATGTAATGAGATCCCAAAGGAGATCCAATAATTTTATTAGTTCCTAAAGAAGACCTATCCCTTAAGCAATAGAGAATAGAGGTCACCCCTAACTACCTAAACACCTCCAAACAGCTTTGGAACTACTCTTGACACCTCTTCAAGCAACAATCTAGAGCCACCAAAAGGGAGTACTTCTAAACCCAATGTTGATATTCCTAGTCCTTCTAGAAAAATTGGTTATAACATAGTCGAGGACATGAAGAAGATAAAGGGTAATATAATATTGTATGGACTCACATAGATTAAAGAGCAAATAGATCTCCTATTGGAATCCTTGTTAGGAAAACATAGTCCCTTTAAGACTGATCATGCTAATGGAACAATCCATAAAACCAAAGCTGAGTTTCTTCCTTTTTTGCTCACTATTAGGATGTTTGGTAATAAATTGCATAATTTCTTATTATATTCAAGATCATCTACTAATATCATGCCTACAAGAATATTCAAGCAACTTGGTTTAAAACCTGTAAAGTATGATAGATTTATCACCCAATTAGATAAATTTTGGGTCAAAGTTGTAGGAGATTTATTAAATGTTTATATGCAAATAGATTTTGAACCTAGGTGCAATAATTCATTAATATTTTGGTGGTTGAAATAATTGATGTTTATGAAATATTATTGAGTAGTGAATGTATTAAGGCTTTGATTGGTTACATGTCTATAAATTGCTCACATTTATGGCTACCTTGGAAAGTTGTCCTCAATAAGAGTAAAGTTGAAAGAGAACCAAAAATAAAGCTTATGATAACTAAATACAATGTTATGAATGAGAGATTCAACATAATAGACTCAGACTTAGGGGTTTTCAACCTAGAGGTTGACAAAGTATGTGATACCAAGGATGTTTATGTTGTTCCTAGATTATCGAAATTGAACTTTGATGGTGCTATGTGTAATGTTGGATCAGGTGTTAGTATTATTTTGACTGACCCTACTAAAAAAATGTACCATGATTATTATAGACCCTAATTCCCTTGAACTAAAAATCTTACTAAATATGAAGCCCTTATCCATGGCTTATAATTTACTATAAAAAACAAGGTCAAATAACTACTAGTTTATGGGGATTCAAAATTAGTGGTTAACTAGGCTAGAAGCAAATACCAATGTAAACTTAAACTTTCATACTTAAAAAGGTATAAATTGAGAGTTTGGGATTTGATTGAATCCTTTTATGCCTCTGGCATCACTTCCATCCCAAGGGAATAAAATCAAGTAGCTGATCAATTGGCATCTACTTTATCTAACCTCATGTCCAATCATGATTCCCCTAATTTAAGCATTGAACTAATCCCTTGTCCTTTAGTACCAAACAATATCAACCACTCTCAAGTATTTAATGATGATCAATAGATATTGTATTTCATGACTAATTTTTTAGTATTTGATGCTCATATCATTGATGAAGATGATAATAGTACACTTAAGTAAGATAAATTTAATGGTAAAGTCATTCAACTGAGTGACAACAAAATCCTAAAGGGAATGATTGCTTTAGAGAGATTATTTGATAAGGATAAATTTGTTGAGGCTTTTAAGGTTATTAAGGTAAATGGTAAGGACTATAATGATATTGATCTAGGCCTTCATGATCAACCCCAACTGGTAAATGTTGGTAATGCATGTACAAACATTGAGAACTAGAAAGCTAACAAAATCCTTGCTCAATATAAAGATGTTGTAGCATAGTCCTATGATGACCTAAAAATCTTTGATCCAAGGATAATCACACATATTATACCCCTCAAAGAGAGATACAAACCAATCAGGTAGAAACAAAGGCTTGTAAACCATGTCCTATAGCCTATGATCTTCAAATAAGTGAAAACACTTCTAGATGCTAGGATAGTCTTTCCCATCAGGTACTTTACCTAGGTGGCCAATTTCATGATGTTTAGAAGAATGGTGAGATTAGGATTTTTAAAGACTTCAAAAATTTGAAAAAATCATTAGAGAAGGATAATTATCCCCTTCCTTCCCTAGACCAAGTAATTCAAGTTGTTTTAGGATTAGCTATGATGTCTTTTCTTGATGGGTTTTCAGGTTAAAACCAAGTATTGGTTTATAGAGAGGACAGGATGAAGACAACATTCACAAAAAGATGGGGAACTTTTTCCTACAGAATAATGACCTTTGGACTCACCAATGCATCAACCACCTTCCAAAGAGCTATGGACCATTACTTCCAAGTCATAATTGGTAAGTGCATTATTATATACATGGATGATCTAATAGTTTTTTATAAAAATAGGTAAGATTATTTCATGCATTTACAACAATTCTATGAAATATGTAGAAGGTATGACATCTCTTTGAACCCTAAGAAGAGTATCTTTTGTGTGACTAAAAGGAAATTATTAGGTCATGTTATAACTAAGGATGGGATCTCTATAGATCCTAGAAGAGTGGAAGCCATATCTAGAATAGAACCTCCAAATAGTAAAAGAGAGATAAAGTCATTTTTTATTAAGATTAATTTTGTAAGAAAGTTCATTTCTAGTTTTGCATAAATAGCAAAACCACTGAATGACATGCTAAAGAAGGATTCTAAGGTCACATGGAATGAATATTCTAGAAAATCATTCAATGACATCAAAGAGTCCATCAATCAAGATATAATCCTTATAAGTCTTGATTTTTCAAGGGACTTCTACTTCTATTCTTTTGCATTTGAACACATTATGGCTGCAGTGTTAACTCAAAAAATTGAAGGGTGTGACACCTAATTACTTTCATGAGTACCAATTTTAAGAATGATAAGTTAAATTATTCATTGATTGATATAAAAACATATGCATTAGTCAATGCACTTAATAAATTTAGGCATTACATCCTTAGAAATAAGGTTCATGCCATCTTACCAGACCCTACCACCAAAATTATGTTAAGTTAGAATGAATTGGTCAAACATAGAGGTAAATGGATGTCAATCTCATAGGAATATGATGTAGAGATGAAAAAAAAATAGTTGGTAAGGTGCCAAGGTTTTCTTCAAATGATTTCTAATACTAACCCTAGAACTAAGTATTATGTAGTTGGATCAACAAAACTTTCAATCTAGTGAGTGGTATGACCTAGTCATACATTTTATAATTAATGGCATTATCCTATAGGTCTATCTAGGGAAAAAAGAGGGCCTTGATGCTAAAGGTATCCCACTAATTAATCAAGGATGGGATCTTATATAGGCATAATTTCAAAGGAATCCACTTGAGATGTGTCTCACAAGAATATTCCACCCAAATCATGAGCACCTTTCATGAAAAGCAAGGTAGTGGACATCCATCTAGGAAAACCACAACCCACAAAATTCTTAAGGATGGCTATTATTAGCCAATTATTTTTAAGGACACTCATAATCATGTAAGGGAATGTCATTCATGCCAAATTTTTAGCACCAAGGAGCCAAAGGCAACAATTCCTCTACATCTAGTCATGATTGACAAACTCTTTGCTCAATGGGGGTTAAAATTTATTGGTGTATTCCACCCCAACTCATATAAAGGTCACAATATGTCCTTACCACCATAGACTAGTGTATAAGGTGGACTGAGGCTATAGCCACTAAGTAATGTAAATTTGAGGAAGTGATCAACTTTTTAGAAAAAAACATCTATACCAAATTTGGGACCCCAGTATCTCTAATATGTGATAAAATATCTACCTTCATATCCATAGAGATGACTGAATAGGCTTATGATAATGGCATCACTCTCAAGTTTGTATCCAATGATTATCCCTAAGGGAATGGAGTCTCTGAGTCAACAAATTAGAACCTAATGAAGGAAATCAAGAAGTACACTAAAGATAAGCCTATAACTTGGCACAAGCTCCTTAAATTTACACTTTGGGTTGATAGGATAAGAATCAAAAAATCCTTAAGATCCTCACCATTCTTGTTGGTATGTGGATAAGAACCCATCTTTCTTATCATTCTCAAGTTTCCCACATATAGATTTATGCAAGAATACATAGAGGAAAGCCAAGAGCTGGCCAATTCTAAATTGTTGGATATAATTTAGATGGAAGATGCAAGGGAGAAAGCCTTTACTGACTTTAGCAGACATCAAACCACAATCAAGAGATGGTTTGATAAAATATCCAAAATCAAAGTGTTTAGACAAGGAAACTTGGTTTTTATTTAAGACAAATCATCTGAGCCTAAGGGAAAACATGGTAAATTACACCCTTGTAGATTGGCCCATATCATATTGTAGAAAATTAGGCAACAACACCTTTAAGCTCAAAGACTTGTACGGAGTAGAGTTTACACTGCCCACCAATGGGTAGTACCTAAATCACTATTTCTTTAATACCCCTTTTGGGGTCCTCATGGATTAAAGTTTAAGATGATTAGTGTAGGTAGGCTAGTTAGTTTCCCTTTAGTTATTTCCTTCTTGTCCCTTGTTTGTATATAGGTCTGTATATATTTATTTTCTTCCCTTTTGATTATTATTGTGTGTTTCTTTCTTATTTCCTTGTTTCTTTATTCTAATAAGTCCCTTGGGATAATATTGAGCTCAAAATTTATGAATTTTGCTTAAAATATTCCCCCTAATTTAGGAATGAAGGTATGAATCCCGTACATGGAATAACCATGGCTCTAAAATATAAATCATGATGTTATATCATAGAGAAATTGGTAGAGACCAAGGAAACATTTAGTCACTCCATGAGGTCCCAACCATTTCCTTGACCTAAAATTAGTTTTAAGAAAACTTGAACTGGTAGGCAAAAGGTAAAAATTGTCATGATATGACACTATCACTTAATAAACATCCTTCCCTGGGATTAGAGTTGTAGCCATAGGAAATTTTCCAAAGATCAAATACTTATCCAAATCCTAAAACTTGGCTATCTTGGTTCCCAACCTTTCTAAAATCATAAAGACCTAATAAAATATAGAAATAAGATAGTGAAAAATCTAAATCTTTCAGGTAAGGTGATTCTGACAACATCCATTAGGGTTATGGATGCCTGACTAGTAGTGGATCAAGGATATGAGTAAAGCCAAAGGTATATCTATCAGGGATATAGATGCCTAGCTGGTAGTAGAGCAATGCCCAAGCCTTTCCTAAGTTAAAGGCATGGTTCTTAATAAACATCTTATCTTTCCATAAGTCAATGTAAGTGATTAAAGAAAGGAAACTTGGATGTTATTTCTTAAACCCCATGGCAAATAGTAAGTGAAATCAAAAAACACACATAGTTTGGTTATGTCATAATATTTGACCTTGAGTTTATAAGTGCAAGGTTTGTTTCAACTATAATCTGGTCCAGATGGTGGTTTTGATCAAGTGAAATGGATGACCTAGTCATTTTCCTAAGCCAAAGTCTCTGGGTTCTAACATTTTTCTATGTTTCTACCATGAGTCACTATTTACTAAGATCAACATACCCCCATTTTCTTGAATTGGGATCCTTGATAAATCTTAAATATAAAGCATGAAAATTTTAGCATATCAAATTTTTTTTCATAAGTTTGAAGGTCATCCACTTTTTTTAAGCAAATCTTATAGGGTTTAATTATGTTTCAATATGGACTAGCTATGTTAATAATGTTTACTAGGCTCTTAGTTATATGTTCCATGACATGTAATCTTAGGGAGTCTATGTTCCAAAACCCTAACAAACCCTCAGTTTAAATTTGAATAAAGGTGGGAGCCCAAATTGGTAGAAAAATTTAAAAAATCAATTTAGGAACTTAAAGTATGAAATGCATGTTCTTGGTTCAGTCATGTTTTTCAACACAACTCAACTAAGAAACTTGATCCCTTTAATAATTACTTTGTCTCCTTAAAAAGCTCTTAATAACCTAACTAATGTTCATCTACAGGGTCCCTTTTAATATTTCTTAACTTAAGCCTAAGACTTTAATACTAAGGCCATGACATATTTATTAATATAATCATGACCTTAGTCTTAGCTTATTAAGCCTAAGTTTTTTATCTCCCACAGTTATAACATTAAATTCCTCATATTTTTAAAGATACTATGGCTATCACATTATCATTATATTTGATCTAATAACATGAGGAAAACATGAAATTTGGCTTTAATATCATGCATATTTATTGATGTGGTGATTTGTGCTTTATCATGGGACTTGACTGGATGAAACAAAGCACAATTAAAAGTCAAAAGGCCATTAGGAACCCAAAATATGGACACATTGTGCCATTACATGTAAGGATTAAAAGTAAGATAGACCCACTTGACACCATAGTTAATCAAAATCAAGGCCCAGATCATGATCAATAGTTGTCACTTCATCACGGGACTTGATCCAATAGAGTAAAGTAACATCGAGACTGTGGGAAGCTCTATGGGAATGCCAAGTGGCACTCTCTATAATTTGGAACCAAAGGTTTTAACTAACTAAAAATTTATGTTCATGTGATCATCACCCAAACATCTAAAATGGAAAACTTGATGCCTGCATGATCATCAACTTTAAGTCCATTAAAATGAAATTTCCACTAGTTTAAAGTTGATTTTTGTGTGACCATCAACAGATACCTAGAAGAGTGTATTTTATGGCCATGATACCATCAATTTTAAACCAATGAAATATCTTAATTTAGGGTTTAAATGGCATCCTAAAATCCTATTTTAATTTGGTAACGACCCTACAAGCTAAGGAAAATGCTCAAAATTATGTTTGCAATTGAAGGCTTCGACCTGCAAAGTAATGATATATACCAAGCCTGAGTCTATGCCTTGAGACTCGATTAAATTTTTCATAATGGACCTCAAATCATGAACTCACCTTATAAACACTTACAAATCATCATCCCATGGTGAACCTACTTTGAGCATGGTTCATGGCACGTGACATAGATATTTTGGCCTAATTTTTTCATGGTGTTGATAAACACAATGCAAACCTTAGCTTAAAATATTTATACCTTGCCCACCTTTTTTTTCACCACTTATGATTAAGTTCCTAACCTAAGTATTGTCCAATACTTAGTAAATTCAAAACAAACCTTAACCTAAAGAACGTAAGCCTAAGCCTTAACTTTAATAATGATCTAAGTTAATGATTTGGCATTTTGTAGATCCAATGATTCATGCCTTGTCATTGGATTTCATCTAAGAGCATGAATGTGTCCCAATGACTTTTAAAAATCCCATAAGCTCACTACATGGTCGATATAAGTTCAATGATCGAATGATGGACATATGTTAACATGCCAAGTGTCACAATCATAGGGCCTAAGAAAAATGGACCAATCAAAGATAATGACCTAAATTATAATCAAAGGTTCAAGATAATCCAAGATTTTGATCTAATGGAGTGAAAGGAAGGAGGGGTTTTTATATACCAATGGCTAAAGTTCAAATGGTATTTATGAAAAATATCAAAAAATATCCAAACCAGTGCCACATAATCTCCATGCAAGTAGAAAAAGACAAAATTGAAGATCTTATGGGCTCAAAAACACAAAGGTATAAAGGAAAAGGTTCAAACCGAATCCAAAACATGTATAATCCAAAGCATATATATCTTCTACCATTAAAGCTCCAAACCCTAGACCCTACATAAAGGCAACCCAAATGGATTCAATTTGCTACAATTCAATCAAAAGATAGATAAATTGTGTTTCTAAGTAGGAGAGAGCTTTTTCAAGGATCATAAGCAAACTAACATGAATAATTAGCAAGAAATAGATACCATGGTAGCTAGTAGAAAAAAATTGAAAGATGATTGATAGTGAGGGTCGGGTGTTTAAGGATAAAAAATTATACCTCGCAGAGTTGAACATTCATATCATTAGGAATTAGTCTAATATTTTCTTCATGATAGAATAATTACAACCCATCTCAAGGGAAGAGTAGAGAAATTCCACCACCTATAAATGATATAATGACCTAGTTACAATCTAGATGGTTGACCTCCACCATGCCACAACACAACCAAAGGTAATGCATTGTATTGATATCCTTTCCCTCATTTTTATTGATTGCAAAATTAATGGTGAATGAATTATTAGGGAGGGGAACTCAAAAGAGGTGGCATACATTTCACCTATTTCTTTTGAAAAGTAATACAAACTCCCTCTTTCCCATGTGGACCTTCACAAAATGAGAGAAAGGACCAATATCCACAACCTAGACTCCATATTAAGACTTTGGCTCCATCAAGGGCCTCACATATTTAAAACCCTTGATGGTAAAATCCCTATCATTTAGTTCAAAGAGGGAATTAACATGATTATGACCTTGTTGAACAAAATTTTTGGTTCCCCTTCAACCACTTATGTAAATAAGTTTTGGGTCTCATATGTACCCTTCCTAGTAGAAGAAAAACTTACCCCTCCAATTGGAGATTTGATCAGCATCTTTCTGGTTAAACAATTCATTGCCATCAAGAAAAGGACCTATAAACAATTATACATGATGTATTACCTCATTAATGCCCTTATCTCTTCCATCACCTTCCTTGGGATTAAGAATTGGTCCCCAGTGGATAGGACAACTATCTCATACCACTAATCCAAGATACACATCTTCAAGTACCAGAATCACATGTAGTTTATCTATGATTACATATTCCCAGTAATAGTTGAATTCATCACAAGTGTTCTAATGCCTAGGCTCCACCCCCTCATCAAGAGATAGGTTAAAATGATAGGGGATGCATGGTATTATCCTAATTGTAGAGTCATAAAGATAAAAGGAATCATGTCACAACCCTATAAACTCCCAGTATATGTTCCAAATAAGCTTGTTGAGTAGGATATTACCTCTCAACTCATCCTTAACATTGACAAGTCTTGCAAAGAAAAGCAAAAGTTTCTTCTTCACCCCTTCCCCTTGGACATTGGGAAAACCTTAATTAAATAATGGAAGCAATTGGATATTATGGTCACACATAGGAATTCATTTGGATTTTAGCTATATGAACTTAAAATATGGGATCCAAAGAACAAGGTGGGAGATTATCTAAAGGATAAGAATCTCAAGCTTGAGTATGTACACCAACTAGGTGTCTATGACACCAAATTCATTAGAGCCAAGAACTATGGGGAAGTATTAGCTAGATTCCAAGGTCATAAAATCAATCTAGAGCATAGATTGGTTAGAGACAACAAGCCATCTAGGGAAACATGGAAAATACACCCCTTATAGTATCATTTTCTACTTGGGCCACCTAGAACAACTCAAGAGAAACCACAGTAGCCCCAATAGTAGGTTGAGCCAACTCAAGATGATCAAGTCAAAGGAAATAAGAAGGTTGGACAAGTAATATTAGAATAAAGACCTGGAGAAGGATCCTTACCTTCAACAAGGTAGTATAGACCACCCTCTTCAATCCAATACATTGACATGATAGCCTTAGAGCTAGAAGAGACCCTTGAGGGTGCTCAAAAGGAAATTGTATATTCTTATGGTTTAAGAGGAGAAGAGGACCCTTCAATGGATCCCAAGGAAAATATAGGGAAAGAACTTATCCCAATGGCCTCCCATGAAAAGAGGAAGTTATAATTAGCCTTGGTCCCAGTATAACCAAGGAAGAAACCTAGATAGACTTTCACTCATCCCACTAGTGAATTGAATCTCTTTAATAATGAACTTCCAATCTATGGATAGTCACTCTTGATTGGTTCATCTATGGTAAATTACAAAATATCCCATCTCTCTCCCACTCATGGGCCATAACAAAGGTTGAGGTGGATGTACATAATGATGTGAAGCCTTGGATAAAATTTATAATGAAGGAACAAGAAGAGAGAAGAATCATGGTCTCCCAAGGCTCAGAAAGTAATAAGATAGATTCTTTGAGAGCATGTACTAGCTCAGGAGTGGAGTTTCCAAAGCCTCCCCAGTTTAAAGAACCAATTACCATAGTTCATTTAAATCCTAAGATAGTAGGTTTAAAAAGGATAACAACTTGGACAACCATGGTTTGGATACAATAATTCACCTTTCAAAAGGTGGAACCTTTTATACATTTGACCCCTATTAAAGGAAAAAAAATGGTGAAGGTAAAATACATGAAGAAAATGTGGAAAGCTTGATGGAAGCACATTCACAATAAGCCAATTATAGAGTCTAAGGACTAAAACAAAAGAACCAAAATTTGGAAATGGAGAAGGAGAACTTATGATTTCAGGTAATCCTATTATTAGTAAATGCCATGATTAAGATGATTGATGAGTCATTCTATGACATGTTTGAGGCATAAAAGTCAATAAAGATGAGGTAGAGTGAATTAGAAGACCAAGATGTATTCACCAAAGACTTGGTCACCCAATGGTAGGCCTTACAGGACAAGATTTCCTATCTCCTTAACATTTAGTCAAAGAAGTAGATCACAAACATTAAAACCATAAGTATGGGATACCTAGGCATAATGTTGGGGATTTTTATTGATAAAGTTAAAATCTTGTGTACATAACATACCAAGGTAATAAAGATTATAAAATATGATAAAGGGATCATTATCATAATTGAGCAACTTCTTAGCCCCACAATTGTCAATATTTCACAACCTACTACCCTTGCCTCATTAGTGATGATGAGTTCAAGTATAAAGCCACTTTGGTGACTCAAGAAGTCCAAGGTAAAAGTAAAGGCTAGTCTAGATAAGATAACAATGAGATCTTAGATATGATCTTCAATGCAGGTGAGAGGATCAATGAATCAAGAAGCATCAAGGAGACCTTGGCAAGAAATGACCAATAATTTGATGAACTAGTGGACCAGGAGGAGGATTGCATCATGAAGCCTATTATGGATCTTGAGCTAGTTGATGAGCAATATGAGAGGGCCATGAGCCTCCTCTAGTAACAAACAAGGGCCCCACCAACAAGTTAAAACAATATTCTATTTAAATATAAATTAGGTGGCATTTTATAATAGAATATTCCATTGTAAATGAATATGATATTTTTTATCATATTTTCCCTTAAGTCAATATGATTCGGAAAACTATCTATATTATAGAGCTTGTGAGGATAATTGTCCTTACTTTTGTACACCTATATTTTATAGTCAATTGGTATACTGCTTATTCTTCCTATAAAGGCATGTATCACCATTATAAAAGGGATAGATTTCAAAGAAAATTTCTATACTATATGTAATTAATAGAATCAAGGAATTCTGCAAGGATTGTCCATTTTGATGTGTTAATTGTTAAATGTAAATTTTCTCTCAGTTGTTAGTAAAAGTCTTGAATTTGAATAATATCTTTAAATTTTGAATAACATTATTTAATCATAAGGTTTCTAATTTGTACTTATGCTAGATTAGCTAAAATATCTTAGGTTTTGCTTCATTTCATTTTGCTCTATACTTAGATGTGCAATAGCTATTTGATTATGGTAGTAAATCCCTAAAGTAGACATGGTTCGTACTTGTGATTCTTAAAAATTTTCTTTTGAAGTTTTCTTGATATATATTGAGATTTGAGTTTAGGATATGTTGCAATATATATTTTTTAAATGTGTATTTAGTTACCATTAATACTTTTTCATAATGTTTAGGACCAAAATTGGAAATCACTTATTTCTTTTTTGCCCTACCCTTCTCTTTGCTCATTTTTTACACCATAATCACTTTAGTTTTAGCCACATTGTAAATATCCATTTAGATTAGTTTTTAGCATAAGGAAGGAATGTAATTCACTAAGTATCAACAAAGATTCATAAGAGAATAGACCAAGGTGGCTCCCAACCACCAAGATTGCATAAATATTATGGAACAGTTATCTTGATCTATTACTATTTCACCATAAACAACCATATTGTCAAAACCTACAACTCATGCTCTAAATTTACTAAATTATCATATGATAAGTGTTATTTGAACACTAAGTACACTATAGGTACATTCAGAAGCATCAATAGGATAACTCCCACTGGTGTTATAAGGAGGGCCTTCTTCAAACTTTTGATGATCTTAGTTTGCTTTACCTAAAAGATCACTATATATTTTTGTTTTGAGTAAATTATTTTCTTAGGATATATAAAGATCATTGATATTTGTTGTTTGAAACACATATTTTGTGCTTCCTTTGATGTTATTTAAGAATCAGTACTTGTCTCTAGTAAATTTGGATTTAACTTTTAAAATATATAGTATTTGAGGTTAGAACAGTTCATTTTAATCAAAGATGGACATATCTTTCATAGATCTAAGCTCCTTTAGTATTATAATTGCAAATATAGATCATACTTAAGTATTTGAGTACATCTTTAAGCAAATTCAGTCAACTATCAATGTCCTTTGTAATTCTTCATGCTAGCTTTACAAAATAAGCTTAATGTGTAGGTCTAATTCTCATTCTTTATAAAAGTTAACTTGACACATCATATTTTAGGTAGGATTTTCAAATTTAAAGTTGGAATTACCCAAGATTAGGACAAGATCACACTCAAAAACTAGAGAACCTTTACTTGAACTTAAGGTTTATAAAAAGGCCAAACATGATAAAGGTACATGCACATGATCTAAATCTCTTATAACTTCACTGATTCGAGGTACATATGTCTTCAAACATCATTTAGGTATGGCATGGTTAGGAGATTCCTCAATTGATTTGCCAAGGGTGATTCATGATATTCCAAAAAACCTTAAGAAATATCTACCAATATTTAGTCTAATAGGTGTAGTGACTGTTGAGGAACATATAAAGTCTTTTAAGGTTGTTTTAAGATTGGTTAATGTTGTACATGAAGATGTGTCTTGTAGGTTGTTTCCACTTATGTTTAAATATGCCTCTTATGAATGGTTCTTAAATTTTCTTGATAACTATATCACAAGTTGGAATGATTTTAATAATGTCTTTATTGATTAATTTGGAAAAATTATTAGTTCTTGGGTTATTTACCACTATTTAACTACTATTAGAAGGGATGTTAGTGATCCCATTAGGTCTTTTAATACTATATTTCAAAATATGTATAACAGAACCATAGAGCCTAATGATTTCCTAGCCCTAGAAATCTACAAAGATGCAGTAGATCATATGACCTCTATATTTGTAAAGATGTCTATCCTAGTTATAGCTTCATTATCCCAAGCCTATTCTAAATTAGTGATCATTAATGATCAAATGTAGCCCCAAGGGTAAATGGCTTATTTAGTCCAAAATGTGAACCCACACCTACCTATGATGAACTTGTTCCCCAATAATAACTATAATCTCTAAGCCTTAAACCAACTCCCAAATTTGACCCAATTACCATTAAGTCATGTAGCTCCAAATCAAAGTCTAGGATTCTTGAATCATCCCACTAATTAATAAAACCCAAGTTATCATAGGGCTTTGGTACCAACTACTAATAATAACTAGCTACATAATTATAAAACTCCCAAAAATGATAATGATTCCATCTTGAAAATGGTTCAAAAATTAAGCACTAATTTCCTTCAGTTGCATAAACAAGTAGGCAATACTCGAGAGCTTTCTAGTAGGAATTTCTCATTCTAAAGGTTTAATAGTCCAAATAACAAATTTTATAATGATAGTTTTCATAATAATAAGGTGAATGAACCATCTACCAATAATAATAATATGGATATTAATCTTACTAATATTGCATTACCTAACTATTGTATGGTACATTACATAGCCAAGCATGGGGAAACTAACTGTATAGAATTTTGAAAATTATTTTACGCCTTATAGGAAGATATAAACACATTTGAATTGGTCCCTAATAAAGAAAGTGGTGCAAGCACCTCAAGATCTAAGCCATCTGTGTAGGCCTTCATGGTGGACACCTTTGATTTCCCCTTTCAAGAGGAAAATGAACCTGATGAGATCCCTGAGGATATCCAAGCCTTTTATTAGTTCCTAAATAAAACCTATCCCTTGAGGAATATAGAACAAAAGTATCCCATGACTACCTCAAAACCTTCAAACAACTTTGGAACTCCTCTTGACACCTCTTCAAGCAACAATCTAGAGCTACCAAAAGGGAGTACTTCTAAACCCAATGTTGATATTCCTAGTCTTTTTGGAAAAACTACTTATAACATAGTTGAGGACATGAAGAATATAAAGAATAATATAACATTGCATTAACTCATGTAGATTATAGAGTAAAGGGATCTCCTATTGGAACCCTTGTCAGGAAAACATAATCCCTTCAAGACTAATCATGCTAATGTAACAATCCATAAAACCAAACTTGAGTCTCCTTTTTTTTCTCACTGTTAGGATGTTTGGTAAGAACTTTCATAATTTATTATTATATTTAAGAGAATATACTAATATCATGCCTATAAGAATATGTAATAAACTTGGTTTAACACCTATAAACTCTGATAGAGTTGTCACCCAATTAGACAAATCTAGGGTCAAAGTTGTAGGAGAATTATTAAATGATCATATGTAACTAAATTTTAAACCTAAGGTGTAACATTTCATTAATATTCAGGTGGTTTAAATACCTATTGTTTATGTAATCTTATTGAGCAGGGAATGGAATAAGGCTTGGAATGGTTACATGTATACATATTATTCACATCTATGGCTACCTTAGAAAGGTGTCCCCAATCAGATCAAAGTTGAAAGAGAACCAAAAATGAAGCATATGATAATTGAATACAATGTTGTGAATGAGAGAGTCAAAATAATAGACTCATACTTGGGGGTTTTCACCCTAAATTTTGATAAGGTATGTGATATGAAGGATGCTTATGTTATTCTCAAATTATGGAAATTGCACTTTGATGGTGCTCTATGTAATGTTGGATCAGGTGTTGGTATTATTTTGACTGACCCCACTAACAAAATTTACCATGCATCTTATAGAATCTAATTTCCTTAAACTAATAATCTTGTTGAGTATGAATACCTTATCCTTGGATTATAATTTGCTATAAAAAAACAAGGTCAAAGAACTGCTAGTTTATGGGGATTTAGAACTAGTGGTTAACCAAGTTAAAAAGGCATAAATTTAGAGTTTGGGATCTGATTGAATATTTTGATTCCTCTACCATCACTTCCATCCCAAGGGAAGAAAATCAAGTAGCTGATTAGTTGGCATTTATTGCAACTAACCTCATGCCCAATCATGATTCCCCTAATTTTAGCATTGAACTGATCCCTTATCCTTAAGTACCAAACAATATCAACCATGTCCAAGTCTTCAATGACGATCAGTTGGATTTCATGACTAATTATAGATAATTTGATGCTCATATCATTGATGAAGCTAATGAAAGTACACTTGGGGAATATAAATTTAATGGTAAAGTCATTCAGTTGAGTGACAATAAAATCCCAAAGGGAATGATTTATTTAGAGAGTATTTGATAAGGATAAAAATTTTGTGGCTTCTAAGATTCCTAAGATAAATGGGAAGGACTATAATTCTATTGATCTAGGCCTTTATGATCAACCCTAGCTAGTAAATGTAGGGAAGGCCTGTACAAACATTGAGAACTAGAAAGCTAAAAAATACTTACCCAATACAAAGATGTTATAACATGGTCCTATGATGACCTAAAAATATTTGATCCAAGGGTCATCACCCATAATATACTCCTCAAAGAGAGTTACAAACCATTCAGGTAGAAAAAAAGGTCTATAAACCATGTCCTAAAGCCTATGATCTTCAAAGTAGTGAAAAGACTTTTAGATGCTAGGATAGTCTTTCCCATTAGGCACTCTATTTGGGTGGATAATTTAGTGCCAGTAAAGAAGAATAATGGTGATATTATGCTTTGTATATACTTAAAAATTTTGAACAAAGCATCAAATAAGGATAATTACCCCCTTCCTTCCCTAGACCAAGTAATTCAACTTGTTTCAGGATCAGCTATGATGTCCTTTCTTGATGGATTTTTAGGTTTTAACTAAGTATTGGTTGATAGAGTGGATAGGATGAAGAAAACCTTAACAAAAAAATGGGGAACCTTTTCCTACAAAATAATGACCTTTGGAATCACCAATGTAGGGTCCACCTTCTAAATATCTATTGGCCATGCCTTCCAAGGCTTGATTGGTAAGTGCATTATTATATAACTAGATGATCTAAAAGTTTTTTCTAAAAATAGGGAAGATCACTTCATGCATTTATAGAAAGTTTTTGAAATATGTAGAAGGTATGGAATCTATTTGAACCCTAAGAAGAGTATCTTTTGTGTGACTGAAAGGAAATTATTAGGTCATGTTATAACTAAGGATGGGATCTCTATAGATCCTAAAAGAGTGGAGGCCATATCTAGAATAGAACCTCTAAATAGTAAAAAGCACCTAAAGTCATTTTTTATTAAGATTAATTTTTTAAGAAAATTCATTTTTAGTTTTGTTAAAATAGTCAAACCACTAAATGACATGCTAAAGAAGGATGCCAAGTCACATAGAATGTAGGTTCTATAAAAGCATTTAATAACATGAAGGAGGCCATCATTCAAGCTCCAATCCTTATAATTATTTATTTTTCAAGGTAATTCTACCTCTATTCCTTTGTATCTGACCACACTATGGCTACAGTGTTAACTCAAAAAATTGATGGGTGTGACCACCTAATTGCTTTCATAAGTACCAATTTTAAGAATGTTGAGTTAAATTATTTATTGATTGATAAAAAGGAATATGCATTAGTCAATGTAGTTAATAAATTCATGCATTTCATCCTTAGAAATAAGGTTCATGCCATCTTACCAGACACTACCACCAAGCTTATGTTATGTCAAAATGAATTGGGGGAACATAAAGGTAAATTAATGTCAATCTTGTAGGAATATGACCTAGAGATGAAAATGGAAAATTTGGTAACGTGTCAAGGTTAAATTTAAATTATTTATAATACTAACCCTAGACTAAGTATTATGCAGGTATATCAATGAAAATTTCAATTTAATGAGTAGTATGACCCAATCATACATTTTCTAATTAATGGAATTTGTCTTGTAGGTCTATCTAAGGAGGAAAAGAGGGCCTTGAGGCTGAAGGAAACCCATTACTTAATAAATAATGGGCTCTTATATAGGAATAATTTCAAAGGAATTTACTTGAGATGTGTCTCACAAGAATAATCCACCCAAATCATGAGCACCTTTCATGAAAAGCTAGGTATTAGACATCTATCTGGGAAAACCATAGCCCACAAAATTATTAAGGCTAGCTATTATTGGACAACTATTTTTAAGGATTCTCAAAACCATGTAATGAAATGTCATTCATGCCAAATTTTTAGCACTACGGAGCCAAAGGCAATAATGCCTCTACGTCTAGTCATGATTGACAAACCCTTTGCTCAATGGGGGTTAGGCTTTGTTGGCATAATCAACCCCAATTCATTTGAAGGTCACAAATATGTACTTACCACCACAAACTATTGTACAAAGTGGATTGATGCTTTAAATACTAAGTAATGAAGAACTAAGGAAGTGATCAACTTTTTAGAATAGAACATCTATACCAGGTTTGAGACCCTAGTATCTCTAGTATGTGATAATAGAGTTGACTTCATATCTATAGAGATGACTGAATGGGCTTATGATAATGGAATCACTCTCAATTTTGTATCCAACCATTGTTCCTAAGGGAATGGAGTCTTTGAGTCAAAAAATAAGAATCTAATGAAGGAAATCAAGAATTTTGTTGAAGACAAACCCAAAACTTGGCACAAGCTCCTTAAATTTACACTTTGGGTTGATAGGATAAGAATCAAACAAGCCTTAAGAGCCTCACCATTCCTATTGGTAAATGGAAAATAACCCATCTTTATTATCACTCTCAAGTTTCCCACATATAAATTTATGCAATAATACATGAAGGAGAGCCAAAGTTGGCCAATTATATATTGTTAGATATAATTTAAATGGAAGATGTAAAGGAGAAATCCTTTTCTAACTTTAGTAGACATCAAACCATAGTCAAGATATGGTTTGATAAAAGGTCTAAAATTAAAGTGTTTAGATAAGGAGACTTAGTTCTTCTTTAGGACAAAGCATCTGAGCCTAAGGGAAAACATGGAAAATTCACACCCTTGTGGATTAGCCCATATCAAAGTGCATAAACATTAGGTAAAAACACCTTTAAGATCAAATACTTGTAAGGAGTAGAGTTTACACTACCCACCAATGGGCACTACGTCAAGCACTATTTCTCTACTACCCCTCTTGGGGTCTTCATTGAGTAAAGTGTAAGATGATTAGATTAGTGTGGTAGGCTAGTTAGTTTCCCTTTAGTTCTTTCATTCTTGTCCCTTTTTTGTATATAATTTTATATATATATATATATATATATATATATATATATATATATATATATTTACTTCCCTTTTGATTCTTGTTGTGTGTTTCTTTCCTATTGTCTTGTTCCTTGATTCCAATAAGTCTCTTGGGACAATCTTGAGATCAAAAGTTATGAAATTTAATTAAAATATGCCCCCCAATTTAGGAATTGAAGGTATGAATCCCATACATGGAATTACCATGGATCTAAAATATAAAGCATGTTATTATATCATACACAAATTAGTGGATTCCAAGGAAAAGGTTAGTCACTCCATAATGCCCCAACCATTACCTCAACCTCAAATTAGTTTTAAAAAAACATGAAATGGTAGGAAAAAGTTATAAATAATCATGATATCACAATGCTAGTACTTAATAAACATCCTTGCCTAGGATTAGAGTTATAGCCATAGGCAATTTTCCAAAGATCAGATATTTGGCCAAATCTTAAAACCTAACTATCCTAGTTCCTAACATTGATAAAAGCATAAAGACCTAAAAAATATAAAAATAGGATACAATGTAAAATCTAAAGCTTTCAGGTAAAGGTTATTCCATTAACCTCTATCAGGTCTATGGGTGCTTGATTAGCAGTGGAGCAAGGTTGTGAGTGGAACCAAAGGTATCTCTATCAAGGCTATAAACACATGGCTAGTAGTAGAGAAATTCCCAAGCCTTACCTAAGTTAAAGGCATGGTTATTAGATAGTTAGATTACATTGGGAGAGGTTGTGATGGATGAAGGAGAGAAAGTGGGCATGGCAAGGGCGGGCACGACAAAGGTAGGCACAAGGAGGAGTTCTAGGGCACCACTGGGTCAACAGCAGGCTGCCCATGGAACACAGAGCACTGGGAAGGCTCCCCTTATACATTCTAATGCCTTTTTGAATGCTAAAAACCCCATTGGCTTATGAATCCCCAAGGTCAATGGTTGTCTAGAAAGATGTAAGGAGAGGCCCAAGCTGGTCATTCTAATGGACATGTTTTTTCAAGACATAATATTATTCAAATCACTCCTTGTACTGCAAGTTTTTGGGGCTTAGGACTTCACTCCAGTTCCTAGAAGCATGGGCTAAGAGAACATGGGCACCGAAAGGAGAAATGGACATTACACTACTGGCCAATAGCTATTTTATGGTTACTTTCACTTGTATAATGGACTATAACATAATATTTGTTAGAGATCCTTACTTTCACAACCAGGTGGGACTATTTATCAAGATGTGGCATGATGGTTTTAGACCATCAAAGGAATTACCAAACTATGTCCTGGTGTAGGTGTGCCTGCTCGCTTTCCAATGGAGTGCTACCATGAAGATACCCTAAAAATGCTTGCATCATTGCTAGGAAGGCCAGTCAGTTCTTCAATGTCAATCCTGGGGAAAAAGGTAATGACTTGTGCCCATATTTGTGTTGAAATTGATCTTAGTAAGCCAATGCCAAATGCTATAGAAATGTGTGCAGGACCTTTTTCTTGGACACAACAGTTGGACTATGAAACCTTGCCTTTCCATTGTCATCTATGTCATGCTTGTGGCCACTTGTAGTTTTGGTGTCCCAATGAAAAATTCATAGAACCTCTACCAACCCAGCCTGCACACATTCCTCCTAGAACAGACAAAGAGAAGGGATCGACTCCAGGGGAGGCATTTGATTTTGATGGCTTTATGCTAGTCAAAATCCAATACAGAAATAGGGGCCAAAAGTGATCCATGAAGGAAAGACAAGTAGATGATTCGCTCAATATATTCAAAATACTAGATGACCTTAATCAATAGGGAGTGAATCTAGGCTTGATGATTTTAGATCAGAGGATGGAGAGTCAAGCACAAGAAACTAATGTTACAGGGGTTCTATTCAATCATAAGATACTGGAGATTGCCACATGGATATGGACTAGCATATGATGAACTCACAAGGATTGACTCCTAATGTTATTCCTCCTCAAGATGATGGAAATCTACCTCTTGTAGGAAAAATGGGGGAAACAGGGGCAACAAGAAGTAGTAAATCTTCTCTTCATCTAGGACTTATGTAAAAAGACCTTAAGAAGGGAGGAGCAGATAAAGCTGGTAAACCTAGTAGGAAAAAATACCTAGATAAGATGAAACTAATGGGAGAGACTTTGGTGGAGTCAGGGTCTATAAAGACTCTGGATGCTCACTTCTTGAAATCTCTAAAATGATTGTCCTATCATGGAATGTAAGGGGCTTGAACAATAGCCCTAGACAAAATGATGTTCATAACCTAATCAAAAGTCATAGTTTAGATGTCCTTTTTTTGTAGGAGACTAAGCTTATAGTTGATGTTATGCTTATATTAGCACCTAGGTTTTGGAGGTAAGGAAATTGTCAATGCATTGGTGCTATTAGATCCTTAGGGGGACTTACTTGTATGTGGAACCCACGGAAGATTGGTCCCATAGGTTGGCTATCATCCAAGTTCTCCATGACCATGATTGCTTATAGTTTTGAGATCAGGGAAGTTATTTTCCTCTCAAATATCTATGCCCCTATTGACTGATAGGGTAAACATTCCTTATGGGGCCACATCAATTTTGTTCGTAGCCTAGCCCCCTTCTATCCTTGGATTATAATAGGTGATTTTAACTCTATTTTAGATTTGACTGAAAAGCATGGTGGCATGTCAAGGCTAGACCACTCTACCTTGCTTATACATAATTATATTGAAAATTTGAATTTATTTGATATCAAGCCCAACAATGGGTAGTTCACATGGAATAACCGTAGGTGTGGGGAATAAAGCATCACTGAGAGACTAGACCACTTTTTGGTATCTAGTTTCTAGATTAGAGGCATGTGATCTACGGGGTCTGAAATCTTGGACTGGAGAGGATCTGATCACTAGCCCATCAAGCTTACTAGCATGTTAAAGCACCATCTACACTCTCCTTCCTTTAGGTTCTAGCTCATGTGGCTGTAGGACCAATCTTTATTCAATTGTGTGGCCAATTGGTGGCATTAGGGTAGGCCTGCCCATGGTACAGTGATGTACACCTTTGCCAAATCACTTTAGTATGTGAATTACAAGCTCAAAAGGTGGAACTACCAATGTTTTTGTAATATCTTTCAATCTAAGGAAGCTGCACAGTCCAAACTTGATGGCATCATGAGAATAATAAGGGAGGAAGGCTTGACGAAAGGTCTTCTTTAAGATGAAGCTCGAGCCGTGAAAGACTTAGAGGAATGCTAACTTTGAGAGGAATTTTTTTGGAAGTGGAAAGCTCAGGTTGAATGGTTCCAAAAAGGAGATAGAAACACATCCTTTTTCTTTAACTCATCCAAAGCTAGGAGACATGGCAATTCAATTTCAGTCTTGATCAATGAAAGAGGTGAGTGGCTTAACTCCTTTTTGGCAATGTCAAAGGAGGTGGTCCATTAATTCTCTACTCTTTTTAGGGAGTATGCGTATGTATAAGCACCAAAGGAAGCTTAGGTCCTCTTCTATATTCCATCTCTGGTGACACACGAAATGAATGAGAATCTTATGAAGGATATCACACTTAGAGAACTGGAGGAGACCATTACCTAGATGAAAAAAGGGAAAGCATCTAGCCCTAACGGTTTCCCAACTAAATTTTTCCAAGAATTCTGGGACATCATCAAACATGATCTTCTAGATATTGTCCAAGAATCTTAGTAGAACAAGCAAATGCTTAAGGCTATTAATGTGACCTACCTGGATCTCATTCCCAAATGTGAAGGAGCTGATAGGTTAAGTCAATTCTGCCCTATATCTCTATGTAATGTTGTTTATAAATTCATATAAAAAATTATTGCAAATAGACTGAAAAGAGGGCTAAGTGCTATGATTTTTGAAGAGTAGAGTGCCTTTGTGGAAGGTAGGTAAATTTTAGATGGCATTGTGATTGCTGATGAATCTATACATTCCATGGCCAATTCCAAAGACAAGGTGATGTTTATCAAGTTGGACATGTCCAAATCCTTTGATAGGGTTAGATGGTCCTTCTTGCAGAAGGTTCTTGGTGCTTTTGGTTTTGTAGATGAATGGAATCAATGGGTCATGA
Source organism: Torreya grandis (assembly GCA_037957365.1). Lineage (NCBI taxonomy): Eukaryota > Viridiplantae > Streptophyta > Pinopsida > Cupressales > Taxaceae > Torreya > Torreya grandis. The sequence goes on along the minus strand of JARHVA010001364.1, from coordinate 2,413,087 downwards.
GCTACATTTCTTTGGTCTCCTTTTCGGTGCTCATCAATGGTGAACATATGGAGTTATTTGGTGCCTCCAAGGGCTTGCGATAGGGAGACCCCTTGTCTCTGTATCTTTTTCTTCTCCTCATGGAAGGTATGGGGAGGTTGATCAACAAGAATAGAGAGGTTGGTCATATCCAAGGATGGCATTAGGGAGGTGACCTACCGACATAGTCCCACTTACAGTTTGCTGATGACACGGCCCTGATGGGCATGGCCATAATGTCTGAAGTAGCTAACTTACGTAGGGTGCTGGATGTCTACTTGATGGATTTGAGACAAAAGGTCAATGAAAACAAGTTGTCCATCTTCTTCTTCAACACTCTAGGTCCATTCAACAGCGTATTATTAGAACCTTGCATTTTTAGATTGGGACTCCTCTTTTGATGTACTTGGGTATCCCCATCTCAGCTAGCCATACCTCTAAGGAATCCTAGAATAATATTTTGGAGAAATTCTGGGTGAAAGTGAACCATTGGACTCATAGATGGTTATTTTTTGCTGGCTGGGTTCAACTTATCAAATCAGTGATGTAGGCATTGCCCATCTATAGATGTATGCTTCAGGTTGCTCTGATGGGAATTGTCAAAGAGTTTGATTTGGTTACTAGGAAATTCCTATGGGTTAGAAATTTGAAATCCTCTAAATGGAGCCTTGTTAGATGGGATATTGTATGCAGCCCCAAACATCAAGGGGGCTCGGCCTAAGGCAGATGGATTTAAATGGTGTTGCTCTGGTGGCTAAACTTTATTGGCATTGGTGTACTGAACAGGATAAGGCTTGGGCCAGAATACTCTCACAAAAATACTTCCTTGGTATTATTCAATAGGATGTTCCTTGCTAGCCCCTGATTGGGAAAGGCTCACCAATATGGGGCACTCTCAAAAAAGGGGCTGCCTTTGTCAAGGAAGGTTTATTCTGGATTTGTAAGTAAGGATCCAAGGCTCTCTTTTGGAATGATTCTTGGGATGGCTATCCTCCCATCATCTCTTAGTTCTCACATTTATCGAATCTTTTCCAGAGATTTCTTGATGCTGGCTGGTCTCAGGTGAGTGATTTTAAGGCATATACTTCATGCGGATAGTTGGAGGTGGCTTACTGGAAAGACCCTGAGGCTTGGCCAGTCGCTAAGATGCAGGAGGAGAATGAGGAGCTACTGCACCTCCTCTCCAAGCATCACTGGAGCTTCCTTTAAGAGGAGGATATGCTCACTTGGTCTCCCAATCCTAAGGGAGCCTATATTATTGCCTCTGGTTATCAAGTGTTACTTTTTCATAAATTGGGTAGGGTAAAAGTGCAATGGTGGAGACAGGTCTGGAATTATTTCTTATGGCTAAAATGTAATTGTTTTGCTTGGATCTTATCCTAGAATAGATGTTGACTTGGGACAACCTTTAGAAGAGAGGATTCTAAGGCCCTTCAGTTTGTGTAATGTGTAGAGCAGTTGAGGAGGATTCGGTCCACCTATTATTTAGATGTTTCTTTGCCTTGCAACTTTGGCACTACTGGTGGGATGTTTGGTAGTGCCCCTATTTTCATGATTTTTCTATATTCAATTTCTAGAATGGCATGGGAGAATCCCCCTCAAGGATGCCCTTCTTATAGGATGCCTGGATGGGAGGCCCCATTTTTCTATTATGGCAGATTTAGCTTGAAAGAAATAGGTGGATCTTTTAGGGTGCAAAGACAATGGCACAACAAGTTTGGCAGAAAGTCATGGGGATGCTTTAAGAGACTGTCCAAGCCAAGTGCACGATTTGCCTCCCATTAACCATGCAGGATGCTGAGGTAGTGGTGCGATTGGAATTCCAATAGCTAATAGGTAATTTGGCCTATGTCAAGAGAAGTTGATAGATCAAGGAGAAGATTTAAAGAGTTAGGTAGTGGAAGCACCCTCTTAGAGGGACTCTTAAGATCAATATAGATGGTTCCTCTAGGGGAAATCCTGGGCCTACAAGTATTGGAGGGATTGGTAGGGATTCTAAAGGTAAGGTGATTTTTCTTTCTTCAGTTCTTGAGGGTCTTCAAACCATTAACATGATGGAAGGGCAGGCCATTCTTTATGCCCTTGAGAAGGCCCTAGCTTTGGGGTGGCATAGAATCATATGAAAATTATATTCTTAAGTTCTAATTAACCTACTTGATAAGAGAAAGGTGTTGGATGTCAATTGGCAATTGGCTCTCATTGTCCAGCAAATTTTGAGGGTTTTGCTCACACATGGATATTATAACCTTTATTCACATTTCATGGGAATGGAATAGGGCATTAGATTGTCTAGCCAAATGGTCATCTAAGCATCATGATGGTGGTAATATGGAGTATTGGGATACTCTCTCTCTGACGCTCTGTTCTGAATTGGAAATAATTTTAGAGGAAGACAGGGAGGTTCACAATATTGCCTAGGTGGGAGTGGGCTTAGCCCTGTTACCTTTATTGTTTTTCTTTTGGGGATTTTTCCCCCTATTCTTATTTTAATTCTTTTCTTATCAATATAATTTTTACCCTTTAAAAAAAAATGCATGGTTCTTAATGAACATCTTATCTTTCCATAAGTCAATGTAAGTGATTAAAGAAATGAATCTTGGAAGTTATTTCTTAAACCCCATGGCAAATAGTAAGTGGAATCAAAGCACACACAAATTTTGAGTATGTCTTAATATCTGACCTTAAGTCTACAAGTACAAGGTTTTTTTCAACCATAATTGGGTCCAGATGGTGGTTTTGATCAAGTGAAGGATCAAATGAAGTGGGTGACCTAGTCATTTCCCTAAGCTAGAGTCTCTAGGTTCTAACATTTTGATATGTTTCCCCCATGAGTCACCATTTATTGGCACCAACATATCCCCATTTTATTTAATTATGACCCTTGAAAAATATCGAATATAAAGCATGTAAATTTCAGCATGTCAAATTCTATTGTAGAATTGTTAAGGTCATCTACTTTGTTTAAGTAGAGCTTATAGGTTTTAATTATGTTTTAATATGGATTAATTGTGCTAATAATGTTCACCATGCTCTTACTTATAGGTTCCATGGAATGTACTCCCATCAAAACCCTAGCAAACCCTTGATTTAAATTTAAATAGAGGTAGGAGCCAAAATTGGTAGGAAAACAAAAAAAATCAATTCATGGACTAAAAGTATGAAACACATGTTCGTGCTTAAGCCATGTTTTTTAACACAACTCGACTAAGAAAATTTATCCCTTTAATAATTTCTTTGTCTCCCTAAAAAGTTCCTAATAACCTAACTAATGTTCATTTGTAGGGTCCCTTTTAATATTTTTCAACTTAAGCCTGAGACTTTAATATTAAGGCCATGATGTATTTATTTATAAAATCATGAACTTACTCTTAGATTATTAAGATTAAGTTTATTTTATGTCCCATGGTCCTAATGTTAAATTCTTCATATTTTTTAGGATCATATGGCTATCGCTTCATCACTAGATTTAATCTAACGATGTGAGGATGACCTTAAATTTGGCTTAAATAACATGCATCTTTGATGATCTAATGATGGACATGTAGTGCCATTACATGTGAGGATTAAAAGGAAGAGGGACCCACTTGACACCATATTCAATCAAAATCAAGGGCACGAATCATGATCAATGACCATCACTTCATCATTGGACTTGATCCAATGGAGTGAAGTAACATCGAGACTCTAGGAAGCTCTATGAGAATGCCAATTGGTACCCTTGAATTTGGTACTAAAGGTTTTAACAAACTTAAAATTGATGTTCATGTGAACATCACCAAAATTTACAAAAGGTATAACTTGACGCCCATGTGACCATCAACTTTAATTCCATTAAAATGAAACTATCACTAGTTCAAACTTGATGTTCACGTGACCATCAACAAACACCTACAAGAGTGTATTTGATGGCAATGAGATCATCAATTTTAAACCAATGAAATATATTACTTAAGTGTTTAAATTACATCCCAAAATCCTATTTTAATTTTTAAATAACCCTTAAAGCTAAATAAAATTCTCAAAATATGTTTGCAATGAAAGGCTTTGACTTGCAAAGCAATGATATATACCAAGCCTGAGTTTATGCCTTGAGACTCACATTACATTTTACATAATGGACCTCAAATCATGAACTCACATTATAAACACATACATATCATCATCCCATGGTTAACCTATTTTGAGCATGGTTCATGACATGAAACATAGATATTTTGGATTAATGTTTTTGTGGTGTTGTTAAACATAACATAAACCTTAGCCTAGAATATCCATACCTTGCCCTGGTTTTTTTCCACCACTTAGGTTTAATTCCCTAGCCTAAAATTTGTCCAATACTTAGTAAATTCAAAACAAAACATAGCATAAGGAATGCAATCCTAAGCCTTAACTTTATTAATGAGCTAGCTTAATGATCGAGCATTTTGTAGGTCAACAATTTATGTCTTGTCCCTAGATATGATACAATGACATGAAGGTGACCCATTGACTTTTAAAAAGCCCATAAGCTTGTTTAGTGTTTGATAATTGTTTTATGATCGAATGACCAAAATATTTAGAGTAGGATGGATATATGTAAACAAGCCAAGTGTCATAACTATAGGGCTTAAGACCAATGGACTAATCAAAGACAAGGACCCAGATTAGAATTATTGGTTCATTTTAATCTAAGATTTTGATCCAATAGAGCAAAAGGAAGGAGGTATTTTTAAATACCAATGGGTAATGTTCAAATGAAATTTATAAAAAAATGCCATGAAAGATCCAAACTAGTGCCACATAAGCTCCACAGAAGCAGAAAAGGACAAAACTAAAGATCTTATGGGATTAAAAACATAAAGGTATAAAGGAAAAGGTCTAAATCAAATCTAAAAAATCTATAAGCCAAAGCATAGATAACTTCTACTATTAAAGCTCTAAACCCTAGACCCTACATAAAGGCAACCCAAACAAATTCAATTTGCTTTAATTCAATCAAGAGATAGCTAAATTATGTTTCTAAGCATGAGAGAGATTTCAAAAGGATCATTTGTAAACTAGTGTGAATAATTAGTAAGAAATATAAACCATGGTAGCTAGTAGACAACAATTTAAGGAAGAGGTTAAGCTTTATTTGATGACTAATAGTGAGGGATGGGTGTTTAAGGATACAAAATTGTACCTCACAACATTAAAGATCCACAACATTAGGAATTGGTTTGAGATTTTCTTCATGATAGAATAATTGTATCCCATCTCAAGGGAAGAGCAAGTAAATTCCACCACCTATAGATGATACAATGACATGGTTTCAATCTAGGTGGCTAACCTCCACCATGCCATGGTAAAACTAGAGGTAATGCAATGCATTGATGTCCTTTCCCCCATTTTTTTTTATTGTAAAATTGATGGTGAATGGATTATTAGGGAGAGGAACTCAAAAGAGGTGGCATACATTTCCCCTTTTTCTTTTGAAAATTAATACAAGCTCCCTCTTCCCCATGTGGACCTTGAACAAATAAAAGAATTAACCAAAATCCATGACTTAGATTCCATCCTAAGACCCTAGCTCCATCAAGGGCCTCACATATTTAGAACCCTTGATGGAAAAATCCCTATCATTTAGTTTAGAGAGGGCATTAGTGTGATTATGACCTTATTTAATAGAGCTTTTGGTGCCCCTTTAACCACTTATGTAAATAAGGTTTGGTCTCATATGTACACTTCCTCGTAGAAGAAAAACTTACCCCTCTAATTGGAGATTTGATTAGCATCTTTCTATCCAAATAATTCATTACCATCAAGAAAAGGACCTCCAAACAATTCTATATGATGTATTACCTCCTTGATGCCCTTATCGCTTCCATCACCTTCCCTGGCATTAATAATTGGTCCCTAGAGGGTAGGACAACTATCTCACACCACTACTCCAAGATACACATCTTCAAGTACCAGAATCACATGTAGTTTATCTATGATTGCATTTTACCAATAATAGTTGAATCCATCACAAGTTTTCTAATGCCTAGGATCCACCCCCTCATTAATATATAGGTTGAAATAATAGGGGACATATGGTATTATCCTAACTACAAAGTCATCATGATAGAAGGAATCATGTCACAACTGTATAAACTACCAGTGTACGTCCTGAATAATCTTTCTAAGTAGGAGGTTGCCTCCCGAATCATCCTTAGCATTGAAAAGGCTTGTAAAGAAAAAAGGAAAGGTTTGCTTCAACCCTTCCCTTTGTGCATTGGGAAAACCCTAATTAAATCATAGAAGTAGGTGGATATTATTGTCACACATAGGAATTCATTTGGCTCTCATCTAGATGAACTTAAAATATGGGATCCAAGGAACAAGGTAGGAGATCATATAAAGGATAAGAATCTCAAGCTTGAGTATGCACACTAACTAGGTGTTCATGACACCATATACATCAAAGCCAAGAATTATGGGGAAGTATTGGCTAGAGTATAGGCTGACAACATCAAGATAGAGCATAGATTAGTTAGAGACAAAAAGCCATATAGGGAAACATGGAAAATTCACCCCTTGTAGTATCATTTACTACCTTGGCCATCTAGAATAGCTCAAGAGTAACCTCAGGTAGAGTAACCATATTAACCCAAATAGTAGGTTAAGCTAACTCAGGATGATTAAGGAAAAGTAAAGGATAAGGTTGGAGAAGTAATATTAGAAGAAAGACATGGAGAAGGACACTTACCTTCAACAAAGTAGTATAGACCACCCTCTTCAATCTAGTACATTGACATGATATCCTTAGACCCAGAAGAGAACCTTTAGGGTGCTCTCAAGGAACTTGTAGAGTCTTATGGCTTAGGAGGAGAAGAGGACACTTTAATGGATCCCAAGGAAGATACATGTAAATAACTTATCCCAATGGCCTCCCATGAAAAGAGGAAGGTAGAATTGGCCTTGGTCATAGTAGAACCAAGGAAGAAACCTAGATTGACCTTCACTCATCCCAGTAGTGAATTCAATCTCTTTATTGATGAATTTCTAATCCATGGACAATCATTCCTAACTAGTTTATCTATGGTAAATTTCAAAATATCCCATCTCTTTCCCACTCATGGTTCATAACAATGGTTGGTTTGGTGTACATTATGATGTGAAGCCCTGGATAAAAGCTATAATGAAGGAACAAGAAGAGAGAAGAATCATGGTCTCCTAAGGCTCAAAAATTAATAAGATGGATGCTTCAGGAGCATCTACTAACTTAATAATGGAGTTCCCAGAGCCTCCCTATTTCAAATAACCAATTACCATAGTTTATTTCAATATTGAGACAATAGGTTTAGAAAGGATAACAACCAAGACGACCATAGTTGGGAGAGAATAATGAACCTAAAAACTAACAATAATAATAAAATTAGCAATAGGCTAAGATATTGAAATAATACTCATAATTTATTCATATTCATTGCTTGAAATAATTACAAACCCAAATTATGATTATATAAGCCTTAACTCAAAATTTAGAGTTGACATGCAAAAATTTGAAAAATCTAAAATCTAAAAAAAATGTCTATTTTTAGTAGCTAGTATTTTTAGTAAGTCATGAATGTAAGCATGTACAACTCTAAAAATATTATAAAATATTAAAAAACACTAAAATTAGCCTATAGGATGAAATTAAATTGAATTTGACTTTTGGTTCTATAAATATAAAATTTCTAAAAATAGAAAAATCCAATTTTTTTAATTAAACTAACTTTTCATACCCTATTTATAACTAGAGGAGAATGACACAAAAATAGGGTATGAAAATTTAGTGTCATTCTCCTCTAAGTAGGTTATAAATAGGGTATGAAAAGTTAGTTTAATTAAAAAAATTGGATTTTTCTATTTTTAGAAATTTTATATTTATAGAACCAAAAGTCAAATTCAATTTAATTTCATCCTATAGGCTAATTTTAGTGTTTTTTAATATTTTATAATATTTTTAGAGTTGTACATGCTTACATTCATGACTTACTAAAAATACTAGCTACTAAAAATAGACATTTTTTTTAGATTTTAGATTTTTCAAATTTTTGCATGTCAACTCTAAATTTTGAGTTAAGGCTTATATAATCATAATTTGGGTTTGTAATTATTTCAAGAAATGAATATGAATAAATTATGAGTATTATTTCAATATCTTAGCCTATTGCTAATTTTATTATTATTGTTAGTTTTTAGGTTCATTATTCTCTCCCAACTATGGTCGTCTTGGTTGTTATCCTTTCTAAACCTATTGTCTCAATATTGAAATAAACTATGGTAATTGGTTATTTGAAATAGGGAGGCTCTGGGAACTCCATTATTAAGTTAGTAGATGCTCCTGAAGCATCCATCTTCTTAATTTTTGAGCCTTAGGAGACCATGATTCTTCTCTCTTCTTGTTCCTTCATTATAGCTTTTATCCAGGGCTTCACATCATAATGTACACCAAACCAACCATTGTTATGAACCATGAGTGGGAAAGAGATGGGATATTTTGAAATTTACCATAGATAAACTAGTTAGGAATGATTGTCCATGGATTAGAAATTCATCAATAAAGAGATTGAATTCACTACTGGGATGAGTGAAGGTCAATCTAGGTTTCTTCCTTGGTTCTACTATGACCAAGGCCAACTCTACCTTCCTCTTTTCATGGGAGGCCATTGGGATAAGTTATTTACATTTATCTTCCTTGGGATCCATTAAAGTGTCCTCTTCTCCTCCTAAGCCATAAGACTCTACAAGTTCCTTGAGAGCACCCTAAAGGTTCTCTTCTGGGTCTAAGGATATCATGTCAATGTACTGGATTGAAGAGGGTGGTCTATACTACTTTGTTGAAGGTAAGTGTCCTTCTCCATGTCTTTCTTCTAATATTACTTCTCCAACCTTATCCTTTACTTTTCCTTAATCATCCTGAGTTAGCTTAACCTACTATTTGGGTTAATATGGTTACTCTACATGAGGTTACTCTTGAGCTATTCTAGATGGCCAAGGTAGTAAATGATACTACAAGGGGTGAATTTTCCATGTTTCCCTATATGGCTTGTTGTCTCTAACCAATCTATGCTCTATCTTGATGTTGTCAGCCTATACTCTAGCCAATACTTCCCCATAATTCTTGGCTTTGATGTATATGGTGTCATGAACACCTAGTTAGTGTGCATACTCAAGCTTGAGATTCTTATCCTTTATATGATCTCCTACCTTGTTCCTTGGATCCCATATTTTAAGTTCATCTAGATGAGAGCCAAATGAATTCCTATGTGTGACAATAATATCCACCTACTTCTATGATTTAATTAGGGTTTTCCCAATGCGCAAAGGGAAGGGTTGAAGAAAACCTTTCCTTTTTTCTTTACAAGCCTTTTCAATGCTAAGGATGATTCGGGAGGCAACCTCCTACTTAGAAAGATTATTCAGGACGTACACTGGTAGTTTATACAGTTGTGACATGATTCCTTCTATCATGATGACTTTGTAGTTAGGATAATACCATATGTCCCCTATTATTTCAACCTATATATTAATGAGGGGGTGGATCCTAGGCATTAGAAAACTTGTGATGGATTCAACTATTATTGGTAAAATGCAATCATAGATAAACTACATGTGATTCTGGTACTTGAAGATGTGTATCTTGGAGTAGTGGTGTGAGATAGTTGTCCTACCCTCTAGGGACCAATTATTAATGCCAGGGAAGGTGATGGAAGCGATAAGGGCATCAAGGAGGTAATACATCATATAGAATTGTTTGGAGGTCCTTTTCTTGATGGTAATGAATTATTTGGATAGAAATATGCTAATCAAATCTCCAATTAGAGGGGTAAGTTTTTCTTCTACGAGGAAGTGTACATATGAGACCAAACCTTATTTACATAAGTGGTTAAAGGGGCACCAAAAGCTCTATTAAATAAGGTCATAATCACCCTAATGCCCTCTCTAAACTAAATGATAGGGATTTTTCCATCAAGGGTTCTAATTATGTGAGGCCCTTGATGGAGCTAGGGTCTTAGGATGGAATCTAAGTCATGGATTTTGGTTAATTCTTTTATTTGTTCAAGGTCCACATGGGGAAGAAGGAGCTTGTATTAATTTTCAAAAGAAAAAGGGGAAATGTATGCCACCTCTTTTGAGTTCCTCTCCCTAATAATCCATTCACCATCAATTTTACAATAAAAAAAAATGGGGGAAAGGACATCAATGCATTGCATTACCTCTAGTTTTACCATGGCATGGTGGAGGTTAGCCACCTAGATTGAAACCATGTCATTGTATCATCTATAGGTGGTGGAATTTACTTGCTCTTCCCTTGAGATGGGATACAATTATTCTATCATGAAGAAAATCTCAAACCAATTCCTAATGTTGTGGATCTTTAATGTTGTGAGGTACAATTTTGTATCCTTAAACACCCATCCCTCACTATTAGTCATCAAATAAAGCTTAACCTCTTCCTTAAATTGTTGTCTACTAGCTACCATGGTTTATATTTATTACTAATTATTCACACTAGTTTACAAATGATCCTTTTGAAATCTCTCTCATGCTTAGAAACATAATTTAGCTATCTCTTGATTGAATTAAAGCAAATTGAATTTGTTTGGGTTGCCTTTATGTAGGGTCTAGGGTTTAGAGCTTTAATAGTAGAAGTTATCTATGCTTTGGCTTATAGATTTTTTAGATTTGATTTAGACCTTTTCCTTTATACCTTTATGTTTTTAATCCCATAAGATCTTTAGTTTTGTCCTTTTCTGCTTCTGTGGAGCTTATGTGGCACTAGTTTGGATCTTTCATGGCATTTTTTTATAAATTTCATTTGAACATTACCCATTGGTATTTAAAAATACCTCCTTCCTTTTGCTCTATTGGATCAAAATCTTAGATTAAAATGAACCAATAATTCTAATCTGGGTCCTTGTCTTTGATTAGTCCATTGGTCTTAAGCCCTATAGTTATGACACTTGGCTTGTTTACATATATCCATCCTACTCTAAATATTTTGGTCATTCGATCATAAAACAATTATCAACCACTAAACAAGCTTATGGGCTTTTTAAAAGTCAATGGGTCACCTTCATGTCATTGTATCATATCTAGGGACAAGGCATAAATTGTTGACCTACAAAATGCTCGATCATTAAGCTAGCTCATTAATAAAGTTAAGGCTTAGGATTGCATTCCTTATGCTATGTTTTGTTTTGAATTTACTAAGTATTGGACCAATTTAATTCTTCATCTTCATCACCTTCACCATATTATTCATGGAATTCATATAAATTTGAAACATTAAATACTGGAGAAATATCAAAATTTTATGGTAAAGTCACCTCATAAGCATTGTCATTGATTTTCTTCATAATTCTGCATGGTCTAATTTTATTGTACGTCAACCTACTTATATGTGACTTTTGTAAATATCTCTTTCCTTAAGTAAACTATTACCAACTCTCCTTATTCAAATACCTTGGATCTTCTTCTAACATCCATTGTTGTTTTATATTTCTCATTACTTTCCTACAACTTTCTTCTTAATCCTTATAACTACTACATATTTCTGAAAATACTTTTGCATCATCACTAACTCAATCTAAAATTAGTAATTGTACTAAATCTAAAATACCCATAGGATTTATCTCATAAACAATTTGAAAATGTGACCTTCTTGTTGATGTATTCACTAAACTGTTATATGTAAACTCAATTTACGGTAAAGCCAAGCCCCATTGCTTTGGCTTCTCTCCCACTAATGCATCTCAATAAATTTCCCAAGATCCTATTCACAACTTTTAACTATCCATCTATTTTTGGGTTAAATGCAATAATGAATTGTAGGTTATTATCCATCTTCTTCCACAAAGTCCTTCAAAAATGACTTAGAAATTGTGTGTCCCTATTTGAAGTAATAGCTTTTGAAACACCATGCAATCTCACAATATCTATAAAAAATAATTATATAAATCTAGTGGCATCATTAGTTTTCTTAAATGCCATGAAATGAACCATTTTATAAAATCTATCTACAACAAAAAAAATTGAATCGTTACCTCTTTGTGTGTTTGGCAATCCCAACAAAAAATCCATACTCAAATCTATCCATGGCCCTCTTGGAATCGGTAATGACATGTAAATTCTAGTATTTTATGTATGTCCTTTAGCTACCTGACATATTTTTCACCTTGAAACATACCTTGTCACATCTCTCTTCATCTTTGGCCCAAAAAAATTTCCTCCACTAAAGTTATTGTCTTCATCTTACCAAAATGTCTAGCCAAACCACCACTATGTAATTCTCTTATTATATTGTCTCATAGAGACCCAACTGGAATGCATAATTATTTCCCTTTGAAGAGATAACCTTCTTGTATAAAATATTTATCATGAATAATATGTGTCCCTCATGTTAATGGATTACTACACTATTCAACTATCTTGCCAAAATATGGATCAGTATCATATAATTATTTAATAGCTTCAAATCTAATTATTTCACTCACCATAGTAGTTAATAATTCTACCCTCCTACTCAATACATCATCTACCTAATTTTATTTTCTTGGTTTATGTTTCAACACAAAAGTATATCCTTGCAAGAAAGAAACCTTCTTTGCATGCCTACTATTCAACTTTTTTTGTGTATTCACATACTTCAATGCCTCATGATCTATAAATATTATAAACTCCTTAGGTAATATATAATTTCTCCAATGTCTTAATTCTTGTACAATTGCATAAAGTTCAGCATCATAAGTAGATGAATTTTTTTTACCTCATTCAATTTCTCTCTAAAATATGCTATTAGCTTTCCTTCTTGACTTAACACAACACTAATTCCCACAAACAAAGCATCATAATCAACCTTAAACACTTTTTTAAAATTTGGTGATGCTAAAATTGGTCTTTCTATAATCTCCTTAAAAATTTCAAAACTTTATGTGGCTGCTCTAGTCCATGCAAATTCCTTCCCTCTCATGCAATCTATTATTGGTACCATAATACTACTAAAGTTTTTAATAATTTTTTTGTAAAATTTTATAAACCATGGAAACTTATTACCTCTATAATGATTTTTTTAATAAGCCACTCAACAATTTCCTTTATCTTTTCTTCATCCATTTTCACACCATTTGCTAAAACTACAAATTCCAAAAATACCAAACTATTCTATATAAACCTACACTTCTTCAAATTTGCATACAACTTCTCCTTAAAAAATCCATTACCATTCTCAAATGTTGTAAGTTTTCTTATTTAGTCTTATTGAATATCATCAAAATAAACAACCACAAACTTACCAATATATTCTCATAGCACTGCATGCATAACCCTCATAAATGTGCTAGGTGCATTAGATAATCTGAATAACATCACCATCAAATCATATAAGCCATCCCTAGTCTTGAATGCAATTTTACACTCATCTCCTTCATGAATTCAAATATGATAATAAACACTCCTTAGATTAATCTTGGTAAGATATTTTTCTCTTGCAAGCACATCCATCATATCATCTAAATGAGTTATAGGAAACCTTTACTTTATTGTGATTTTATTAATTTCTCTACTATCCACACACATTCTCCATCATCCATCTTTGTTTAGAGTTAGCAATGCTAGTGTCACACATGGAATCATACTCTCCCTTTTCACTTTCTTTCGTAACAATTCAGTAACTTGTTTATTTAATTTTGCATGTTCTGTTAGACTCATCCTATAAGCTGATTGATTGGGTAGAGTTGATCTTGGAATCAAATAAATGTGATGCTGAATATCTCTCTTTGGTGGTAAACCATTTGGTAACTCATCAGTCATAACATTTTTATACTCTTTCAACACTCTTGTTGCTTTTATTGGTATTGACACCATTTTAGTTTCTTCATTCTTTGCTACTAATGCATAAAAACCTATTACCTTCATATCTTAAATAAATTCTTTAGTAGAGAGCATGCTTTCCATCTTCTCTTCCTCTTTAAGAGGTAATAAAACTACCTTTATACCACCTTTCCAAAAAAATTATGTGTTCTTTGCTCCATCATGAACTACTTTCATGTCAAATTTCCATGGTTTCCACAATAACACATGACATTCATCCATTGGAATAACATCAAACCATATTTCATCATTATAACTCTTTCTTATAGAAAACTTGATTAAGCACCTTTTAGCTACTGTAACTTTATTCCCTTTCTTAAACCATGAAATCTGATAAGGATTAGGATGCTTTCCACTTTGCAAATTTAGTTTCTCAATCATTTCTTTAAAAACCATATTTTCACAACTACCACCATCTATAATTACTTTGCATAACTTTCCATCTAAAGTACATCTTATTTGAAAAATATTTGATTATAGCCATGTATCACCATCTTATTTATTTTGAACTTGATCCTTATTTGGAATGATTGTGGTTCTTATCATCATGATATTCTCTCCAACATCATCTGGTGTAACTTTAGTATTCTGCTCTTCTATTTTAGCCTCAACTAGCTTTAATTTTAGGCGATCTTCTTGCCTCCTTTCTTGATCTTGATAGTTTAGACACTCAAATGCTTTGTTACATTATTATCCACATATATAATAGACATAAGATATATGTTGATTTGGAAACCATACTCTAGCACGACCATAACCTCATCCTCTTTAAAATCCTCTTCATCTTTATTAGAATTGAAACCCTTGCTTATTATCATTTTGATTTTTTGCAACACATGATGATTCACCTTTATTAGCATTAAAGCCACCTATGGTGGTATTAAACCCACCTCATCCCCTTATTATAGTGGATCCACCTCTTTTTAGACCAATAGATATCCTTTTAAAATTCTATCTATTTTGTTTTTCTTCTACTTTTAAAGTTAATTGATAAGCCTCCTCCATGTTAAGTATTCTATATATGTTTAATTCATCTTGAATATAAAATTTCAAACCATTTACATACCTTATATCCACCTAGTCTTCTATTTCATCATGCTTCACTCATATATAAATCTTGTAAAATTCATCTGTATACTCTCTTATACTATGATTTTTTTACCTTAAATTATAAAATCTTCTGTATAGGGTTTGTACATAATCCACATGAAGAAATTTCTCCCTCAGCTTCTTATCCATATTTTTCCATGAATTAATCTTCTCTTTACATTTTATCTATCTCTCTTTTTTAGGTGATCCCACCAAATCATTGCATGACCTTTCAATTTCATGCATGCAAAATTTACCTTCTTGTCTTCTCTCATAGTCTTCCACTCGAAGAACTTCTTCATGCTATTCATCTAATCTATAAACTCCTCTATTATTAAACTACCTCCATAATTTGAAACATAAACTTTGATTCCTTCATTTCTTCTTTCTAAATTCCAAACCATCCTCTCTTCCATCGATGGTAGCTACTCTTTTTGTTCTTCTTATTGAATTTCTTCATCACAATCTATGTCTTCTTCATCACCAACTTGTCTTCTTTGTTGATTGGTGATAACCTCTATTAATTTTTAAACTTGCATTTGTAGATTTTATATAGTTTGGTTCATCTACATAACACCTCCTCATCCTCTTTCCATTCTTTACTCCTCCAAGATTCAAACTTGCTCTGATACCAGATAATGAACTCAAAAACTAACAAGAACAAGAAAATTACCAATAGGTCAAGATCGTGAAACAATACTCAAAATTGATTTGTATTCATTAATTGAAATAATTACAAACCCAAACCATGCTTATATAAACCTCCTCATAATTTAGAGTTAACATGCAATAATTCAAAAAATCTAAAATCTAAAAAAAACATATATTTTTAGTAGCTACTATTTATAGTAAGTCACACATGCAAGTGTGTGCAACTCTAAAATATTATCAACACTAAAATTAGCCTATAATAATAAAGTAAATTTAAATTGACTTTTGGTTCTAAAAATATACAATTTCTAAAAATAGAAAAATCTTTAAAAAAAATTAAATTGAGTTTTCAGACCATATTTTTTTTGCATCACAAAAGAATTCACCTTTCAAAAGGTAGAACCTTTTATAGGTTTGACCCCCTATTAAAGGAATACAACTTGGTGAACCTGTAATACATGAAGAAGATGTGGAAATCTTGATAGAAGCACATTTACAACAAGCCAAGGCTAGAGTCTAGGGACTAAAATAAAGGATCCAAAATTTACAAAGGGAGAGGGAGAATGTACAACCTCAAGAATCCTATCAGTACCAGATGCCATGATTAAGATACTTGATGAGTCATTCTATGACATGTTTGAGGCATTAAAGTCAATAAAGATGAGGCAAAGTGAATTAGAAGACCAAGATGCATTGGCCACCAGGTCACCTAATGGCAAGCCTCAGAGGACAAGAATGCCCAACTCCTCAACATTCAAGCAAAGAAGTAGATCCCAAACTTTAGGACCATAAGTATGGGACACCTAGGCATAATCTTAGGGATTTTTATTGATAAATTCAAATCTTGAGTATCTAGCATACCAGAGGCTTTTAAAATATGATAAAGGGCTCATTAGTAGAATTGAGCAACTTCTTGGCACCATACTTTTTAATCTTTCATAACCTACTACCCTTGGCCTCATAAATGATGAAGAGTTTAAGCATAGAGCCACTTTGGTGACTCAAAACATCTAAGGTAAAAGTAAAGGCTAGTCTGGATAAGATAACAACAAGATATTGGATATGATAGTCAATGCAGGTGAGAGGATTAATGAAGCTAAAATCATCAAGGAGGCCTTGGCAAAAAATGATGAAGAATTCGATGAGCAAGTGGACCAAGAGGAAGAGTGCATCATGAAGCTTGTTTTGGATCTCTAGCTAGTTGATGAGCAACATGAAAGGGCCATAAGCAGCCTCCAATAACAAATAGGGGCCCCACCAGCAAGTTAGAACAATATTCTATTCTAATAGAAATTAAGTGGCATTTTATGATAGAATATTCCATTGTAAAGGCATATGCTAGTTTGTTAGCATATTTGCCTCTAAATCAGTATGATTTGGAAAACTACATGTATTATATAGCTTTTAAGGATAATTATCTTTATTGTTGTACACTTGTATTTTTTTAGCTAATTGGTATACTACCTATTCTTCCTATAAAGGCATGTATCACCATTATAAAATTATGATATTTTGGAGCAACTTTGTATACTAGAAGAAATTAATAGAATTAAGGAATTCTTGTAAGGATTATCCATTTTGATGTGTTAATTGCTAAATATAGCTTTTCTCTCAATTGTTAGTAAAAGTCTTGAATTTGAATAATATCTTTGAATTTTGAATAACATTCTTTAATCAAAATGTTTATAATTTGTGCTTATGCTAAATTAGCTAAAAGATCTTAGGTTTTGCTTCATTTCATTTTGCTCTATATTCAGATGTGCAATAGTTATTTGATTGTGGTAATAAATCCCTAAAGTAGACCTGGTTCTTACTTTTTATTCCTAAAAGTTTTTCTCTAAAGTTTGACTGATATATAGTGAGATTTAAGTTTAGGCAATGTTGTACTATATATTTTTTAAATACATATTTAGTTACCATTAATACTTTGTCATAATTTTTAGGACCAAAATTGGCAATCACTTATTTATTTGCTACCCTACCTTTCTCTTTGCTCTTTTTTTACACCATGATCACATTAGTTTTAGCCACATTATAAATATCCATTTAGATTAGTTTGTATTATAAGGAAGGAATGTAATTCAATAAGAATCAACAACTATTCACAAGAGAATGGACAAAGGTGGTTCCCAACCACCAAGATTGCATAAATATTATGGAATAGTTATCTTGCTCTATTGTTATTTCACCATAGATAACCAAATTGTTAAAACCTACAACTCATGCTTTAAATTTTCTAACTTCTAAAATGAGAAGTGTTATTTTAACACTAAGGGCACCAATGGTACATTTAGAAGCATCAATAGGGTCCAACTTCCTAGCTAGGGAAGTGGATAGAGAACTGAATAGTGCTTGGAAAAATAAGGAATCCTTGAAGTGGATGCCCCCTATACTAAATTTGAATATTGCCTAGAGAAAGAAGGAATCCATAAAATGGATGCCTCCTATACTAAATCTTAATAGAAATAATAAATGCACAGAGGCCCAAAACCATTGTCTACCCTCTATCCTGCATAAAATCATGTAATCTATAATGTGTATATAGAATTTGTATGTTATGAAGAGCAAAATATATCATTCCCCTACTTTGAATAATCTAAAATATAACTGAGAAGTGTTTGAAGGTCCAAAACCAATGTTTACCCTCTATTCTACACAAAATCATATAGCCTAGGTTTGGGTAATATTATGGACTAACTATTGTAGATGATCATATGATCCAACCTAGTGATAACCTGGGTATAGCTGGGTGTAATCTAAAACTTTGATAAATATGTAAGAAGAAAGTAGTACGTCTTTCCATTCAAATATATATAATCTTGGATGATGAAGAACATGAACATATGTACCATGCCCCCAAATCTAGTATGTGAGTAATGTATATGTATAGTCTGGTAATATGTATAACCACATGTGATATGAGATATCATGCCATGCCCCATGTGTAAAACTAGAGATAAAAACAATGTGCTCTACACTACACCTATGATCTACTATCTAGTCTATAACTATGGCATGTTGTATAAAGATGTATGTGTGAGAAATGTAGTGATGTACATGCCCCCAAATCTGATATCTAGTCTAAATCTATATCAAAGTCACTGTGAATCCATATGATCTAAGCCACTATATATCTAACTAATTTATGTATCCATAAACTAAATGTATGTCCCTTTGAATGTCTTGAGTAATGTTAAATGACCCATGCAATCTAAATCACTATATATCTTGACCAATATGAGCTAAATCTAATAATTCTAACTGTTGGAGGTTTAAAAACCATATTGAGTGACCCATGTAGTTTTAATCACTATATATTTCTCTAATCTAAGGTGGATCTAATAATTAGACTATTGGAGGTGTAATAACTATGGTGTATTTATATATGAGAGTGGATAGGTGTGTTAGGTAAGTGTATGAAATAGGAATAGTAGGAATAATGCCCCCTTTTGGGGAAAATGATGAAATTTTTAATAGAGGAGATTGAGCCAAAAGTGATGACTAGTGGCATAATACTAGGAACAAAGTTGGTATAGTTTCAATTGATTTGAGAATTTGATTGATTGTTTAGATTGGGTTATTTGAAATTGGAACAAGTTTTTGATTGGTATGGACCAATTTTTGTATCTGAGCATAATAAATATATAGAGATGTGTGTGTCATATTAGGAAAATTATGTAGTAAGAGATTGAGGCTTACTCAATATTGAAGATGTTTTCACCATGGTTACATGGAACAAAATGGTTTATAAAATATAGCTATAGGGTTAAAGTTATAGGCAAAATGATATTTTGCTTTAGATGAAAAATTTGTTTGATATAGGAAAGTTGGATTGATTCTAGATTCATTTGTTCATTGAGTAGTTTGAGATTTATAGCTCTGGATTAGGAGATATGCCGAGGAGATAAGCACCTACCACAAATTTATTTGAGCAATTAATAGCCCAAATTGAGGTTATTAGGGAGGTTACCTTGGTAAGTAGCTGAAATGCATTATTTTTGCCTATTTAGAAGCCTTTTTTAGATGTTTTTGAGTTATTTTAAGAGTCTTTGGAAAAAATTTACTAGATCCAATGCTCCTATCCCTCCTCCAATGCTACTATCTAGGCTTCAATGTTATTATCTAGGTTTTAGTGATCTTATTTGGTGTTGTTGTCTTGTACCTAGTATTGTTGTCTTAGAGGCTATATTTTCTAGGCTAATGCTTAATTTAATTACTATAATTTTCATTGGCTATTGATTTGGCATGGTTGATTAATATATATTCAATTTTTTGGTGTTTTGAAGGTGAGGTATGGAAGAGGGAGTTTTGTAGGGGATAGGTGATGAAAACTCTGAGATTGTTTCCTTTATTAGCTAATGAGAGATCTATGATGGATAGGGTAGGGTTGGGTCATGTGTGTGACCTAGGAACTATGCAGTGGGATAGGCATTTGATTACCACCTTGTGTGAGAGGTAGAATTTAAACACATGTACTTTTTGGTTTCCTACTAGAGAGATGACTATTAATCTAGAGGATGTGTACTATATTTTACATTTGTTGGTTAATGGATGGTATGTGACTTTGTAGGATAACATAGGTGCAAATGTTATTGATCATGCATCCTTGTTTTTCATTGGTGTGCCCTTAGGAATACATAGGAAAGGTAGTGATAGTGACTTATTGTTATTGGTTATTATATGATCGAGTGTTCTGTGTTTGTATAAGTGGTTGGTAGTGTGTTTGGCTTCATTTATTGCAATGGATGGGAGTGGGGTGTCGATTGCATATATGATGCATAGGATTGTATGTAGTGTATAGGTATATGGCACTATGTTCTCATGGGGTATGACTATGTTTGTCCACTTATATAGGGACCTTTATAGGTTTACTCAGGGAGAATTCAATGGTGATTTAAGTGTAGTTACATTATTGCACTGTTACACTTACACGAGTACATAGTAGTCATGTAGTTGATGGGATTAACAAGAGAGATGTGGGCACCTCTACATCCATATGGGGAGTGGTGGATGAATTCATTGGCTATTAGGTCTCCTAAGATGGATCACTATAGATGAGTGTTAGACAGACTAGTGGCTTGGGATATCATATGGAGGCCCTATAGAGGATTTTTTGGGTAGTTTGAGGATGGAGTGTAATTATGGTATATGAGATTCAGTTGTTGATTACATGACCATTAACCTGAAGTGTATGAGTTATTTCAATATGATAATATGAATAGATAGTTTGGAGTTCCACGAGATGTGCCCCCAGTAAAATGGGTGTAGGTCAGGAGTACATAGGCATTAGTGAGAGTAGGAGCTCATGGTAGGCCTACTGAGGCTAAGTTAGCACCACTACCTTTAGATGCACAAGATACAACTATAACTATTCTTGATGTAGATGATGTTAATTACATAAAGGCATATATTATATGGTGAGTGAGGCATCAGTGGGCTCCATTATATCCTCTTGATAGATGGGATGCCCCTGAGTATGAGGATCTTATTTTGATTCACATGATGGGAGGTAAGTTTTGATTATACTTGAATTGTACACAAGTTCAAGTTTTGTTCTAGTTTGTTTTGAAAGTGTATGTTTAACATAGTGTTGCCTATTTACATGCAAGTGGTGTGGGAGGTACTTAGGATGAGGTACCTACTAGGGTCAGTGGTGGAGATGAGTATTAGGAGATTATTATTGAGTCTACACTTTATGAACTTACACATCATGTGCCTGATGATGTTGTGGAAGAGGGTTTGATAGAGAGAGTGATAGTTATGGCTAGTGTTTATGCTCATTTATTTGATAAGGATGTTATAGCTTTGGCTACATATGTTAGGGCAACTAGAGAGAGAGAGATGAGCTAAGGGCTGATCTAGATAGGCATAAGATGCTTCCACCTAATTATGAATCAGTGAGTTCTTTAGTACATGGATCTTTAGAGATGGTATGTAGAATTATGTGAGTAGCATGGTTGATTACTAGAGTGAGAGAGCCATCATAAAAGGTATTTGATGTGTTGAGGATGTGCAGGACCATCGAGTTCTAGACTAGATTATGGGACTAAACTGGAGGAGAGAGTGAGACTGAGAGTGAGGGCATGATGCCCATTAATGATTGATTATATTTTGATATGATGTATATGTTTTTAAAACTATTATATATATATATATATATGGATGTTGGTTTGATTTTGTATTCATGTGTATTATGTTATGGATTTTGGAATGTAGTGGTATTTAGACTGTAAGTGGTTAATTTAAAAATAGTTGATTTGGTATTGATTTTGAATTCGCATATGATTAGTAAAATGGTACTTTGGATATGATTTGATTGTTCATGGTATGTTTAGATGTTTTGCTTTTAGTTTGAATTGTAATTATATGTAAGAAAAAAATGTTGGTTTTATAATTTGTAAAATTTATTTGGTAAAGTGGATTGGTTTGAAATTGGAAAAAAATAAGATATTGGTAAGGTCTAGATTTAGATAACTTGGTTTGTCTATGGATGGCTATTTGGAATTAGGAATGTTAGTTTTTAGTATGGGGGATGTAAGATAGCACTGTGTGCATATCACTTCCATAAAAGTGGCTCAAGAATACAAAGGTTAGATAGACCATTGGCTCCATAATTACCCTACTAAGTGAAGCTTTATGAACTAAAACTAATATGACTATATGGTGTTGTATCACTATTTGAACCGTATTGGCCAACTAAACAAGTGCCCATATGTTCATGTTGTGTAGGAATGTGCTTTATATCTGATATTGTATGTTGTGTACTACTTATAGCTATGCATGGAGATTCTAAAAAATGTAACTTTATTGGTTGTGTAGTTGAAACTGTGTTATGAATAAGGCTCAATTGTTTATAATCATATACCCAGTGGCCTCTACTATGATGTGTATGATTATGCAAATCAAGATGGAGTTAAAACCTATGATCAGGGTTTATTTAATCTTAACTATAACAAATTACTACATGAGATAGAACCCAAATAATCTAGCCATAGTGAAGATTTCTCATGAGTAGTAATCTATGGTGTAGGGTCATTTAATCTTAACCGTAGTGGATTGATACATGAGATAGGACCCAAAAATCTACCCATAGTGAATATTTATCATGAGTATTATTCTATTGCAATGCATGTGACTCTACTAGATATGTATATGGAACTACATTATGTATTCCTTGGACTACAGTGATATATGTAGGCTATTCTTGATGTATTAGTTTCCAAACCTTTTGAGGTGGTGGAATAGGAGATATCTTGTGAGATTCTATCATAAAACCTACATTGCTCTCATGATGAGTGATTGATGATTCTTTTAAAGGAATGTCCTAGGATGACTCAGTTGTGGAGGAATGAGGTTTAGGGTTCCATGTTGGAGGAGATATCGATGCTCCCTGTGTGAATGTTATGATGCCATTATCAACACATCTAGTAATGTAATCCCTGAGTCCATAACAATCATTATCTTTATGTCCATGGATATGATGATAGTTACAAAAGGGATGATGTGGTTGTCTATGTAAGAGATGTGGATCTCGTTGATTAGTAGAAGATAGTGTGATTAATCTCCTATCTATTAGTGTTGATAATATGGTATATGGGTTATTCTACTCTGAATCAAATTATAGTGGTGCCTTGTTGTTATTCTCTATAGTGCATACTTTAGGTTGTGCTCTAGAAATTAGCTCTTTGTTCTTGACTAGTTACTTTTTTATTATGATCTCATGTCTTGTTTAAGATATGGTGAATGCTAAGTGATAGGAGATGTAGATAAAGATGTTTCTATGAAATCTAGAGTGATTTGATCAACTGAATCTACCTCAATCAATCCCAATTTATTTTCCAAAGATAAAATTGTATAACATAAGTGTCTAAAAGAAGACTCTATCTAATATAGTAGATGCTCAAGGAGAGGTTGGCAAAGCCATTTAATAAAGATATGTTGAATCTCTAATTTTTTTGGTTTATATATCAACCTTAACATGTGAGCCTTGAATCTTAAGATATACTCACTAATTGGCTCTAAATAATTTTGATGTAGTGTGGCAAGTTTCTCATATGTAATACGAGGACCTAAGTTTATGATCTAATATCTGAGAAATACCTTTTGTAAGTCATCATATGTGTGAAATAAACCAATGGGGAGTAGATGAGAGAACCAATTCTATGCTTCCCCTGCTAATGTCTATTGAAATAACTTGAGTGGAATCAAAGGACTAACATGAGATGGAAAATCTTTCTAAAATGCCTAAAGGTGTATGAATGGATTTGTAGTTCCATCAAAGTGTGTCAATGATGGTATCTAAAAAAGCTTAGGAAATGAAGATTTTATGAATGTCTTTAGAACAAGGTTACCATGTAGATCATTAGCATCCATCCAAGACTTATAATATTTGTTTTCCAAGGTAAGGATATGTACTTGGTGTTGTAATTTACCAACTACATGTATCAAAGAGATGATATCCTAGGATGGTACATTATTATATTAAAGTGGTTCATTAAATCATTCAATTTGATTATTAATTTTAACCATGGGAATGATACATTTATCAATTGGATCATAAAGAGGGGGTGTGGTCACTTGAACCTTGGGAGTAATGGTAAACTAGACCTTACTAGAGGGATGTGGGTTATTATTCTCTTTAGGTGAAGAGTGAGAACTGAGTTTTAATATAGTGAGGGGTGACTTGGGAGATTCATTATTATATTTATGTTTTAGTGAATCACATTCTAATTGAGTATAAGATGTGTTATTAGGATTAAAATGTGCATTATTTGAAATGTAAT
This sequence comes from Torreya grandis, assembly GCA_037957365.1. Taxonomy (NCBI): domain Eukaryota; kingdom Viridiplantae; phylum Streptophyta; class Pinopsida; order Cupressales; family Taxaceae; genus Torreya; species Torreya grandis. The sequence goes on along the minus strand of JARHVA010001364.1, from coordinate 2,388,683 downwards.
CATTCATAAAAGTAGAAACAACAATTGGAAGTGCATTATGTTTGAGAGCAGGAGTGAGAGAAGGGTTAGAAACATGAGATGCATATTATTCTTCACTATGTGCATAATTATCATCATTGTTATCATATATGTAATATTATTCATAATCATTCTAATTTTCATAGTCATTGGCATTTTCACTATCATATTCATTATCACTTCCATCATTGCTAGGGAGAGGTGTAAGAGAAGAATTTAGTTCTTTTTTAATATGCAATAAATTATCATTTGAGATTGAAATATCATTGCATCTATGTTATACATTGATGAGAGACATGCATTATTTTCATGTGCAATATGAGAAGTAAGAGAAGGAGATTTTTCATTTGAACATTCTTTTGACAAAGTAGAGTTAAGAACATGAGATGTATCATTTGAACTATAAATTGGTAATTTGATTCTATTGTGTTTATATTGTTGTAATTTGAACATGAGAGAGAGAGAGAGAGAGAGAGAGAGAGAGAGAGAGAGAGAGAGAGAGAGAGAGAGAGAGAGAGAGAGAGAGAGAGAGAGAGAGAGAGAGAGAGAGAGAGAGAGAGAGAGAGAGAGATATTAGGTTTGCATGGAAGCAAGTTATAACCAATAAGAGGTTCACTTAGAAGTGCATGACTGATTTTTTTCATTTGGTGTAATGTGCATAGGAGAATGAGGTGAGAAGTATCTTTCCCATTTATCAAAATTATTTTCTTTAGAAGAAGGAATAAAAGAGATGGGTTTGAGAGAAAAAGGTGCATCTATTTATGATTCACTATCATCATTATGTATATCATCATATCCCTAATAACAAAAATAATAATTATATTCATTATAAATAAAATCATTTTCTACATTCTTAGCTAATGTGAAATTTTACAAATTTGTCAAATCATTGTCATAATTATAAGACAATTTTAGGAATTCATCTATGGGATGAGAGGGAGGAATTGCTTTTGTGTCTATTTCATTTCTTTCACCAAACAGATTTTTGAAAATTACTATGAAGTAAATAAATGCACAAAGAATTACTATCATCAAAATTTTGCAATTACTTTTGATAATCCAAACAAATTTTTAAAAAATCAAATTATTTTTCTAAAAATTGGAAGGGAGGAAAACTTGAGGTTTGAGGACCTAGTTTGGAAATCTAAGGTCTAGACCTAGGGTTTTAGAATCTTAGAAAATTAATGCAATAATTTTAAATTATAAAAATAATTTTGAATAGGAATAATGCACAAAAATTTATAAAAAAATTAGAATTATGAGATTAAATTTTTGCACAAGAAAACTACTAATATTGAAATTTTGAGATATTTTTGACAAAGTATCTAATGTGCAAAAATTCCAAAATATTTTTCTAGAATTTGTAAGGGAGGAAAATTTGAGGTTTGAGGACCTAGTTTTGAAATCTAGGGTTTTGAGATAGGGTTTTAGAATTTTGAAAAATTATGTAATAATTTTAAATTCTAAAAATAATTTTGAATAGGAATAATGCACAAATATTTATATAAAAATCAAAATTTGGAAATTAAATTTTAGCATAAAATATGAAGAAAAAACTCTAAGAGTAGCTAGGGTTTTAGGTTTGTTTAAAGTAAGTCAAGTTCACCAAAATATTTTATTATTTTTGGGAATCTAGTGTTTATATACTAAATAATAAGGGTCTAGATAAATAGGAAAAATCTAGTTTAATAGGGAAAAATATAGATTTTCAATATGGAATTTTACAAGAGGAAGAACAATAAACTTATCTAAAATTGAGCTAAAATGAATGATCTAAGGGATGGTAATTAAGGTGCAGGATTGAGACACTATCAAGAATCTAAATCTAGATTTTGTTTTCTCTTTAGATAGGATCACTGAAATAAGACACCCTAGTATCCAACATTGTAATCCTTCCCTGATGCTATTTTCCTTAGGATCTAAACTTTTTGAGTTTTGTTTTCCAAGTCTATGTGAGCTTGTGTACCAAATTTTGAGGGCTATAAGTCAACAAAGCTCACTATAGGTTCATTTTAATCTCCAAAAACTATATCCATCTACGCATATGTAAATAAATAATACATCAAAAGCAAAAGGGGGAAAAAATGGGTTAGGGAAGAATGATCACATGATCTAGAACCCCTACTATCCTGATCACTACCTACATTAACCCTCAAGCTAGGGTCTCAAATCAAATGTTTTTCTCCCTTAGGGAATGTGAATAATCAATGTGCATGATATAAGCAAGAATTAATTTTTCCAAGACCCTTCTCTGATTAAGCATGTAAGTCTATGTGTGATGTAGAATGTTGAGCTATACAATTAACTAATTTTTATTATGTCTAATGTGCCAAAATAGTAAGTGCTAGATATAAAATGCCTTGTGTAGTCCTTTATAAATGAGATTCATTATTAAAAAAATTGGGAGATTTATTTACATTAGGCTGACATTAAAAAACTTAGGGAAAAATCAAATAAAAGGGGTAAGACTCACCTAGTGGAAGAAACTGATCATTAAGGCTTTATTTGACTTTAATTAAGAGTGCTAGAAACTAGACACCCTAGGTTCCATCATTATAGTCTAATCCTAGTGCTCTTATCCTATAGGCTAGGGACCAAGGGGATGGAATAAGCATGAAAAAATTGACCTAGCTGAGGTGGAATGATCATTTGAAAATCTTTGAATGACTAAGAATAGGTAAAAAGGTGACTCAAACTTGAAACAAGACCAACATGACTAAAATGACAGACATGACTAAATGTGAACAAAGCTCATATTCTCCAGTCAGATTCTCCTATGAAAAGACATGATATGTGTGGTTACTTGAAAATTTTAAGGTATATACAGTAAACCAAGATGGAAATGAGTTGTAGGATCATACAAATCCATTATCTCTTTACCTTCTTTTGCCACTAGTAACTCAGTGCCTGAAAAAAATTGAATATAAATTCCTTGCCACCATTTTTACATCAAAACACCCAAATTCTACCAAATCCCTTCATGGCTCTTACATGAGAAAAAGGAAAAAAGATCCATCAAGAAACAAGGCAACATAGGGGCTAACATTATGTTGTAATAGGGTGGAAAGAGAAGTTTTGAGGAAACAAGTCCAAAATAATCCAATGTGGGTTTGATATGAAATAAGGTATACTCAATGTTATAATGGTTCTCACTCGATCATGGTACAATATGTCTAGATAATATGCAATGAGTGCTTCAAAATCCTTACCCATAATAAACACATGTAAAACTAGGGAAAAGACATTTATGATATGAGTTAGGGAATATAAATATAAAATGTATTAAATTTCATAGAATATAATTGATAGTTGTGGCTACTTAATTTCTAAAAATTAGAGGAACCATTTATTTTTAAATTGATTTAAAATTTTCCAAAATCCTTATAAATAGCTCATATACAAGAGTAAGGTAAGAAGATCAACTTAATAATAGTTTAAAATTTTACAGCCTTATACAAGGCACAATAGATCATATAAAAATATTTTGTTTAAACAAGGGAAAAGATCAAATCCTCCCTACATCGATGAATTCACCAAAATGAAACTTGGTCAATGAAATATAGAAAACACTTACTTGTATTAAGAAAATAGTAGGCAAGATGGGTGTATGGAATGAAGAGTGAAATAAAACAAAATTTGAGGCATTGATCTAGTGTTTGGAAGGTAGTGGTAATCATAATAGGAAAGAGAAGATTAGGTGGATGCAGAGTAAGGAGGAAGTAGATAATAGAGAGAGGGGGAAAAAATGGGTGAAAGTAAAGGGAAGTATAAATAGTTTATTTTAGAGCCCTTCCTGATTTATTTCACTTTGCCTTATAACATATCTTTTATAGATTTGACAATAAATATTAACTAGTTTCAAAGACACCTAAACATATACGTATCCAAAAAGACACCTAAACTAGTTTCAAATAAAGTAATGGCCCATTCCATAGTCTATTCCCTATAATATAATGTAAATATAATGCCTCTAGTTATCTTAAATTCTCACCAATCTAGGTGTTCTTGATAGATAATTTTCCATATCCCATTACCTCTAATGAAAATAAAATGATAAGGGTTTGTAGGATTAGGGACTGATTGCTTTAAGATTTGCACCATAGAGAACATCTAGCTTCAATGTTCATCTTTATAATTTAAAAAATCTTGCATTCATCATTAAATGATTCAAAGTTAGTATTCATAAGAAAAAATTATTAAGATCAGGTCCTACTACTAACAATACACATAGTTGAAAATAAAGACAAGACTAGTTGAATAAGATGAACATAGATTAGACATACATATATAATGCAGAAAAGGAAAGCATCACACAATGCAAGGAGACTGATTGAAGCACAACATCTATTTTTTTTTAAACATACAACCTTACTAGTTTGAGTATCTTGACCTCCTTTATCATAAACAAAATTCTTAGCCTTGTTTTAGACTTATAGAATAGTCACAACCTCATCTATGCCCTCAAAGCGGTGCCATGATTTATATGAAAATACATTTTATGTGTTATTCCCCTACATATTCCATTTTTATATCTACACCATTACAATTCTATGTTTCTCTTAATTCATGTTGAAAGGTGCTCAACCAGTGAATGTAGTTGCCATTACAGAGTGGTCGTTGACTTGGGATAGGAGAGACAATTGTGTGAGGGAAAAATCTAATGGATCTCATGGCATTTAAAAAGTTATGAAAACTCTTAGATGCTACCATCAATCTAAATAAGGTTTCTTATCAATAAATTTAGAGGCTATTAATGATCCAAACTACATTATAGGAGATACAGGTTTCTATTCTCAGTAAATTATACTATAGTAAAAAAATTTAAAAAAAAACTTAATTGCCCTTGCACCATTGAATTTTGCATATTTTTGTCAGTGTCAACTTCAATGGTAGTAGACAAAAATATTATCGAGGAAAAAATATTTGCATGAAAGTCTATTATTACCATAATTTAGGTTGAAAATACTAACATTAAGGACCAAGTGGTAGACAATAATGGATTTTATTCCATCCTCTCCCATGTCATTATAAATGAATATATTATGATGGATATTGTGCATGAGGCCAATAGTTTTCTCTATAATAACATGTAAAATATTTGAGCCAATGAAAACAAAGATAAATGATTTTTTTACTAATTTGCATTAAAAAATATGCAATTCAACTTTAAAAAAATGTAATTTTTCTATGCATGCAAAACAATGCATTTTAATTGGTCCAAAAGACAAAGTTTAATCGAGGGTTAAATCAAATTGAAATATTTAGTATACCCTATGGGACTAATAAGACATAAACCTTATAAGAGAATATTTAGTTCTATCATTGTCTGGTTTAGGTGGAATGTTCTTATTTTTCCTTTTTGAGCCCTCAATGTCTTATACATACATTGGATGTTGTTCATACATACCATTTAGTTGGAAAACATAGTTGATTATATCTATATAATTATTTTTTAAAATCCCATTTTCCATAGAAACATTAATGGAAGTGATTAGTACATACTAACATGATTAGTCAATTAAATGTGGATTTCAGGTTATAGACTAATAAATGGATTTGTTAGATTTAATTATTAATTTTATTTATATAATTGGATATTGATAAAAAGAAAAATATAATATAATTTCTTATTATTATTATTTAATGTTAAATATGATTTAATTTTTTACATTGAATAATATCAAATAAATTGACATGCTTAAATTGATAAATGTTAGATATTGACTATTATTGATTTGTTTGTATAGTTTTACTAATGATAGTTATTTAATGGAATGCATTGATAACTTTTTTTTAAATTTGAATTGATAAATGTCATATGGATTGATTATATTAGTATTATGATTATCATGTTGGATTCATATCTTAATTGGGTCTAACTATTCTTTTGGTTCTAATGAGTGTGATTTTTTCACAAGTTTATCTACTAACAAGAGGGAGGGAATCATCAGGGAGATTTAGTTAGATGATCTACTAATGGAATATGAGAGAACAATGTGAATTCAAGTTAAATAAATTAAATTTATATTAAAACCATAATTAACACTCATATGCCACCTAAGAAGGGTAGATAAAATGTTGTCACAATAAGTTTTATTATTCAAATTTTAGGGAATTTATCATATTGTGTGCTTTGATCTCTTATAGTTTATCATTATGACTTAGTGACTATATGTTTATGTTTATCATATGATTTTTAAGTTTATGCTTAAATTTTTATAAGTGTTTATATTTATAACATGGTTGATTTCATTATATTTATTTTACTATTATTTAGACTAGTTTATGTGTGTGGACTTTTCATTATGACTCACTTATGAGTTTTGAGTTCTTATAGTATTATATCAGATATATTTATTGACATTGAAATTTATAATTTATACATGACATTAACCTTAATTTTAAGGCTTGGTTTAAACTCTAAAAATGTTGTCATTTTTCAAATTCTTACCTTACATTGACATCAACATTGAGTTTACACTTGGCATTAGAGATTTAAATGTGAATTGATATTAAGATAAAATAATGAAATTTCCCTATGTAAATACCTATGACATGGAGTTAGTATACATAATAATCTAACCTAGACACTATGATAATTGATCAAAATACCCTTTAAGTTAAAAATAATAATTAAACCTTGTATAAAAATCATGCCAAAACCTAAAATATTATGCTAAGATAATTAAAGCATATCAAAATGTTGTACTATCAACTACGAAGTTGTACTACGAATAAGTGTGGGTCACATACCTAAAATACTTTAAACTAGATCTTATTGTGATTTATGGTGATCATGGATTTGAATTATAATAAAATCAGTTACATACTTAACCAGTTATAAAGAATAGTGAATCAATTATTTTTGAAAGTTGAATCTTCTTCAATAAGCTAGGGAAAACTAATAAATAATAGTGAATTAATTATTTTAGAAATCTGAAGCTTCTTAAACAAGCTAGGTAAAACTAATAGGATTAAGGTTTTGATAGTTTTACTATAGTTTTAGTCATGAGTATCAGTGGTTGACCATTTAGATGAAGCCATAGAAAAATTGTGATTATTTTTTGCATGTATTTTACATGAAAATTGCATGAAATTATGAAATTTACATGAAAATATGGATTTTTCATGTGAGTATCTTTTTTGGGAGATTTTAGTAAATTAGTGTAATTATATTTTTATTAAACATATCCATGTATGGCTTTAGAAAAAATAGAAAATGGAGTTGAAGGTTTTTTAAAGGGATAAAAATTTTTGGCCAAATTTTGAAAAGAGAATGAGGAAGTGGAATCCAAAATGTCCCATGACATTTTGGGCCCCTTATGCTTAATATATAATTTTAGTGTTTTTAGGTGTTGATAATTATTTTTGTCCACTAGCATAAGGTCCTCAATTATTTTCATTAAATATTTTTGATATCTTAGGTATGTTTTTTGGTTCCCTTTCCTGAATAATTATATTGTTATTTTGGACACAACACATTGTCTATATAAGGTTAAAAATATTTTAATAGTTTCTAATATTTAATGACATATCACAAGAATTTTGAATCCCCTTAGATTATTGAATGAATCACTCTTGGCCTTAAAGTTTAGTAAACTTAATAAACAATTAATAGGCCACACCATAATGCTTTCCATAGGTTTAACTTTATATATGGCCATTTTAATATTCATTTGGTCTAAATTAATTTTAATGTGTTGCATGAGGTTTGTATAACTAGTAGACCCAATCATAGTTTTATGTGAAATGAATAATCAAATTTGTCGACAAATATTCCTTTTTTATGTAAAATTGAAATATTTACATTGCGATGTATGTTAGTTTATGGGATTTTTTTGTATGCTACGTGTTATTTATGTCTATAGGGCTTAGAGTGTGGATTCCAAGATTATTATAGAATATAAAAATATGAGCAGGTATCCATAATTTAAATGAAGACCTTTTTAAATAAAAAGTGATTTTTGAACTTTGATTCCTAGAGAAAACATGAAGCTACCATATGTGTTTTTTTGAGTGGTCATGATAAAATTAAGTAAATACATAGATGCCAAAATGAGTAAAGTGTAAAAATAATCTCATGGGTACACAGACTTTACATAATAAGTTTGGGGGAACTTTTTGATCTTATAACAAATTAAAAACTACCATGTGTCTCAAATATATTATTGCTTACATAACATGTCCCATTTTTAATTTGAAAAAGGTGACCCTCTTTTTCTTAAATAATTTGAAGGTTACTACATCTAGTCTAAGGGACCTTTCATGTCTAAGGATGTGTCACTTGATTCGATCTCTACCAAGCTCCCAGTCTTCTAAATCAAGTCAAGTGAGCTTAAAATTCATTAATTCTAAACTAATGGAGTCCATTTGACCATATCTATAAAATCTAAGCTTGATGCCTTAGGAATTTTTATGTATTCCAAATCTAGGCCTTGAGTCTTTAGATTGCCCCTAGACTTTTCCATGTGTCTCCATCAAATCATTTGGAAGTTTTTATCCAATTCCAAATGGGTTTCTAAAACCAAAAAATATATAATTATTTTAATTCCCTAAGGCCTTGAGAACATGCCACATGGCATGATCTTGGGAATTGAGCTGATGAGATACTAAAAAATAGTCTAATGGTTTTAATCCCCTACAAACTTGATAATTTGCCACATGTAAACATCTTGGGATCCCAATACCTTAGATAATTAATCAATAGTTTAATTTTTTTGATCCCCTTAAGGGCTCAAGAAGTCACCATGTGATAACTTACCAAGATATTAGGAGCTCGGGCTGATAGGAGACTCAGGCAAGGGGATAATAATCCCATGGCCTTGTGAGCTTGAGAAGATTCCACATGGTGGATTATAAAAAACTTAAGACCACAAATATGAATCTAATTATAGTAATGATCTAAAAGGTCTATCTTTCTAAGAGGATGCCATGTGGCATCATCTTGTGTACCTAGACCAAAGACCTAGCCTAATGAGGGGATATCACGTGACACCCTAATGACATCAGATTTATTTTAAGCCTATGCTTGATGGGAATATACCCAACACCAAGCCATAAACCCTAAACCTATAGGAATAAAATAACATTCCATGTGGCACTTAAATTTGTTTAAAATTTATGGTCATCCCAAACATAAAAAATATCTAAGGCCTAAGGAAGATGTTAGTTGAATAAGTGTTGAATTTCCATTAGCTAGGTGGGATCCATAGAGACATTATCTCATATTATAAGGCTCAATATAAATTAATTATGAATATGTATGTGCTTTATATGTAGGGAAAGGCTTGTTCCTTTATCAAAATTTGACTAATGTGAATGCATATGTCTAAATGGAAAAATGTTTTATTTGTTTCTCTTATTTGATCTAAATTGGTTATGGCTCCTTTACTCATGATTCAATAATTTAAATGATTTTACATTGTAATTTCTTCAAAAATGGTATGCTTGACCATTTTTTAATCTTGTAATGTTCATCCTTCAATCTGCATCATTGATTTGGATGCATGTCCTAATCAAGGAGTTTGACCTCTCAACTGAAGCATAAGGCAAAAAAGAGGTGAGTCAAGGTTTGTATGTAGTAACAAAGAAGATAAATGTGATGGATTCAGACCATGAGAGAGTGATTGGTGGTAAATATTGAATGGGATGGTATATCCCAAATCAACTAGCTGATGATAAAAATATAATGGCATGGCCTACAATTTTAAATCATGGGCACACCTTCATATGTATCAAAAATATCACACATGTCGCACCACCTTTCCAATTAGTAATGAAAATTTATATTGTCCCATTTGTGGGAAATTAAAATTTGAGAAAGATATCCATGGACATGGAGGTCTATATAAGATCATCTCCTATGTTTTAATAAGGTTTGGCTCTCTTAGATTATAATATATAAGTGGACCAGATTATCTGGTTCTTCGTGGTTAGTTGGCTAAACATTTTCATGATTTTTTAGAATAGAATTTTTATTGTTGTTATGAAAGTAAATCTTGTATTTTAATGATTATTGTAAATCTCGTTAGTGTTAATCAATAAGAAAAATCTTGATATTCATATTTTTATTTAGTCAAATGGTCATTTACCACATATTTTTATGGTGGTTATGCTCTTCTTTGTTCACAAAAAATTCTCCATAGACTCTTCCACCATCCTTTAGATGGAATTGTGGTAGGTTTGGCTCATTTAAACACTATTTTATATGATATTTGTTCAATCAGCATTAAAACTTTATCTCTATGGTAGTAGGTCTTTTTCTTTGTTTTTCCATTTCTTTTACTATTAATTTTATCATTGTGTTATCTTACGACTAATAAAAATATGCTTATAATGTTAAATATTTTTTTTGAATGTATTCCATCACCATTTAATAATTATTAAATATATTTGTGGTGTACTAATTGAGTCTCATAGTTTTTGTATCTTAATCCATCATATGGAATCAATTTTACTAGATCCCCTTGAATTGGATGGTCACAACAAGCCAACTAAGATACCCTATGTACCAAGGCTTGGCAAGACTTTGGGAAAATATGTTTACATAAATCTCCTTTCAATAGAGATAGGGTGTAACAACCCCTACCTAATTTGGTGCATCAAAATACCCATCAACATCTTGGCACTAGAAATAGGACCTAAATATGAATGTGAAGTACCCTTCATGAAAATTTTAAGATAAAAACACTCTCAAGTCAATGCATAGACATTTCCATGGCCTTTACATAGATATATGGGTGTATTTTCCCAGTGAACATCCTAGGGCCCATTCATGACCTACTTAAGAATCTCAATTAATTTTTATTAAAATAAGAACATGGTAGGATTCTGATAGTAGAATAAAACATTCATGCAAATAAGGATGACATCATTAGGACTCACATACATCATGAATATGTGGCTTGTCATTGATTCACTTATTCTTTAGATAAGGATGCATATTAATCATAAATTATACTTCAAGATGGGTTTATAACCACATGGGATGCTTTTAAAATTTTTTTCTAGATCCATTTTAGAGATCCCATCAATCTTGCTACCCTATACCAGTAGTTTGTTATAGCCCATATGGAACCTAGTGAGTTTCTAAGTGATTTTAACCAATGCTTACATCAATTATATATGAGGTTAAGAGACCCTTTCCTATAGATAAAGAAGTATCCATAGATATTTAACTTATAATGTTTCTTTCCCTTCATTACTATGTCTATTTAGAAGACTAATTTATCTCTCATGTCCTTAGCATTAACATATCAAGTAGATTGCATTATTGAATTAAAAAAATTCTCATGATCACAGTAATGAATTTTCATACCCATTGGGATAATCAAGTGTTTACCCTCAAAATCCTTAAATCTACTTGCCTATGAGTCAACACATATATCAATTCATATTTTATAATGAAACATTACCCCAAGAATTACCTCTAATGTGTTATCAAGTGAACTCCCCTATATTTAATGAAGACACTACTTGATCCAATAATGCATATAAATTTGTTAATCTAGTATGTAATCAATAAGATGTTTTTATTTATCTTATTAGTCAAGTTTATTTTGATAATTTTGTTAACTATGTGCCATTAATTTAAGGAAGTTACCAATAGACAATGTTTGGCTTAATCTTTGAGTGTAATGATGATGAGTCTGATGATGAGGAAATAGTGGCTATCTTGAGCAACCTATTATTATAAGATCAAATAAAAGGTGAGTTGCCTACTCAAGAGGGTGAATCATAAATCTCTTCCAATCAACTTGAAGATGAACTTGAGTAGTTAGAGTCATTGTATGAGGAAGATTCATGATATGACTTCAAAGCATTATTATCATATGTTGTTCCTTCTCTAATTGAAAGGATGGTTCAAGGTAGTAAGTAACTCAATAATAGAAACATATCTCCTAGTCCATCATTGGAGGTGAGTGAGATTAAAGAAGAAACCGAAGATGAAGAAAACTATTTATGTGGAATCAATGGATTTAAAGAAGACATAATAGAAGATCTTCCACTTTTAGGTAGCCTTACATTCAAATAAAATGGTGAAGTCTTGAATGTAAAGGCCATGAACATGGGATGTATGCCAATACAAATTAGGTCTAAACATGCATTAATTCAATGTAATTCTTTGCATACCTATGCCATATATGATAACGATAGGATATCGTTGACATGGGAAGAACCACTCCCATAAACCCTTGGAAACAAAAATAAAGAAGAATATGTCGTTCAAGTATCTATTTCAACCAAAGTGTAGCCATCAAGTGACTCATCTATTGGTTGTAATAAAGGAAAAATCTCTTCCAGGTTGAGTGATTAATTCATTTTTGTATGTGTTAATGCTCATACCCATTCCTCATCATAATTCCATATTTAGGTAATGTTATTTATCACACCCCATCCCTTATGCTTCCAAAAAATATAAGTAGGTATAAATCTATATTTTACAATCTAATTTTTCTCAATTTATATGGAAAAAATATTGACAAATCTCTTTGGGATAGTGTTTTACATTGTAAAAGAAAACATAGATGCAAGTAGATGTTTCCTTTGCCCTTCAAGTGTCTATGTAATTCAAGCATGAATTTGCTTGAAAATCTTTGTGAATAATTTAATTTTCCATTCTTGTTTTTTTTCTTACTTTTTTTTCCCATCCTTTTTTGTTAGTTTAGTTTACCTTCCTCATTTTTGTTTTTTCTAGTCCTTATTTTTTTCCTTGAGTTTCCCCCATTAATCAAATAAATGAAATAAAATGTATGTCATGTAGGTGACATGAATGTCACTTAAGAGCCTAATTAAAATTTGTTTGAATATATTGTGTGAATTGATGTAATTGCATTTTTCATTTCCATAATTTGTAAGGTCATTGATTCTTAACAAATATTATGAATTTAGAAAACCTATTTTCTTGGTTTAATCCATCTCAAGAACTTAACAAATTATCTAACAAAAAATGCAGTATTATTTTAATTCTAATTTTCATTATTTGATATGAAATTTATGATTTTTCTTTAACCCCATGGCTTGGTCCCCAACCCTCCACAAATATAAAAGTAAAATATCCTTTCTAAAATAATTGAGTTAAAATGCAAAATCTAAATATCTTCCTTGAAAGATAAATCTTGGTAACCTCCACTGTAAGCCTTCCAATGTGACTAGTAGTGGAGAAAGGCCTTAGGAAGGGACTGGATGTATCTCTATCAAGGATATGTATGACTAAATAGTAGTAGTGAAATTCTCATACCATTCCCCTAAGTTAAATATCTAATTTCCCCCCCTTTAAAAGTTTTGATTATTTAAATAAATATGAATTATTGTATGTGAATGCAAATAAATGAATTAATCACTCGATCAAACATACATATGGTATTTGATAGGTTCTTACCTTAGTATGTCATGAGTTGTGATATAATTTAGTGACTTTGAATTTTGAATTTGTTTTGAGTGATTGTTTATAGCTAATGTTTGTATTCTTATGAACCAAATATTCTAAATTCTTTAGATACTTAGGAGTATATAATAGTAGGAGTCACAATTTGTTCTTACTTACATAACATGGCCCACTTTTAGTTTCAAAATGGGGACCCTATTTTTATTAACTAATATGAAGGTTGATACATCTAGTCTAAGGGACCTTTCATATTTGAGGACATGTCACCGATTTCAAGCTCTGACAAGCTCCTAGTTTACCAAATCAAGTTAGAAGAGCTTAAAATGTGATAATTCCAAACCAATAGAGTAAATTTGGTGATATCTAAAAACTTTGAGCTTGATTTATTAGTCATTTTTATTTATTCTAAATCTGGGCCTTAAGTCTTTTGATTCCCCTAGTCCTTTCCACATTTCTTTATTGGGTCATTTTTATGTTTCGAGCCAATTCCAAAGTGGTTTCCAAGTCCAAAAAATTTATAATAGGCATGATATTAGGAACCTGAGCTAATGAGAAACTAAATAATAGTCTAATGGTTTCATTCCCTTAAGGGCCTAAGAAGCCACCACATGGAAAATTCTTAGGAGCCCAAGATCTCAGAGACTTAGGCAATAGTCTAATGGTTTTGAGTCCCTGAGGCCCAATTAGTCACCATGTGGAAACTTCCTAAGATCATGGGAGCTTAGGATGATAGGATACTTAGGTAAGGGGCTAATAATCTCATAGATCTGAGAGTTTGATAGGCTACTATATGATGACTTATCACGAACACAAGACCAAGGAGATGAAACTTATTATAATAGTGAGATCAAAGGTTTAGCTCACTTAGAATATGCCACATGGTATCATATCACATGCCTAAATAAAATACCTAGCCTGATGAGGGGTTATTATGTGGCACCTTTATGATGTCAGATTTCCTTTGAGTTTATGTTTGATGAGTATTTTTATACCACCATGTAGTAAAACTTGAACCTTAGATTAAATAAGGATGTTTCATCTAGTACTTAATGAGATTAAAATTTATGACTATCTCAAATGTAAAAACTATCTAAGGACTAATGATGATGTTGGTTGAATAAGCGTTGAATTTTCATTGGTTGAATAATCTTCATAGGGACATTATCTCATTAAATAAGACTCGATCTAAATTAATTCCCAAATAGACATTAGGATATAATTACATTATATAAAATACTAAGGAGGTTATTAATTCATAATAAGAATCCATGATGCATTATAAGTGTGTTTAAATGTCATTTAGAAGCTTATAGAGGTTTCCCTCTAAAATAGTAAATTTAAATTTTTAAATGTTTATTAAGCAATGTATGGATATTTACTTTTGTAAAAATATTTTAATAAGTTAGAAAGGGTGTTTTAGTAGTATAAAAACATAATTATATGTATTAGATGGATTATATAATTCATAGTCATCTTCATGGGACAAAAAAAAGTAAAATTTTATAGAATATTGTTTTAAAAGGCCATTTACTAACTTAAGTTGGAGAAGTTGAGGAATAATATAAACTAAATTTACACACTTAAATCCTATAAAATTATCTAAAAACATGATCATCATCTATCTTATCACATTGGATGTGTACAAGACCCTTTATAGATTACAATCTACAAAACAGGGTTGTTTAAGTGTGTTTTGGAAAATTTCTTGTCAATAAAGGATAATATTTGTTTGAAACCTATATATTAATATCTATTTTTATTAATTAATGTGATTCATTAAATTATAGATTATGTTTAAGCTTAAATTGAAGTTTGTCTCTTTAGAACTCATAATACCCCTATTTTTTATGTGAGGACAATCTTCTCAGTCACTTATATCACATGAGAAATCATGCATGAATTATATATGCACATTATATTAGTTGGAGTATTTTAAGATTATTTTTAAATTATTGGATCTATTGTATAAGTATTATATTGTATGAACAATCAATAAGAAGCTCTCATCTTCTAAAACTCAAAAAAATCCTAAAATGGGGTTTAGTGACATTAAAAGATCCATATATTTGTTTTCAACTAATGGAATTTAACCAAAATTTTTGTGAAGGTTAAAGATGATGTATATAAACTATTTAAAGTTTTAGTTTGATGAATGAGACCTTGTGGAAGAAGAAAACATGGACTGTGACAATATTTCCTATAGGTGTTGATCTGTCCAGACAGGCAAGAACAGTTTTGGATGAGAACTATTTTAGATGAAGTCAATAATAATATTTTTAGACTTGAGACATTTTTTTTATCATTGAAAAATATTTATTATTTTTTTTGAGGGATAAATAACCTAACAAGTGATTTGACCTACTAAGAGCCAATTAGGCCTAGAGACCTAAAATGTAGAATTAGTCCAGAATTGATCTTTAAAATAAACCATTTAATGGATATTGGTTTATTTATATTAGAGTTAATAGTATCATTATTAAGGCATAATTTTTCTAAAATAATCATGTAGCAGTCTTGAGATGGAGTTTAAGTTTTATATTATTAAGTGTCTTAGTAGATGTTTGAACTAATACAAAGGACTTATCTAAGTTAAGTGATAATATCATAATAATTTCACTATTATATAAGAGGTATTTATTTAAAAAAATATATTTCCAAGTCCTAAATATTTTATATCAAGACTCAAATTGACTATCTCAAAAGTTTCATGTTTCCCTTAAGAAAGTTAAGAAGGAAATATCCATCAAATGACATTAATTATCTAAAGGCCTAACAAGACCATACACCATTTATACATAACCATACATGATATATTTAAGCATAACAAGAATTGTTATTGAGTACAATATAACCTATTTGACTCATTTTAACTAATATGTACAAACATGGATCTTTTAGTTGAGGTTTCTGCATCACTTACATAGATTGAATAAATGGGTATACTTAGCTTGAATAAATGGATGTAAGTAATTTGAAACTAAATAAAGTAATATTATTTATCAATGGTTAAACATTTAAATTCATGGTATTATAATTATAAATAATGTTCCATTATCAAATGTGGATCAATGGCCAAACATTACACTTCATTGTTGATAATAATAAAAATCATAAAGGCATACAAAATAAGAACATAATATAATTTTAGGTGAATTCCATATACACATACAATGTAAATAATACATACGTTTCCATATAGACATACAAAAAATTACATCATATAACAACATAGTATCTAATTATGGGTGAATCTCATATATGTATACAATCCCAAAAGTGCATACATTGCCATATAGGCATTAAAAAAGTACATCATATATAGCATACTAATCATAAAATAACCTTCCTCTATTTGTCTTCATCAAAAAATACTCTCCTTGGGATGCCCTACTTGTATATGGGCATCCCTTAAATGCCTTGGATTGCTCTAAGTTTTGACTATGGGTCCTACGATGATAGCTTACTTGTAATTTAACTTGTTCAAATACAAATATTATTAGAAAATTAACATAATATAAATGAAACCAAGTTAATAAATTAATGTTAAACTATAATAAAAAATCATTTAAGCATTCACTTATTGAAAACTCATGGTCCTGCTCAATCTACTTCTGATGCTCAACTAGGTTAGTGGTAGGTTCAGCTACACAAATAGGCATGTAAAATATGAAGAAACATGAGGAGGTACCATAGTAATAATTTTAATTAGACTATCAAATGTCATCTAATTACCCTGCATACATAATACATTCACATAATTTATATTTTCCCAAGTACATGTAGTAAAATTAGTAAAATAAATCTATTTTTACAATTCAAAATTATAGGTTATTATGTACCTCTGTGAGTGCTTGTGTAGATGATAGTATAGTAGTAATGCTTATGTCTATATTATCTCATAGTGATGGATGAGTGTCTACTCTAGTAATCAACTAAATAAACAATGTTTCTTAGTTTTCTATAACTATTGAAGATATATGGCAATTTTTTCTCCTTTATTAAAGTAAGAGTGTATTTTATAGTAGTGTACTTGAATTTTGACATCCTTGATAGATAAATTTATCTTAAGTATAATAATAAATATGCATAGATCAAATGAACATAGATCATAATATTAACTCAAAATTTTACCTTTTTATATGTAAATGGTGTCTTATTAACATAGATAGATGCAATAGTGGATGGCTCACTAGCTAGCTCCATAAATGTAAACATAGGATGAGTAAGATCAAATAATGCACCTATGGACCATGATGATTAAGGCACCTCCTATAACATAAAAGTTACATATATATTATTCAATTAATTTGTAAATTAATTTTTAGCCTTTAAATTTCTAAATATAACTTAAATTTAACATGAAATTTATATAAAAGATACCTTCATGTGTGTAGTAGTTGACATGTGTACATCAAATGTGCATGCTAAAAACTCATAAGTCAAGAGTATATCATCCAAACCCTCTGAATCAGCATTGTCATCATCTGAAGGTCTAGTGTATATAGCACCAATATATATATATATATATATATATATATAAGGGTGGGGTTAGGTATTACCACTATGTAGAGTATCTCTAGCATTGATCTCTAAAATCCTACTCATATGTTGAATGAGTGTATTAGTAAGTGCATTAAGTGTATGTAGAGTGTCGATCTCCATGACCTCCTTCTCTATAGAGGGAATATTAGGATGAAGTGTTTTTTGGGTATGGATCCTTATGGCTAATTAGGTACATGATGTGTACCTAGTCAATCCTACACAAAGCCTTTCCCTTGGACCTAAAACTCACGATAGTCAAAATAGTTTGGAAACTCATTGAGGATAAAATCATAATAGTGTTTTCTCAAAAAATATAATGGGGCCTTATGGATTTTACATGGTGGATAATCAAACACCATCTACCATCGATACTATAAATTAGCTTTAATCAAGTTATTTTGGCATTGATAGATAGGTAAAAATTTAGTAGTAAGTGGAAATGGTGCATTGGTGGATGGGTTAATGAATAAGGTACAAATTTTATATTTTATTATATATTTATTATTAACCTCATGTACAGATAATTTGTCATCATGTATTAATACATACATATACCCATATATGATACCCATCTATCAATTTAAATCATTATCGAGTTAACTTTACCTAATATCAACTCTAGAGTATTAGCTAGATAAGTGTGATGGGTGTTGGGAGAATTGGGGTCCCTCATTCTCCTAATTATTTACTCAATTTAAAATTTTTTCCACTCTATGTGAAGTTAGATCCTCCTAACTACCTAGGGGATCATGTAGAGCTATATGAGGGATAGGAGGGTTAGGCAGAGGATTAGTTGTAGGGTTAGGTAGAGGTTTATGAAGAGGGTTAGGAGGGTGGCCTCTTTCACTAGAGTGAGTTATTTACAAAACATATTTTATCAATAAAATAATAAAAATAATACAAAAATTTAGGTTATTAAATTTAGTTTTTTATAACTTAATTCCTCTCCATGATGGCATCATTGACATGGTAAGGATTTCAACTTTCTAAAAAATCTCATGTGGAATCACAAATAGTAGAGAAAAACACAATCACGTGATGGCACAAGATAATAAATGGAAAATACAAATGAGACATTTAGTGGCTTGAGTGGGTTTTTAAATTTTTTTTAATAATTTTATAATATGTACATGTTATAATGTGCATGTATTATGGCTTGGTATCTTGATTCTAAAATTCAAATAACATGTACGCATTATGGACATATTATGTATGTGTTATTTTCATAATGTGTAAGCATTGTGGGAAATGTCCATAGAATTATCCCCCAACTCTATGCACATACCCTAAGGTTTTTGCATCAAATTTGGGCATAAATTTATGCTATTGGTGACTCATTTGAGGTTAATAACCATATCATCTTGTGAAATTGTTAAATTTTAATTAAATTTTAAGTAATTGTAGTATATTTATTCCTTATGGCCTGAAATTTATCAAGCTAGAGGTTCTATGTTCTTATTTTAAGGTAATTCCTCCTAATAAGTTGCATCTATAATTTCATTTCACAAAATCTCCATCTAAAGGTAAATAAGTGTGGAAACCCATGACGGTTCCACGTAATTCTTCTCATTATTAATCTGATTATCTTAACATTATTGATATTATTAGTGTTACTTTAAATATTGATAAAAGGATTTTAATTAAATATCCAAGCTTGAAATATATTAATATTATTTTAAATATTTTATGCTATTTAATGGAGAATTCATTCTTAGAATTCAATCCCCATTCACATTTGGTAACACTACTAGGTTCAAAACCCCTAAATAGGATTTTAGCCTATTATCTTATCCCCTATTTCAGAGGTAGATATTATCTCATTCTCATCCCTTATTTAAGAGGTAGAGATTATCTCATTCCCATCCCTTATTCACTAAGTTGTATTTGGATAATAAAATCTTTGATCCTAACACTCAAATTAGTACTCAATTTTATGCACCTTTGAATTAAATTTTCCCTTTAGACTATCCAAATCTTATCATAATGTATAACCAACTAAGAACTAATAATAGACTTGATAATAATAAAAATTCTAATGAAAATTAGAATGCAAGACCTCCTCTTTATTTTATTTTAGGTAATAGATATATACAATTCAATTTCACTAAGATGCAAGGATATATAAATAAACTTTCAGTTAATATATGAAATATATTCCCTAAGTTTTAAGGAAATAATGTGGTCTTCGATGAAAAAAATTTGAGAAATTTTATTAATATTATTAATTTTTATGAGATTATGTTTGAATATGTTATGAATAGTTTTTTATTCACATTTTAGAGGAAGATGCTATGGATTGGTCTAATTACTGACCATATATTAGCATTGACTCTTAGTCTGAGATGAAGTGGGTATTAAAGATTCAATATGGAGAAAATTAAGGATATATTTTCTAATATTGAAATTTAGAATATAAATAATCATCTAAATGAATGTGTGGAGTATTTCAACATTATATTTAATAAAAATATGCTCAAATTTCTTGAAAATGTGAGTCCTAGTCAGGTTGTGTGACTGACTAAATGTTGTGAAGCCTTTGATGCTAAGGTTGGATTTTATCTTAGAGACAAAAGTCTAATTAATTTGAGTAAATCCTATGCCATTTCCATTCAAATTAAAAGTAATATAAGAGCTACTAGGAATCTTATAAAAATAGGTAAAGTGAAACTATTAAATCATGATAAGGATCTAGTGAACAAGCCTTTTATTATTTATGAGAAGATAGGTAAACTTATGGGAGATTTCAAGGATTTGTCTTATAGAATGAGTTGTAATGAAAAATATTTTCATCCAATTAAAATCAAGTATTATAGTTAGGATAGGCCACATAATTAGGAATGAGGACTAGTATGTGACAAATCAAAAGATAAGGAAAATAGGTCATTCTACCAAGAAAGAAGGCCTAATAACAATAATAATAATAATAATAATAATAATAATAATAATAATAATAATAATAATAATAATAATAATAATAATAATAATAATAATAATAATAATAATAATAATAATAATAATAATAAATAAATGCTTGATTCAATTGTTTCAAATGACAATTAAGTTGAATATATTTAATGTCATGAAGAA
Organism: Torreya grandis; assembly: GCA_037957365.1. NCBI lineage: Eukaryota > Viridiplantae > Streptophyta > Pinopsida > Cupressales > Taxaceae > Torreya > Torreya grandis. The sequence continues at coordinate 2,367,649 of JARHVA010001364.1, read as the reverse complement.
TTTTTCATGCTTCATCCTTATTTCATTTTAGTTATGTTGTATCTTGTGCTAATAATGAAGGTGATATCGATCATGAAAATGATGAGAATATCTACATGTTTGATTTCATAAAAGTTTTAGTCAAAATCACACAAACTTAGGAGATTCTTTCTCATGATTTTTAGTATTTGTGATAAAAAATGATTAAAAAATATGATTAAAGGAGGACACCTAATGAAGACATCCAATATTTAGCAAGTTTTATGAGATCTTAAGTGAAAATTGACCATAATATGAGAAATAAGCATGAGAAGTAAGAATTAGAAGCTACCAAAGGTAACCATAATAATTAAAGTGACAACATAAACATAGAACTTAATTTTGTTCTTATAAATAAAATCCCTCTACCATAATTATCTAGGAATAAAAAAATTATGCAAAAACCCAAAGGTAAAATTCCCCTTCTCATTAGTGTTTTAAATAATTCATCCTCTCCTAAGAGTGAAAATAAAAATAAGAGGAAAAAAATTGAAGATAAGCTTTTTGTCCCTAATAAGGACATTCACCCCCATCCTTCTGATATAGGACAATCACTAACACAAGTTTTAGCTTCATGCATCCCTAACGTAAATGTTTTTACTTTCCCTCTAAACAACCCCATGCTTGAATATAATGTTTTTTTATATGGAATTAGTGTTAATATAGTTCAAAATTTATATCCCATTGATTTAAATGTTACAAATTTTAGAGCATAGACATAGAGCTTTATATTACATTGGTGCCTAAAATGTTGATGTTTTGCCCACACATGATGTAAAAATAAAATGTGTAGATGACGAGAGATAGGAAATGCCTAAGATATATTTGGGAACATCATGAATAGAAACTCAGTTTAATGTGGAACATTATTAAAGAACATTACTTATAAATGGATGGTTGTTGCATAGTTATATTCTAGTTTATAGAGCTTCATTAGAATTATGGCTTTGGTTGTTATGAATAAAATCAATGTGTTTAATTCCACAACACATGTGTAATTATATGTCATGGATTCACATGAATTACTAGTGGTGGGATGTGTAGTAGGTCTAGTGGTTCAGTGTGTTTCCTACCCTATAAAATTTATCACCATGGAAGTTGTATTTTTGGATTATCCTCCTAAGTGTGGGATGTTTTCGTCATTAAATGAGTTTCTTAAATTTGAGGTAGCTAATACAGTAGCATCCAAGTTTATGTGTAATTTTTCATCAACTGAAAATATGATAAGCATTATTTTTGGAAAATTTATTAATTTCCATATGTATTTATTGTAAAATTTTGAAAGTAATCTATGTTATGCAAACCTTATTTGTTTTTTTATACAACCTTTGAGTGTGCACCTATTTATGAATTTGTACTCTTCATGTGAGTTTTCATATGTTTATAATGTTTTGCACACCTATTCTCACATGTAGTTGTAATTATTATTTGTATAACTAATATTAAAAGAATTTTTGTAATAAGTATTTTAATATTTTATGCATATACATACATACATACATACATATATATATATACATATATATATACATATATATATATATATATATATATATATATATATATATATATATATATATATATATATATATATATATATATATATATATATATATATATATATTGTTTATGGGTAAGTGCAAAAAGTTGGGGGACAAAAAGGGGCTTACCCATGGACATGATTTTCCTAAAATTTTAGAAATCTAAACTTTTATAGATAATTTGAGATATCTACACTCCAAATTAGAAGATGGTGTAAGAACATGAAATGTATAATTTCTATTCTAGTTTCTAAAAAACTATTTTTTAAAAAAAATTGGTTAAGTATAGCTAGGTCAAACATATAGATTTTGAAGACAAACTCCTATTTTTTAAGAAAATAGACTAGATAAATAGTCATGCAGTGCACCATTTTTGGAGCAAAAATTAATATTGTTTAAAATCATTTTGTGAACATTTAGATAAGATATTCTAGTTTGTGACATATATTTTTATGTTTTTTAAATGAATAATCTTTTTTATGAATTTTACAAGTAAATATATCCTAAAAACTAAAAAAAAATAGATAGTTAGCCTATGGCACACCTAACTACCTCAAAATAAAATAAAATTGAATGTGTGTAGAATTATACCTAGTTTTTTATCATATAACTTGTTTTACACTTATATTAATGAAAAATAAATTATATGAACATGTATAGGTATGTATATTTTTAGCATGTAGTGGCCTAAAAAAGGTATAATTAGAAATCAAAATAGTTTGAAACCTTAAATTAGTCCAAAATTTATAAAAATCATATTTTTGGAAAGAGGAGAGAGTGCTTGATGCAATGGTATTAAGTTTTTGGATTTTATTGTTGAAATTTTTAGTGTATTTGGTGATCAAAGTTTATTTTTTTAATTTTTTATCAAAAATCTTGGACTTAGTTGTAGATTGATAGGTCAAATCCTTTGGATCGAGAATCCAATCCATTTCTAAGCTAAAAGTCTTAGTGTCTAAATTCAAATTCATATAGTGTGATCACATTAATAAGGTGATTTTTTTACTAAAATAATCACATTATATCTTTATAACACCTAAAAACATAAATTTGTTCTTGATCTCAAATTTTATATATGTTCTTGATCCCCATAACAATGGTGTTCTTTCATGTGATACAAGAAAGCTCTTTAACCTAGATAGTGAATTAAGGTGTCATGGTATCACATTAGGCTTCAAAAAAATTATGGACATTTTAATATTTTGACTCAACTACTTATAACCACTTGGTTTTAAAGTGTAACTCACTATCAGTTTTATGATATAATTGATTTTATTATGATATGTCATAAAATTCATTTTTTAAACCTATGGCAAAAACTTAGCCTTTGGAGTACCAATCTTTTTTTACATCTAAAGTAAATTGAGGCTATTTCAAGCCCCTTCAACCTAATTACATAACTATAAAATGTGATTTGGGGGTTAATTGTATCCAATTTCATCTCAATTGAATAAAATAAATGTTATTTATTTATGTAATTTTTATATGTATATAATGTGGTTTTGAGCTCAATAAACTTGAATGCCATTAGCTAATGGATTTAAATGTTGATTAGTTCAATTATGGAGGTAATTAGGGTCAAAATGGGCCTCATAAACCTATTTTAAATTATATATGATATGATTTGGAGTGAAATTAACCCTAATGTCATATCATATATAATTAACCAAAGACTTGATTCATTTAATCGATGAGGCATTTGAGGCCAATTTGAATCCCTTGAAGAGCAAGATATGATTTAGGGAAAAATTAAGTTTGATTCTATTATGAAGTGATCTAATTAGTCATTTTATATAAGTAGGTGTGTGATTTGGGAAATATTGATCCCTAAAATAAATTTATACTCAATCAATTATATAATGTATGCAACATGTATGGATTAACTAACCTACTTTTATTAGAAATGCAAACATGAAGTCAATTTTCATAATATCTAAATAAGTAGATCAAATTTTATTCAATTACCTTAGTTATTAGACCCTATATCTGATACCTTAAAACCTATACCATTTACCTTAAACCCTAATCCATAAGCCCTAAGCCCTAAACCCTAAACCCTAAACCCTTTAAATTGTAGACCCTAAACCCTAAAGCATTAAATTTATCCCCAATTAGCATCTTTTATATAGTAAGAACTAGATTCATAGGGATCAACTTGGGGAAAATTACATCACTCATTACCAAAATTATCTAATTGTCTCAATTTGTGATGATGTGGGCACTAATTGAGCCAAAAATCACATTATTTACTCACATATCTAGGTTAAAAAATCTCAAATTTTCCCTAATTACCTTAGTGATTGTACCTTATATACCATAAAACCTATACCCTAAGCCCTAATTCTTAAATTTCATAATCCCTAAACTCTAAACCATAAATATAAACTCTTTAAACCTTGAACAATTTTTTTCCCAATTAACATCAATTAGACTAATTCACAAGTCTCAGTTTGGCCTAAATCACATGATTGATTTCCCCATTTGACTAATTCACTCAATATATATGATGACACGGGGTATAATGACAACCCATTTAAACACATTCTATAATCACAAATAGGTCTAAGTGATTCAATTTGTTCTCAATTATCTTTGTGATTGGACCCTATGTACCCTACACCCTAAACCTTATAAGTCTTAAACCCCAAGCCCTAAATCATAAAACTAATACCCTATATTTTAAACCCTAAACCAATATTTTTATCACTAATTAACGTCATTTAGAGTAATAATTAGGTATACATTACTTAATTTGGACCAAATCACATTACTCATTGTCCCAATTGACTAATTAGCTTAAATTATGATGATGTGGGGGTTAATTGAGTTGAAAAACAAAGTTGACCATATATCCATTAAACCTTAGGCCCTAAACCATAAAACTTAAACATAATGCCCTAAATTTTAAACCATAATTTCCTTATTTACTAATTGATTTATCCCCAATTAACATCCTTTGTAGTAAGAATTAGGTTCACATGGCATAGAGTTATTAGACCTTATATATACCCTCAAACATAAACCATAATCCTTAATCCATAATTAGGGTAAAAATGAGCCACATTAACCTATTTTAAATTATATATGATATGATTTAGAGTGAAATTAACCCTAATTTCATGTCATATATAGTTAACCAAAGAGTTGATTCATTTAATTTAGGAGGCATTTGAGGCCAATTTTAACCCCTTCCAGAGTAAGATATGATTTGGGTAAAAATAAAGTTTGATTCTACCATGAATTGATCTAATTAGTCAATTTATGAAGTTAGGGGCATTGTTTGGGTAAAATTGAGCCACTAAAACAAACTTATGGCTCAATAAATTATATAATGTATACAACATGTATGGCTTAATTGAACTTAATTTTATCAAAAATGTAAACATGAAGCCAATTATCATAAATAAGTTTAAGCAACTCAAATTTTCTTCAATTACCTTAGTTATTGGACCCTATATCCTATACCTTAAAATCCAAACCTTGTATCATTCACCTTAAACCCTAAGCCATAAGCCCTAAACCCCAAAACCTTTAAATTGTAGACTTTAAACCCTAAACTAATCAATTTATCCCTAATTAACATCCCATATAGTAAGAATTAGATTCACAAGGATTAAATTGGTTAAAATCGCATCACTCATTATTGCAACTAATTAATAAGATCAATCAATGATGATGTGGGGGATAACTGAGCCAAAAATCACATTCTTTACTCACAAATCTCAGTTTAAGGAGCTTAATTTTTCCCCAATTACCTAATGGATTGTAATTTATATACCCTAAAACCTATACCCTAATCCCTAATCCATAAATTTCATAATACCTAAACTATAAAACATAAATATAAACTCTTTAAACCCTAAACCAATAATTTTAGTCCAATTTAACATCATTTAGACTAAGAATTAAGTTTACAAGGCTTAGTTTGGCCTAAATCACATGACTAATTTACCCATTTAACTAATTCACTCAATACTCACAATGACATGGGGTAAAAGGATAACCCAAAAACACATTCTATAATCACAAATATGTTCAAGTTATTCAAAATGTCCTCAATTATCTTTGTGATTCGACCCTATATACCTTAAACCCTAAACCTTATAGGTCTTAAACTCTAAGACCTAAACCATAAACCTTATACCTTATATTTTAAACCCTAAACCAATTGGATTATCACTAATTAATATAATTTAGAGTAATAATTAGGTATATATTACGTAATTTGTCCCAAATCACGTTACTCATTATCTCAATTGACTAATTGGCAAAATCTATGATGATGTGGGAGCTAATTGAGCCCATAAACATAGTAGATCCTATGTTCAACATAAACCATATATACATTAAGCCTTAATTCCTAAACCATAAACCCTAAGTACTATACCCTAAATTATAAACCATATTTTCCTTATTTTTCCTATTGATTTAGGTGCAAATAACATCTTTTATATTAAGAATTAGGTTCACATGTCATAGAGTGAATAGAAATTTTATACACCCTTAAACCTAAACCCTATGGTCTAATCCCTAATCCTTAAACTCTAAACATAAATTGTAATCCTTATTACCTAATCCCTAATCTATATTAAGAATAACGTGATTATGTTATTCAATAACATGATCACGTTATTCAATAACATTATTATTTTATTACATAATGTGATTAAGTTATTGTTAATATAGATAAAAATCACTTTTCAACATCTATTTTCAACCCAAACTAAGAATTTTATCCCTATAAACATTCTTTGTGTACTTTTATAGGACATGTGTACTTCTTTTGACCCCACCTTTGAAAAACTATCAATTATCCTTGATGGGTGATAAATCACATTCAAGGAAGAGGAAGATGTTGAAGAAGAAAATACCAAAGGAATCAGAAGAGTTAAGAGACAAACACAAGATAAAAATGCAAAAAAAATGTTTAAGACATGTTGACAACGTTACTTTTAGGTCAGGAAGAATCAGAATAAGAGTTCTATAACCACAACTTCAACTTTGACAACATTTGTTTATATTGTTTTCAAACTCTAATGTACTTGCAAGTGTATTTTAATGTCATGGTTGTGTGAGCACGTGTAATTTACCTATCTAGGCATGATTGAATTGATATATTTCCAGCCAGAGTTCCCATAGGTATTAATGGCAATTAGAGCTCAATAAGTTACCTATTTAATGCCAAAAAGTTATATTTTAGGACCTATCACTTTAACTTGTGCCACATATTACTCTCAAAGGTGCCACCTGAGTGCTTTAGGTTTTGATTAGATGGCTTAAATAGGTAAGGAATTGATCTAATAGTTCACATAAATGACTTATAGGTTTTTTTTATGCATGTTTGAACTTAGGCTAAAAACTACATTTTAATTTTATTAAGAAGGGAATTTTGAGGCTGGAATGGGTGGTGGGTTTATTGATCGAGCATGATGGGAGGCCAAGAGCTTATTTTTTAACATTATCTACCCCCTCAAATGTGTTGGTAATGCCATTTTTTATTCAAGATGAGGTCTTTGCATATTGACACTTTACTTAGAACTAATATTTTTTTCTTATACTTATTTTTAATATTTGTATGGTTGAATGGAAATTAATTTCTTCTTTTAGAATGATGTAGGGAATATATGGGTAGTAGATTTAATTTTCTATTTAAAAGTATCTATAAAAGTTTTTAATTCTAAAATCTCAATCAAACTCTTTCCATAAGATTGTATTAAATTGCATCTCCATGATTATTACACCTCAGACCACCTTTACTTGAGGGTGAAACTACCCCTTTGTCTACTTGTAACCTCTCAATCCTCCACACACCTACAACTTAGCATAAGATGTTACCTCTAGGCTTCAATGACACTATCAAACATTATATTTTATTCAACTACATTAAAAACACAATGATAAAGAGGTTCTTCCACTAGATAACACAAATTTTATCGATCTTCATAAATATTTACAATATGATCCACTATCATATCCTTGCTCTCATGGACAACACAATTTTATTTATTATTTATCCATCTATCCATCTTTATTTAACCTCCTACCTACTCTATTAACTCATACTACTTTCCCCTACTCTCCTAAACCACACACACCCATGCAACTCTCTCTCCCCTATTTATCACCCACTTTTTCATGAAAGTATATTTTAAGTGTTCAAGGTGATTTGGAGGCTATAATAGGTTTGTGATATTGTTAAAGATTAATTCTCAAAGATTAGATATAGGAGGCCTAACACCCATAAGGGACAATCTTGGATATCAATAGAACTATTAATGGGTGTTGAGTTAGGTCTAGAGACCTCAATGGTGAGTTGAATTACATTAGGAGTGAGGTGTTGAAAGTGTTGAAGGAGTGAGGTTTTTAAGGGTCATAAACTATTCTCAAGAATGTGCATTAGGCCTATTAGGCCAAATATCCCATGAAGGGAAAAAGTTCAAGAAAGTGTAAAGGAGTGTGGATACATTTTAAATTATATTGATTGTGTTAAATTAAGGTTTCATAGGTGGATAAAAGATCTATATGAAGTGTTATTGAAAGTATTAAAGAAGAGTAAGGCATCTAGGCATAGCCAATTCTAGGGAGTGTATAGTGAGAGAGTGTGAAGAGTAAATAATAAAGGGGTTAGGTTAGAGGATAGTAAAGGAGATGAGTGAAAAAGAGGTATTGATAAAGATTACTTGAGAGGTGAGGTAAAATATAAAGGAACAAGAATCATAGAGGTTGTACAAGGAGTAGGCCTAGTTTTAAAAAAATCTAGATAAAAAGGCAATAGAACTAGGTAAAGGTGAAAGATCAAATTTTTAGGTATAGGTATCAAAGTGATAAATTTTTAGGGATTTATAAATGATTTTATATATCTTCATTATAAAAGTATGAACATGATTGGTTATGGGCCTTAATTTAAATAAAATTGTGCTGATTATTAATTGAAAAGGGTAAATGGGTGATGATAAATGCAAAATAGATAATAGTGTCATCAATTATTTCCACTACACACAGTCACATAAAAATATTAATTTAAAAAAAATATGAGAGATCATATATTTATAAAATTGAAAGAAATAAATTTTTAATACTCATTTGTGTACAACATTAAATATGAGATCCAAAAGATAATAGTTTGGAAGATCAAAACAACACTATACAATAACATTTTCATTTAAAACTAAATATAAATTAGATAGATTAACATAATTTAGAAGAAATATCCAAGAAAATCATATAGGCACATGTATAATGTCAATAATACGTATATTACCATGATAGGCATACAAAAAATTATAACATCTACCAACATAGTATCTAATGTTAGGTGAATGTCATATACACATATATAATGCCAAAAATGTGTATATTATCATATAGGCATACAAAAAATTAAATCTCATGCAAGACATCCTAATCATAAAATAGCCTCCCTTTCTTTTCCTTCCTTGAAGAATACTCTCCTTGGGATGCCATAATGGTAGATGGAGATCCCTTGAATGCCTTGGATTTATCCAAAGTCTCACTATGGGTCCTATGCTCATAGTTTCCATGCAGCTGAACCTATTCAAATACAAGTATTATTACAAGATTAAAATAAAATACATTTAACCAATTTTTAATAAATTAATTTTAAACTAGAATAAAAAATCATTTAAACATGTACTTACTAAAATCTTGTAGTCCTAATCAATGTTCTTTTGATGCTCAAACAAATTAGTGAAGGGTTTAGTTGTTTGAATAAGCATATGAAATAGTGAGGAAACATGAGAAGTTTCCCTAATAATCATATAATTGGGACTATCATATGTCATGGGATAACCCTACATACACAATATATTCACACAAGTTATATTTACCCCAAGTATGTAGTTGAACTATTAAAATAAGTTTATTTTTACAATTAAAAATTACAAGTTAATATATACCTCTATCAACGCTTATGTGGATAACATTATAATATCAATTACTATGTTTATCTTGGCTCATAGTAATGTATGAGTGTATACTTGAGCCATCAACTAAATGTAAACAAGGTCTCACTTAATTTTTTATAAAGTATCAAAGATATATATGGCAATTTTTTCTCCTTTATTAAACAAAGAGTGTATTTAATATAACCGTGCTTAAATTTTAAGATCCTTGATAGATAAATTTAAATTAAACTTAAAAGTTAAATATACATAGACTGAATGTACATAAATCATAATATTAACTTAAAATTTTACCTCTATAAAATTAAAAGGTTTCATCCTAACACAAACATATGCAGTAGTGGATGGGACAACAACTAGATCTATATATGTAAATAATGGTTATGTTAAATAAAATCCTTTAAATGTGGACTATGATGATGAAGTCATTGTCTCCTCATGGGACATTAAAAATTACATATATATTATTAAATTTCTATGTAAACTAATTTTTAGATAAATTAAATTTACAAATATAACTTAAATCTAACATGATATTTATATTAAATATACCTGCATCTATATAGTGACTAATATATGCACACCAAATGTGCATGACAAAAACTAACCACCATTTCCATCTTTATCACAAGGTCTATTTCGTATATCTCCATAAGATCTACAAGGTTGGGGTTGGGTATGCACACTAGGTGGCATATCTCTAGCATCGATCTATGAGATCCTACTCATATGCTAAACAATTATTTTAGTGAGTGAAATACATGCATGTAAAGTGTCGATCTTCATGACATCCTAAACTATGGAGGGGATATTAGGTTGAATTATATTTTGGATATGTATCCTTGTAGGCTAAATAGGTGCATGATGTACACCTACTTGCTCCTATGCAAAGCCTTTCTCTTGGCCTTGAAACTCATTATAATAAAAATAGTTTATAATATCATTGAGGACAAAATCATAGTAGAGTTTTCTCAAAAAATACAATGGGACCTTGTGGTTGTTACATACTATATAATCAAACACCATCCACCATCAATCCTATAAATTGGTTGTGTTTAAATTGTGTTGATAGTGATGGATTTGGAAATGTTTATTAGTTACTGTAAATGGTGCATTAGTGTTGGGTCAATGAATAAGGTAAAAATAGAGGATTTTGATGTCTTTATTCTTTACCTCATATGCTAAAAAATTTTCATTATAAAAATCCCTACAACTATCCCAATATTAATCTCATCTACTAATTTGACTCGTTATAGATTCAATTTAACTTAATAATGACTCTAGGAAACTGGCTAGATAGGTGTGGTGGGTGCTCGTGGAAGTGGGATCCCTCATTATCCTAATTAATTTTTCAATGCCAATTTTATTATCCATAATATGGTCGACTAGACTATCCTAACTACTTGCAATTTTATGGAACTGTATGAGGGTTAGGAGGAGAGTTAGGTTGAGGAACAAGAGGGTTAGGCTAAATAATAGGAGGGTCAGTACGATGAGAAGTTAGAAACAAATAAATTACTAATTAAATAATAAAAATAACAAAACACATTAAAATTTAGGGTTAAGAAGTGTAGATTTTTAGCAATTACCTCTTCTACATGGTAGCATAGTAAATTAGTCAATGTGTCAAGATTCTTGGAATGAATTCCAGCAAGGACTAGCCTTACTAAGGGAAAATAATGATCATAGAGTGGAGGAGAGTGAGGGGAATAAAGAATGCAGACTTAAAATGAGGAAATTTTGCATTTGGGTTCTTTTTTATTTTTTGTAGTTGATACAAGGAATGTGATTATGTTATTAACATGATAATGTTATTAGTTTTAAATAATGTGATCATGTTATGTATTAACATGATCACGTTATGTATTAACATGATATCATTATAGCTCAATAATTATTGAGCCATAATTTAAATAACATGATCACATTATGTCAATAACATGATCATGTTATTAACATAACATGATTGCATTATGGGTAATGTCCATGGAATTGTCTCCCAACTCCATGCACATAACCTTATGTAAACTCAAGATTAATTTTGGATGATCATATTGTAATAAATTAAATAATTATAGCAATGTGAGCTAAAGGTGAAGGAAACATTATCACACAAACATCAAGGAGTTAAATGAGGAAAATTAAAGTTCATTCATTGACATGGATAAAGGAAGAGATGGAGGTTATTATAATCAATTGCAATAAATTAAGGTGATTAATTCACAACATAATGATTCTAATACCTATATAGGTATATAGAATTTCATATAAAATTCTCTTATGGATGAGGTAAAGGTCATGGATTCCTTGGTACATGTTTCAGATGTGGTGAAACTAGCCATAGAGAATTTGAGTGTCCTCATATACATAATGAAATAAATACAATAATTGTTGCCATTACACAAATCACATAAATATAAAAAGAAAGAGTTACATCTATTCATAATATAAATGAAATAGAAACTAGAGAATCTCTCATGATGAAGAGGGTATTTTTGAAACCTATATAAGAGGAAGATATTCTTACATAGATTAAAAAAAATCAAAACCATTTTTAATTTTGGAGGTAAATTTTGAAAACTAATTTTTGATAGTGGTAGCATAGATAATATTATTTAATAAGAAATGGTGGATAAGTTGGGTTTTAGAAGGATTGTGAATAAAATCCATATAAGGTTTCATGGTTAATGAAGGAACATCAGGTTATAGTGAATGAACAATGTATTAAAAATTAGAACATACAAAGATAAGTTTTATGTGACATAATTCTAATGGATGTTTATCATATTCTACTTGGAAGGCCTTGGTATTTTGAATATAAGGTTCATCATGATGGTTTTACAAACACATATATAGTTTATAAATATGGATTGACACATATTTTAAAATATTTTAAGGATAAGTGTGGATAATTGGCCAATATTCCAAACCTTTTAATGATTTTTGGAAAGGATTTCCTATAAGAGGTGAAATAGCAAAGCACATGTTATGCATTAATTTTTAAGCCATCTCAATAGAACACTAGGAAATAGTAGAGTAAATACTTATATGTGAAGTAAATGAAATATTCAATGAGTTTGAGGATATATTATCTAATTATATATCATATGGATTCCCATTGATGAGAAGCATAAGTCATCACATGGATTTGATACCTGGTTCAAGTTTATGAAAAAAATTAACACATAGTTTAACTCTGAAATAGAATGAAAAGGTGAAAAGAAAAGATCAAGAATTTTTAGTTAAATAATTAATCAGATAAATTTTGAGATGATGTTTGGTACTATTAGTATTAGTTCATAATAATAATGGAAAATGGATAATATGTGTTGATTATATAGACATTAATAAGATAACCATAATGTATAGATTATCATTGCCACACATGGATGATTTGATGAATTTATTGAGTTGAGTGAGATACTTCACAACTTAAAGAGTGGATATCACCATATTTTTAAAAGAGAGGGTGATGATTTTTTAAAAAAAATCTAGACAAATGAATGTTTTTATAAGTGGTTGGCTATGCCATTTGGGTTAACTAACACACCAAGTGCAAGCATGAGATTGATGAATGAATTTATTAAGCTATTTTAGGGTAAGTTTTTCATTGTGTAACATGATAACATATTTATTTTTAGTGGAATAGAAGAAGAACACATGTGGAATTTTTTGAAGTTTTAGATAGTTTTGAAGATGAAAAATTAATCATAAATTTGAATAAATTTAGTATTATGTAGAAAGAGTTTGTATAGTTAATATTTATGAGTTGTCAAGAAGGTTTGAAGATGGATACATGAAAGGTGTGAGCTATACTAGATCGGTCATCACCACAACATTTTAGGCATGTAGTTTTCATGGGATGATGAGTTTTTACAAGTATTTCATCAATATTTTTATTTTGACATGTTTAATACTCACTAATGTGATGTGCAAGGATAAAAGAGAGTTTGTGTCTTCCAACATTTGAAGAAGAAGAAAATAAAGTAGCTACTATTCCACATTTTGGTAAAGTATTTTAGGTATATTTAAATTTAAGTGACATATTCATAGGATTATTATTGAGTCAAGAAGGAAAACATATCTCATATTTTAGTGAGAATTTAAATGATTTGAAATGTAAGCTTTTAGTATATGATCAAGATTTCTATGCAATTGTGTAAGTTCTAAATAAGTGGAGATTTTATGTGTTGACTAAATTTTTTATTATATAAATACCATCAAAAATTATAATTAATTAATATTAAAAGTGAATTTAATCATAAACATATGAAGTGGGTTGAATTCCTGTAAAACTAATCATTTTTTTAAGCATAAGACTGGAAAATCAAATAGAGTAGCAGATGCATTGAGTTATGAAGATTTTTTATTAAATGAACTGAGGTTAGAAGTCATAGGAGTTGATATTATGAAGTAACATTATAAAATTTATGAACATTTTTAATAAGCATGGAAGGCCTATGTATAACCAATGAATCAAGATAGATCACCATGGTTAGATTACCTTGTTCAAGATGGATTTTTTTATAAAGAAAATAGTTGTGTATACTTAGAAGTTCAATGTGCGAAATTTTAATCAAATAAAATAATATTTTATGTTTTTCATGTCATTTAGGTTTTGATAAAATATTATCATAGGTGGAAGAGAACTATTTTTTCCATGAGTAAGTATGGATGTGCAAAAATATGTTCAAGAGTGTAGAGTTTGCCAACTAGCAAAAGGGAGAAGTATATATTTTATTTTAGTTTTGTATATAACATAAAGAGGAAATAATTCCATATTTTTAATTATGGATATATTTTCAAATATGAAACATTTTTGTCCTTGTAGGAAGACTAGTGATGTGAGAAACGTTTATTATTTATTTTCTAAGGAGATTGTAAGGCTACATGATTTTTGTGTAGCATAGTTTCAGAAAAATATGTTGTTTAACCCTAAAATGGAACCTATATTGTTTATATATATATATATATATATATATATATATATATATATATATTATCAAAGGGTTATATAAAAATGAAATGTTCCAAAGGTGATAATTAGATCTATAGTAGGCCAATTAGATGCTAAACTCATATATAAGCACACACTAAATTTATTATGTTTAGATAGTATAAATATGGAAAGTAAAACTATTATAGATATATAAATGACAAATAAGTGAAGTACTTAGCTTTTTATGATACTAAAATGGTTTTGGATCTAAAGTAGGATGGAAGGAGATTATATAATAGTCATCAGATTCTAGTTATGATATTTTTGGCTCTCTAGATAGTAAAAACAACATAGGATTATTGCATCAAAGCTACTATATTGGTTCAATCCTAGTGTCATATAAGAAATATATAATAAAACATGATGTAATGACATAAATGATTATATTTTTTTATTCTCATTTACTTTAGTGCATTCAAATCTAGGTCATATACTGTCACTACTTGTGAAATGGAAAAACCCTAGATTTTCATATTCAATATGACCTTGGGGAAAAATGGGTTAGTGGGCACATATTTTTGAGTTGACCCCAATTAACCTTTTATCAAAGGACACTACCTATATATATAATACTTTGAATAGGTCCTCTGACTAATGTAGTTTTCTCCTATGTATTGGATTGTGTGTGAATCATACAATGTGTGTAAAGTAAGTACAATAGTGACCTATCTTTTAACTTGGAAAATTAGGATCTTTGGCTACTCCTTTAGTACCTCAGACTTTTAAATGTGTATATCCTATTATTTGAATCGAAATAAGAATAAATAAGGAATATTTTTATCAATTGAATGTTATTTGAATTCTCTTTGGTATTTTTCTAGGTATTCTTAGGTGAAGTTAGGTGAGGAATGAATGAGGGTTGATATTGTATTTATATCAATCCATTTGGAGTAATGTCTTGCATTAAATAAATTAGGCTAACCATTAGGATATGTTTTATTTGAAAATTACATCAAGTTAGGTCACTAGATACTTGCATCATAATAGGATAATAACATTGATGTTATTATCTATCTCAGACATTAGTGTCTTGGGATCAAGGAGAAAGAAAGTAGGTATAGGTTTTGAACATGTATATATGGAAGCTAAGCACATTTTAAGCATTCTAGGAAAGATAGAAGACATGTGTTATCAAAATAAGACTGGTTAGAATAAGAAATATAGGCCAAAGGGCATAAGCATAAATCATATGAGAGACTTGCAAAAGTGGGAAAGGTAGAGAACTAAGAGGAATATCCAAGGTATGATTTTTCCAATTCTATAAGGCTGAGGTACTATATAACTATAAAATATCTTAAAAATTCCCTCCTTTAATCTAGTAATGAAATATTTAGTTTAAAGGAAAGGAATGTGTACTTGGGTGTGTATACACACCTTATCTTTGTGTGTGCCCAACTTGATTTATTTTTTGGTGAATAACCTAAAACCAAGAGAATTTTACAGTCTAAAATTAGTGCATTTAATATGGGTTGATATTAATTGAAATAGATTTAAATCAAAAAGCAAGCTTTAGGAGTACACATGTGTGTTGATGTAACTGCCTTGCCTATTGGTAAGTTGTTTTGAAAATATGTATCATTATAAGGATATAAAAAATAATATTAATATAAATATAGATAAATATTTAGACTGATAAATATTGGAAGGTACATGCCCCCAACATTGGAACAAAAGTGAGTTACCACCAAGCAGTTTAGATTAGCTCAATTGTGTAACCCAATGATACTTATAACCTGGTGAATTTGGATGGTCAATTCCAACCTAAAAACTTGTAAATATTGATTTATTTTATCACCTAAACCATACCAAAGTGTGAACCAACTATTTCAGTAACTTGGCTCAATAAAAGACTGTAAAAGTCTATCAAGTATTAGTATGAAAAAGTCTATGTTATGGCAATAGTCTATAAAAGAGTTTTAAAATCTGAAAATGATTTAGATTTTATAATATTAGGTACATGTTTCATATAATATGAACCTTAGATATGTCTCATGATGAAACTGTGTATAAAAATAGTTTTAATGTATATAATTTTTCCACAACTATGAATATGAATCATATGACTATGTGATTTGGCCAATTTGGATAATTGTGTAAGTGTGGAGGACATGCTTCCAAATAATACCCCAAATATAAATGGATAAATATGAAAAAATTATATAATTACCAATGTGGAGGACATTATTCCAAAACATGGCCCCACTATCAACTAGAGATGATGAATATTGAATAGGTGTGGAGAACATTTTTCCAATTCATGCCCCCACTGAATCTACGAATTGTGAATGTGAAGAATCCATGCCCATATTATGTGTCCCCACTAAATATAAAAACTTATATAAGTAACATATATTAAATTAGTGTGTGTAACATGCTTCCAAACCATGCCCCCATTGAATCTAGAAACTAATGTAAGTACCATACATTAAAATAGTGTGGAGAATGTGATTCTAAAACATGCTCCCACTGAATCTAAAAATTATTCCAAGTGTCAATAACACATACTAAGACATTCCCCCACTAATATTACTCCCTTTGAGGTGAGTTAAATATAGGAATTGTTAGTTACATTACCTTAAAATAATAAGACAATTGTATACTTTGTGAATATAACCATGTAGAATATAGAAGGAATACATCTAGGGAAATATATCATTAAAGTGCATCAAACCAATGTGATCACATGTAGGCATAATATGCATGATAAAGATCATGGAAATGTATATATAATACTAGTAAAAGCTCAATAATTAAATAAACATACACATAAGAGAAATAAAAAACAAATCAAAAATTAATGACCTAAGGAGACTGCAAACAAGGAGCATGTTTCAATGTTGCACAATCGAAGGGACATCACTTAGTCAAATGTACATAAAATAAAGAATGACATGTTAAAATTTATATTAAACAAAAAATTACATTTGAAAATTTCAATTAAATTATACATAGGCATGGGGGCCATAAGTAAAGTAGCATATCCAAATGCTCAAAAAATGAAAATAAGACATGTAAGGAAGTGCATAAATTAAAGCATAAGCAACTAGCATAAACATGTCATAGTGGTATATGGATCCAATGTATTAATAAAATTATGTCAAGTGTTTATCATATCAAGTATCATATGTAAGATATAATCATGGATAATAGGTATGTATATATGTAATCTTAAACATGAAAATGTAGAGTGATCATCGAATCATATAACATATGTGTATTAAGACCAAATAAGTGAATGCCCCAAATGTCCATATGCCATGAGTAAAATGGAATCCCAGTATCCAAAATATAAATATATCATGTATCTATGAATGCTTGTATCACACTCAAGTAGTAGTGTGACACATATGTGTATATAAGAGTAACTGAGTATGTTGTCCATCAATATTGAAGCAACACATAGATGCTAAGTAACTAATAGAACATATAAGTGTCAAAAGTGGTTTTATAATTTTTTTATATATTTTTTAGAATTTTTCAAGAGGAAATATCATCCTATTATTCTCTCTAATATATGGCCATAGCTATCCCCCCACTATGAATCTAGTGTAATACATAGGTTACACTACCAATGAGTATGCATAGGTGTAATATCTATCATGGTGGTATCAATGGTGCTTTGTGTATGTAAAATGTGAATCAATGGTCATGATACAATATTAGGTATTTTTATAACCCATCATTGAGTGTTGTGTGGTTTCTTTGACATAGTAGTAATATGTGCATTTTTAGGTGCTCTAGATATCTAATCATAGTGTGTAGTAGAAGATGGGGATTCTATGGAATCCATTATATATCTCTAGTGTGATGGTATCTCAAGTACTGACAACATAGTAAAGGGGATTTCTTGTTTCTTAAATTTTTATGGTGAATTAGGCTAAGTAGGCTTGATATCTATTTATCTAGGCATAATTTTCTTTTTTTCAAGATGATGGTCATATAGAATTATATAAAATGTAAATACCCAATTGGTATGAATTTACTTAACACACCCATGTGTTTTATAAAGTATTTCTTAGAGTATGTGTATCCAAGGTCTTCCCAATAACATATCAAAAATGCTTGTGGAATGGATAACTAAAAAGGTGCTAACCACATGTGTAAGACCCACCTATAAAATAAATTAAATCTTTCTAAGAACCTTCTAGTAGGTTCCATAGAATGCTCTAAATGATCTAGTAGATAGGAGTAAATCATGATGAGTATAAGCAAAGTGCATAAGTAATGTCATCATAAAGATGTTCTCACTTGTACTGTTATCAATCTTAACATTTATTATGTAGTTTTTATCAAGGTATGATAAACGAAATAGAGAATAAAATTAAATTCATCATCCTTAATTTTATTATAATCAAAATTAATAGATGGTATCTAAACCATGTGAGGTAATATGTTGCATGTTAGTACCAATAACCCCATCTAGTGGGTGTCCATAATGTGATGGAGGAGGATGTGCATTAAATTCCATTTGTACTTATGGTTCCTTATTAGAATGATCTTACAAAAGGATCATTAAATGTTTTTTTATTTATGATGATTACTAGGTTAAGAACTTGATTCATTTTGAGGATCATAAAATATAAGTTCTTGGTCATAGATAAGATATTGGATCTTTTGTTTCAAGGTAAATCATTTTCTTATATAATATCTTGGTCCTTGATGATAATAAAAATAATAATTCACAACATATCATTTAGGTAGAGGTTGATTCATATCAACCTTAATAGGATGAGGGAGAGATATAAGATGACACTCTAGTAACCATAGGAGTAATGAAGCTAGCGACTTAGGTAAATGTGTAAATTGTCTCATTGGTACATTAGATAGGAAAATTCAAGTAGGCTACTATGAAATTTTGTTAACCATGGTAGTTATTTTATTTTTAGGATCATGAGGCTTTACCTTATAACTTTGTTTAATTATGAATTTATTACTAGATGTAAATGAAGTTGGTGTATTTTCTACATACTTGATCTTATTCAATGACACAAGCTTCATTTCATGGTCTTGTACAACATGTCATAACTCATCAAAATATATTAACTTATTAAAAATAATGGACTCATGAAAAGGAACAAGCAAACTTTACTTGAATATAACTTGCAACTCTTTATATTTGATAAGATTGGTCATTTTGGCTAGCATTATCTTATATCTCAAGACATATTCATTAATAGGTTCATTGGTTCCTTGTTTTCTTTTGGCAATTTGGGCATATGAAACCTTTTTAAAAATGTTAATGGAAAAGTGTGTTAAGAACTAGTATGCAAGAGGTTTTAATGCTTTGATAGATTGGAGAGATAAATCATAGAACCAATTCAAATCATAGTCCTTGAGGCTTCTTGGAAATAATCTGGTCATAAGTTTATCATTGAAACCATAGTCAAGGCATGCCACTTTAAATGTGTGAATGTGTGGTTCAAGATCACCCTTTCCATCATAAAATGTGAAATTAGCTACAACAAATCCAATTGACAAGGTGTGTAAATATTTTTTAGGTGTAAGAGGGTCATGCAACACATCTTTCAAATATATGGAATGAGAGGATTTTAAATCATTTTTTTCAATTTTTTTGATCTTGTCTTCTAAGTTTTTTATAGCTTGAATGAATGATTGAATTGTAGGCCCAGTGGCATTTATATTTACAAGTTGAGTAGTCAACAAAGGGGATAAAAACATGTTTTGAGTAGTAATAGGCACTATAATCAATATATGTGTTGAAATAATAGGTAATTCCATAATATATGTATTAATAGTAGTTTTAGGGAATAAAGGTTTAAACACAAAATCTATGCCCCCACTCGATGTAGGTGGATTGATAAGTGTGAGCTGAGTTATACTACCTTCTAACGATTCACCATTACTAACTGAGGTAAATTTAGTTTTATCTTTTTTACTTATTTCATCCCTTATAACATACATAAATACATCTATTAAGCCCTTGTTATTATTGAGATACATAATCAATGCCTCTTTATCCTCCATTTGAAATTGGATTTTTGTTCTAACATTTTCCATTACTTCACAAATGAAAAATTTAAAAGTTATGACAAATTATAACAACTAGATAACCCTAATTTGTCCTAGGGTTTGATATTCAAACATTAGGTTTACCAAATTTTTAACCCTAAAATGGAATCTATATTAGTTTTATGTAAATCTAATTAAAGGGGTATATATAAATGAAATGGCACAAGGGTGATAATCACATCTATAACATTCCAATTAGATGTTAAACTTAGATATAAGTACACACTAAATTTATTATGTTGATATAGTCAAAATATGGAAAGTACAACTATGCTATATATGAAAATGACAAAGAAGTGAAGTAATAAGCTTTTTATGATGTTAATGTAGTTTTAGATCTAGAATAGGCTAAAGGTAAGGGGAATGATATTTTGGAATAATCATCAGATTCTAATTTTGATGATTTTGTTTCTCTATATAGTAACATAAACCTAGGACAATTACATTGACATTACTATCTAGGTTCAACACTAATGTCCTATATTGAATATATATTGAAACAATATGTGACCACCTAGATTATTTTGTGAAAAGTGTCCTTATAACATTTTCCATTTTCACTATGGTGCATTCAAATATAGGTCATGGTTAGTCACTCCTTATGAAATGGAAAAACCCTAGCTTTCCATATTGAGTGTTATCTTGGGGCAAAATGGGTTATTGAGCACACAATGTCAAGCTAACCCCAATGGTCCCTATGTCAAAGGATGATGCCTACATATCCAATACTCTAAAGATGGCCTAAGACTAATGCAGTTTTCCTTTACATGTGGTCTTGTATGTGATTCATACAATTTTTGGAAAGAAAGTACAATAGTGACCTAGCTTCACCTAAGAATACCTAGAAAAATGCCAAAGAGACCAAGGCCCTTATCAAAAGCACTCTATCAAGCATTCAATTGAACAAAGCTTCCCTGTTTCCATACCATTTATAAGTAAAACACATCTATAGGTCTAAACCAAATTTTCAACCCTAAAATGGAACCTATATTGGTGTTATCTATATTTTATTAAAGGGGTATATATAAATTAAATGGAAAAAGGGTGATAATTAGATCTATAGTAGGCTAACTAGATGTTAAACTCATATGTAAGTATAAACTTATTTATTATGTTTATATAGTTGAAATATGGAAAGTAAAACTATGTTAGATATAGAAATGACAAATAAGTGAAGAACTTATTCTTTTCTAATGTTATTATAGTTCTAGATCTGAAACATGAAAAAATTAGTCTAGAGGGAGATTATGGAACAATAGTCAAATTATGGTTATGGTGCTTCTATCTCTTTAAATATTAACATCATCTTGGTATGGTTGCATTGATGCTACTATTTGAGTTTGATGCTAGTGTGTTATACATAATATATGATAAATTAGGATGCAACCACTTAGATGCTTCTATATTTCAGTTCACCTTCACTCTAGTGCATTCATATTTGGGTCATGGACTATCTCTACTTGTGAAATGTCAAAACCCTAGCTTTCTATATTCAATGTGACCTTACAAAAAAATGGGTTAGTAGGAACATAGTGTTGATATGACCCGAATGACCCCTATATCAAATGATGTTTCCTAAATATTTAATATTCTAAATAAGGGCTCAAACTAATCTAGTTCTCCCCTATGTGTTGGCTTGTGTGTGAATTATAATTTTTTTGAAAAGTAAGTATAATAGTGACCTAACTTGTAACTTGGAAAATCAACTCTTGGGATTCTCCTTTAGTACCTTGTACCTATAGTTATATAATCCCTATTACTGGTATAGAAATAGGAATAAATAGGGAAGATTTTGATCAATTAAATTCTATTTGAATTTTCTTTGGTCTTTTCCTAGGTATTTATAGGTGAATATAGGTGAGTAATGAATGAGGGTTGTTCATATATTTATATAAATCCCTTTGGAGTAATAAATGATATTAAATAACTCAATCCAACCATTAGGATATGACTCATTTTCAAATTATATGAATTTAGAGCACTAAAAACTTGCATGAGGATAGGACAGTAACATCAAGGCTATTGTCTATTCCATATGTTAGTGTCTATGGAGAAGGAAAGTAGATACATATTCTAAACTTGTAGAGATGGAAGATAAGTACATTTTAATAATTTTGGGCAAGATAAAAAAAAACTAGGTCATCAACATAAAACTAGTCAAAGTAAGATATATATGCCAAAGGGCACAAAAATAGAGAATATGTGAGACTTTTAAAAGTGGGAAAGGTACATAACTGAGAACCAAAGTCTACATTTGACAAGTGTACAAGATTGAGGTGCTATATAATCATAAAATATTTACATATATGAATTTTGTTGGAATTTTTTTGGATAACATTTTGGAATAATTTTAACACTAATTTTAAATTTAGTTTAGTGTACCATCCTCAAACATATGGATAAATAGAGGTATTCAACAATATTTTGGGTAATTTGTCAAAATGTTTAATTGAAGGTAAGCTAGGAACAAGGGATATATTATAGGGAAATATGAGTTTATATATAATAATTTAGTGAATAGAAGTATAGGAAATAAATATTTTTTTATTTTTTATGGGTCAAGTCCAAGAGGAGTTACAATTCTATGTGACATGAAAAGTGAGAATAGGAAACATGATAAATTATAATATCTTACATAATATATGAGAAGTAGATAAGCAAGTGTATGAATAGTTAGAGAAAAGTAGTGCACAATATGAACAATATGTAGAAATGAAGAGAAGACATGTGGAATATCAAATGAGATAATTATTATTCATACACTTTAGGAAATATATATTTCCAAAAGGTACTTATGAGAAGTTAAAATGGAAAATTATGTGTCTATGCAAAGTGTTGTGAAATGTTGCAAATTATGCATATGAAATAGTTTTTCCTAGAATGGATTGATGTATCTCATATTTTAAATGTGTAAAATTTTTATCCATATTATGAATTTAAAATTAATTAAATTTAAAATGTAAATTATAAAAAATATATTAGAGATATGAGATACCTAAAAATGATCACAAAGAAGAAGAACAAGTGATTGACACATAAGTTGGATAACTTAAGAGTAGGAAGGAATATACATAATATTTGGTAGATGGAAGGGACAAGGAATATAATATATGAAATATATTAATGGATTATAATATAAAAATAATAATAATACCATCATAGAATCTATGAGAAGGTGAAAAATCAAGATTTCATGTTTCTTTTGTTACCTAGGGTGTATGATTCAGGAGCATTTAGGCTCAAATGCACTCTTGCATCAACCAAAAATATGATAATTTTATAAGTGTTTCTAAGTGTTTATTTAAATAATTTTATTATTTAAATAATTATTTTCTATAATTTTTCACAATTATATATTTTTCAAACCTTATTTGCATTTTTAGCACCACCTTTTAGTGTTTGCCTATTTGTGATTTTTTGTGTTGCTAGGAAGTTCACATATGTTTGTAATGGTTTATGTGTCTGTTATCACTTAAATTTGTATTTATTATTTGTATAAATAATCTTGTGAACCTTTTCATAATAATTATTGTTATTATTTTTTTCAATCATAATCTTATAGTGATTTACAGAGAAATTTAGAAATCTATCTTCATTTGGTTCCCCATAGATTTTTATTATTTTTCCCAAGAGTAACATAATTTATGAGATTCCTTGGAGGAATATGTTATTCAATAAAAAATCCATGAAATAATTTGATAATAATATGGGGAACATTTGGTAATATTTTGTAATGTTCTTATGCTAACATGAGGATAACAGTGTAAGGTTTTCCAGTGCAATTTTTATGGTCTTGTGAATTCAAGAAACTTCTTTGTGTGCATTTGGTTTTGGTACATATAATTGTGATGTATTATGAAAGGAATCATTGATAACTAATTATAATTTTATTAAATAATTCATGGGAAGCTTATAAGGATCTATTTATTATTGATCATGATGTATTATGTTGTGATGCATTATGGTATAATATATTCATGCCTTAGAATTGTGAGAGGCATTTAATATGTATGGTGCACTAAGGTGTGTTCATTTTTTAGGGTATAAATAAATTAATTTAAGTAGGTGGTTCTTTCACATATATAATCATGCCCATACACTAATACAAAGGAGCTTGGGACATGGGCTAGAGTATTAGGACTTAATTATAATTTTGAATTAATTTTACGAGAGCTAAGCTACACTTATAAAGACTATGAATTAACAAATAGAAATATGTAGATATAGTGTTGTAATGCATCTTGAAATGATATTGTGATTTAATTATTGTTATGTTATTTTTTTATTTAACCTTTTAGGGTTTTACAAGTGTAATTACCTAAGTTAGATTAAAGGGTTGAGATGTCTAACCAGTTAAATAATATGCAATAATTATGCACTTTTTTTTATGGATTTTGATCTTATTTTAATATCTAAAAATAGTAATAAATATGCATAAATATATATTTATCTATAAAGTGACTATTATAGATGATCTAGGTTTTGAAATTTGAGTTTTGGATAATTTTGAATGTCGTGAATAGGGTTGTAGGATCTATTCACTCATTAGACAGTAGCACCCCACCTAGATAGTAGTGCCATATTATTATAATGTCCTCGAAGTGGTGTTAGTGTCTTCTTTGTATGATTTTTACTATTTTCTAAGAGCACCTACACCTATTTTTTTAGGTCCTATTCCTATGAACATGAAATCTAAAACTCTTTATTGTGCCTATAAAACCTAATTTAGTGTGAAAACCCTAATCCTACTTGTAAGTATGGAATGATAAATAAATAAATGTTCATTATCAAGATAGGATAGACATCCTCAACACCCCACTCTGAAGAGAGTTTCCTACATACCAATACTCTGAGGGATCAAGCTCAACGTAATTCTCCCACCGATTTCTTGGTGTAAGTGCAAGTGAATGATAGAATGAGTGTGGTATTGAATTCCTTGAGTGTGCTTGAGACTTTAAATATTTTAAATTTGGGCTTAGGGATACTATAGATGGTAGTATGTAGAAGTAGTGGAAAATAGGGATCAAATACCTTAATTTTTCTCAATTTTTATTATGTTTGAATAGACTTTTGCATCTATTTTCCATCTAGTGAATAGAGGTCAATTAGACTTGTATTTATAGAGATATTTAGCTTGTACATATAATAAAATGTACTTAGGAAAACCTTAGGATGGGCACACATTTCAAAAAATATCAATTCAAAATAGTTTGGGCAAAGGACAATAGTGCCCAATTAGGGACATTAGTGCCATGTAGATGTAGTGTCCAAAATGTGGTGCTAATGTCCACCTAGCATACTATTCGGAAAAATGGGTTAAGATTTGATAAATTTACCTTGGGATTGTGTTTGAACTAACTATAGATGTATGTGGTCTGCATAATAGCTAGGAAAGTGTGTCTAAGTCTATAGAATAAGTCTTAGGATAAGATAGGAATAGGCTAACTCAAGTACAAATCTTAGCATCCAAATACTAATTTTATGGGATTGAATTTGCCCCTAATTTATGCTATAAATGCAACAAGTGAAATGACTAGTATAAAGTAAAAAAAAATACCTAGACTTACCTTAAAAGTGAAGCCTATGTAGTTGATTTTGAGTATGTAAATCTAGGTCTGCATATGTGAAACATGATCCAAATTAATGACCTATAATAAAACATGCAAAAATCATTCCCTAATAAATAGATGATCAAAAGTAAAAGACTATGCTGAATAAAGTAATTGATTAAAACTAAGTAAAGAGAGAGGAAAGGAATGAATAAGCCTCATCAGGTGCATGAACCAATGCATGAACCTAGAGACAACGTGTGCATGAGTGTACATAGTGATCATATCATTGAATATATTGGACTAAGATAATATCTTACTCAATACTCATATGGGTGGCTCAAGAACTCAATTTGGTTATGAATCCTTCATTATCCACCCTTGCTTAGTACATCTTGATCTATTTATAGCTTGAATAAGATTGTAAATGTGTCTAACCCTCTCATGTGGGTGGATTAATAACTAAATTAGGCCATTAATCCATCATTTTCCACCCATGTGAAGTAGATGCATATGAGTTCTATTTCATAAAGTGATGAAAATATCTAACTAGGTATATATAACTATGTATGTCAGATCTAGTACCACTTAGGTATATTAGGTATCTTTGGGCCACTTGATAATTCCAACCACTATAGATGGAGTAAAGCATGAATTTGGTGATATCTTGGATTGTGATATAAAGTGTATATAACATAGAGAATGACATGGATTTTTTCATTTCATCTCATCAACCTATGTGTAAATGAGTATATGGAAACTATGTGCCTTGCACATGCCCTCAATCTAATATATGAGTATACTAATTATAAATTGAGTATGCAATAACGAAATATATGTGATTGAATTGAATGTGGGAATGATCATGCCACACATGATGCCCCTAACTCTAAGAAACTATTATGAATATAAGTTAAAATTAGTATATTTGAGCAAAATTATTGGGCCCCTTTTTGACTAAGTATGGATCCATACCAAATCAATAGATATCTCAGCATAAGGAAATCATTTGGAATGATTTTTGTTTTGGCACCTTTTGTGCCAAATGGAGGAATTTTTATAGATCTTATGCTAGTTGGTAGGTAGTTACTTGGCTTCTAATTTTTAATGGCATCTTTATAAGTGGTTGCATGTATGACTAGAGTATAAGGATGCAAGGTAGTGTATCTATCATAATGATCAACCAAGGATCCAGCTCAGCACCCAGTGTGCACCCTCCACCCTGGCATGAAGATGCTTCTTATTGCTATAAATCCAATATTGAACCAATATGAAAAAAGATGTGAATTATAGTAATGAATCTCTACATAATTAGCTTTGGAAATTATTTTATAGACACCATTTCTATAATTTTTATCATGGATACCTTTGAGGATCCACCTTATAGTGCCCAAGCTTGCCTATGAGCCTCTAGGTCGATAGCTATTTAGATGAGAATGTGATATATTTCCATTAATATGTACTCTATTTATTTAAACCTTGGTAATTGAATAATGGCATTGCACCTATCTAAGTATTAATTTAGTGTATATGGTTATGTCAATGTTCTTTAAATGTGACTTGAATGCAATAGTTACAATAGTGTAAATATGATAAATGAATGTGTTACTAAGCAATTTTTATCCTAGGTCATTAATGGAATATCTATACCAAATAATGACATTGACATAAAATATAAATTAACTTAATTATAGGAAAATACATGTGCCTAAGATTTGACATCTACACTAAGAACACTAGCCTAAGTATGAACCCATGATATAAATCAATTTCCTTGACCCATCAAAGTGTCTTAATGATGCTTAGCTTAGTAACATAAAAACTCATGCCCTTGAGAACATGGAACCAACCTAATATAGGTTTTTGATTCTATGAATAGGACTAGTTCCCCAAATAGGATTTGCACCTACTAATAG
Organism: Torreya grandis; assembly: GCA_037957365.1. Classification (NCBI taxonomy): domain Eukaryota; kingdom Viridiplantae; phylum Streptophyta; class Pinopsida; order Cupressales; family Taxaceae; genus Torreya; species Torreya grandis. The sequence goes on along the minus strand of JARHVA010001364.1, from coordinate 2,339,674 downwards.
TTAGACTTCACCTAGAATGGATTTCACTAATGAACCTACCAATGCCTTTATTGTAATGACCAAGTCCTATGAAGAATGAGTTGTGCCATGGCAAAAATATCCCAACATGGGCCCTAGTTCTTTTTCTACTATGATTTGAGTGAGCACATAAGGCTTGTACCTTATTTGAATTGATGTCAGTGTAGTAAGTGATAAATATTGAGCACTTTGGAATTATTATATGTTTGTGCCTAATTGTAAAAAGTCTATAACTAAATTAGATAACCAGATAAGCACTAGGTAGAGTAAATGACTTGGTAACCAAATTTTATACAATATTTTCATTTTTTTGCCTCCTACTATTCCTTTATGTGCCTCTCATAATATGGAGTCCCTTTAATGATCTAAGACACATTGATTCAACACTTTATCTTTGCTTAGTCTATACGATTCCTTGTTAGTGAGTTGAAAGGGGGTAGCACAAAATGTAATATGTTTCTTCTCTTTATTTGTCATAGTTTGGGGTGCTAACCCAAATGTCAAAAAATCAATGATATTTACCAAGTCTTTAGGGACACACTAGACCCTATACAATTTCACATCCAACATGTCATCCTCAATAGGTGCCATTACATCACCAAAGCTGATGTGAGATACATTATCTAGCCCCATGTTTTATTTTGTAGGCTTGACAATAATTAAGAACTAGAATTCTTGAAACAAAACTATCCATTTATAAATGCACCAGTATAATAGATTTTTTCATGAGGTACTTAACTACCTCATGATTGGTGAAAAATATGAATAGGTTTGCCAACAAGTATTGCCTAAATTTTTATAGGGCATAGACTATGGTCAGTGCCTTGGCCTCAGTTGTTGTATAATTATGTTATACTTGTGTCAATTTTATTCTTGAAAAGGATATGAGATGATCCATCTTACCTTCATTAGGCTACACTATAATGGCACCAATTATATATCTAAAAACATCAACATGGACATAAAATAGAGTTGTTTAGTTAGTAAATTATAAAATAGGCATGTTAGCCAGTTTGATCTTCAACATTTTAAAGGCATATTATTGTATTATACCCCAATAAAATAGGCCATCATTACGCAATAGATCCTCTATAGGTACTAAAATATTTGCATATATCCTTATAAATTACCTATAATAGCCATAATGGCCAAAAAGATATGAATGTCTTTTTTTGTTGAAGGGGTCTAAAGATAGATGATTATGGATTTCTTCATAGGGTCAACAACCAAACCATCTTTATAGATGATGTACCTAAAAAAGGTTTCAAAAGGGGTTGAAAACACACACTTATTTAGGTTCAAATAAATATGTAGATGTTTACACCTTTGAAACATGAGGCACAAATTATCATAATGTTCCCTGATAAGTCCATAAATACTCCAGTCATCTAGGTACACTTGGAGGAACTTGTGGATGAAATATTTGAATGCAGTGATCACCAATCTATATAATATCTCTAGTGCATTACTGAGTCTAAAAATAATCTCATTATAATTTTTAAAACCCCATTTAGTCAAAAAAAAATTTGGGTGTGTCCTCCTCTTCTATCTAGACTTGATGGTATCTAGAGAAGCCATCAGTGAAGTTATAAATCTCATAGCCTATGATGCCATATAATACTTTATTTATGAATGGAGTCAAGAAGGATTCAATGAAATATACAATGTTCAATAGTCTATAATTAACATATGTATGGATGTGCCCATCCTTATTAATGATAATCACCATGGGGATCACCCATTCAAATTCCTATATAGGGTAGATAATGCCTATGGCAAGCATCCCATCAATCTCCATCTTGACCTTAGCACAAAGATTAGGGTTCATTTTGTAGGGGCACTTCTTGATAGGTCTTGCACATTTTAATAGCTTTATACTCATTTTCTTAATGGATGGGTGGGTGCCCTTCATGTCTTAATAATTTTTAGGGAACAAGTCTTAGAACTCCTTTAGAAGATCCATAATTCATGCAATTTCTATATCAAACCAATATGTACCTAGATTAGTGATCTTTGGCTCTCCTTTTATGCTGATGTCAACCTTGGTGTTCTTAAGTGGTGTGTGTTAGGGTTCATTCCTTTCCTAGTGTGATTCCTTAACTTTTCAAGTTCCCTCAATTGTTGTCATGTGGAGATGAGTTGGGTCTTCTTCATTAGGGGCACTATCATCCACATGGCACACAAGTTTATTTTTACCTATCAAGGTCTTCCAATTTTAATCCTTCTATGTTTCATCATCATATTTTCTTGAGTCACTATTAAGCATCTAATCCTCAAAGAAAGTTTGAAACACTGGTACTTGTTCCCTAAACATATCTCTTAGACACCTCTAGGATTTCAATGTTTTAAAACACTACCTTGTTAATTACTTGAAGTGGTTCGATCAATTATAGGTTGTATGAAGAAAAGGAAAAGGTGTGCACAAACTTATCTTTGAGTGAATTCTATCTTTTTGTCTCATGGCATGTCTCATTAAAAATGTACCATGCTCACACCTAGGTATTCAAGGTTATGTCAAAGGTGTACACCCACATGATCCTTGGGGCATCCTCACCATAGATAGTCCAAGTTTATTAACATAAGTGCACATCTTATATAGGATCATAATAACTTGATATATAGAGATGTCCAAGTCCTCATTACTTTTCCTAGATCTAGTGCATATTACTACTTTTACATCTTGCCAAGTTGGCAAGCTAGGCTTTTACACTACCCACCAATTAGTGGCAGTTATCCTTAAAGTATACACATTGTGCCCATTCTATATATCTCCTTCAGGATGTATTACTCTATTTCATATCCGTACTCTTCCATAGGTTTGTTACCCTAATACTTTAGGAACACTACAAGCTTTCCTTTACTCAAACAAAACACCCTCTTCCCCTTCTTTTTGGAGTAGGGGGGGCATTTCTTAGGAGTGTGATCAATTTAGACCCAGCCTATCTTAATTAGATTTGGGGCCTTTGTTCACACTAGGTTTCACCTTCGACTAGTAGTTTCATAATCCTCCTTGACCCATTGGTCATAGGTAACATTAGTTGTATATAAAGTTGATTATCTATCTTCCCATGCAAGTACTCCTTGGTTACTGGGGTTAAGATTTTTTATGCCTTACACCATGATGTTATAAATGTAGTTGATATCATCCTCAAGATCAATAATCTCTACATATGGGGGTCCTTGGTCACTTGAGATGGGGATCACAACCCTCTCCTTAACATTTTCAAAGGCCATATAGTACTTTTTAAAGTGCATATATACATTATTGGCATAAAACCATAGCCTTCCCAAGAGTACTAGATAATTATCTTGCTCTACCAACTTGATCACCTCAAATTTGGTGAAAACATTTGTGCCCATGATATCTACAATGGAACCCTTAAAAATCTTGATAGGTTATGCTCATGTCTTGTTAGCCATGAAAAGCATTTGAGGGGAAGGCCTCAAGGTTGGCCTACCCATCTTTTCCCATGTATTTTTGGTTAAAATATTGACCTCGATGCCTACATCCATAAGGACCTCACATAATAGTCACCCATCAATTATGGCATTCACAAGGATTTCTTGATTATACTCCATATTTTATGTATGACTTAGTTCTCACACTCGTTCCATGTGTGTCACAATGACCTCAATTATATTTTTCCATACAAGCTCCATGAGTAAATTATTTGGTAGGGGAAACATCCCTTCCATTAAGATGTGGAAGATATATATTTGTTCTTGTACTTCAACCTCTTATATAGATTGTTTCTTACAAGAGGTGGAATCCTACACTTGTAGGTCTCATGCCAATTGGATTTCTTCTTGAAAATTTTGAATGATATTCATGGCTTATTTCAAGACATCCTTCTAATGCACAAGGTTAGGGTAGGGAAAAAATTTAGGCTCAGGCCATGTGATGTGCTTAGTGAGACTCTATTCTCCATATTCTAGGCATAACTCTAGTACTAGTATAACTAACAGTTGTGTGGTGAATCCACTGTGAGTAGTAGCATACACTTTGATGGGCTTTGTATGGGTTGATTTCACCTTCATAGTTAACTTCTTCATCTTTAGTTCATGCTTGATAATTATTTCACCCTTGTCTATGCTAGGATAACCTTGAGTCAATTTATTATATAAGTTTCCTTGACTATATGTGGTCCTTGATAATACCCTAACATTAGATGCATAGGGTAATTGTATTGATAGTGTTTGATCGAACAACACTTGTATCATGATCATGATGGGAAACTCTATTGTATCTTCTACCTCACCCTTTAACACCTCTTTTCTTTCCATAGCCAATATTCTATTGACCATAGAGCTATAGAAGAAAAGGGATGTCATGAAGGAGAAGGGCATGACCAAGTAAGATATTAAAGAGGTTGAGGCCAAGGAGAAGAATGTAAAAGAATAAAGGGCCTTAGAACTGGTAAAAAAGAGGAAGTTAAAGAAGAAAAAGGATAAGGAATAAAGGGCCCAAAAATAGAAGAAAGAGAAATAGGTTCTTGTAAGCACAAAACCAACATAAGAAGCACCAAAAGAGGCACCTATTACCCCCAGTAGCACAAGAGAGGAACCTACACCACTAGCATGCCCAAGTAGTGAAGGGGAGTGTAGAGATAAGAAAAGAGATGATGGCACCTTGAAGAAATAAATGGAGAGTGTAATAGAGGCGTAGTAAAAATAAGAAGGTAAAGTTAGGACTGAGGAAAAACCCAAGGAGGTCAGTGCTGAAGAAATACCCATGGAGGTTAGTGTTGAGGAATTACTAGAAGAAGTGAACAAAGGGGACAAGTCTAAAGAAGAATAACCCCTATAGGAGAAAGAAGGAGAAACCTTAGAGGAATTCACCAAAGAGAGTGGTAACATAGAGGAAGAGGAACAAGAAAAAATAGAGTTGGTCATCACTAAAGATGGTACCAAGCCAAGCCTTAGGGAAAAAGTATAGAAGGGGTAGATTGATGAGGACTATTATATGTTTGAGTAAATGCCCCTTAGAGATACCCAAACAATGACATGCCAACAAATATCATTTATCTTTGAAATTTATATGGATGAGACTCATTTTGAGGTGCCAAAGAAGGCCATACTAGGCATAAAGAAACTAGAAGAGGGCCATTACTCCCATCTCATAACCCTTGTAAAATGAACCTAATCAGGTCAGCCAATGCACTCAGTTGGATGGCCTCTAAAGTATTGTGGAATAACATCATCAATGATGTTATATCCTTTAGATGGAAGAAGATCATGCTAGAAGTGAAAGAGGAAATAAATGCCATGAAATTTAAATTACAATAATTGGTCGAGCACATAGAGGAAGCTAAGCCATCCCTCTTAGATGGTGTTGGCACTTTGAATCTTTTGGAGGTTGACAAGGTATGCATGCTATTAAATAAGATGCTCCTAAGGATGAAGGTAGATCTGGTGGTAGATAAAGAGGAAGACCCTTGTGTTATAATAAAATAAAATCTAGTTATAAAGATCAAATATCTATAAGACCTCTTCACTCATCTAGAATAAGTTGTAGAGGTATCCAATGCCATATTTATGAACTTATCTAACCAAGCATTAATCATCGATGTGTGCCTCAAGAAGGTGAAGGAGGAAAGGGAAGTGATGATGGTAAAAGAGTAAACTATTATTAGGATTTAGCATGCATAGATCATGGTGAAGGTCAATACCCTAATCACCCAAATAAATAAATAGGAGTGGGACCTAGAAGAACTTTTTTGTGCCTTGTAAATAAAGTCTAGTAATTAAGGAACAATCCTAGTTGAAGGAGTGATCATGATAAAGTAAAGGCTAGAGGCCTTGAGGAAAAATTTAGAGAAAACCAATGTGCTCTCTCTTAGTGATACCTAAATAGAGATAGATATCACCATAGAAAAAATCAAGATCAAAATCAAGGGATTTAAGGACTTTAGTGTTGAACAAAAGGAGAATGTGCCAGATTTTTGCATGCTTAGGTCATTAAAAGACTAGTCTAAGGATAAACTAGCAATTTTGTATGGGGTAAATGTTGGGTCCATTTTTAACTAAGTATGAATCCATGCCAACTCATTAGATATCTAAATTTGAGGTGATCACTTGGAATGATTGTTTTTTTGGCACCTTTTACGTCAGTTAGAGGAATATTTATAGATCTTGTGCCAGCTAGTAGGTAGTTACTTAATGCCTAGTTTTTAAGGGCATCTTCATAAGTGGTTACATGTGGTGACTAGAGCACAAAGGATACAAGGTATTGGAGTAGGTGGAATGATAAAAAAAGGCTATAGCTTAGCACCTGGTGTGCACCCTTCACCTTGGCACAAATATGCTTCTTACTACTATAAAGCCAAGCTCAAACCAATATGTAAAAAGATTCAACTTGGATTAGTGAATATCTATAGAAGTGGCTTTGGAAATCATGTTATAGACCCCATTTATATAATTTTTAACATGGATAAATTTGAGGATCCATCTTGTAGTACCCAAGATCACTTGTGAGCCTTTAGGTTGATAGTTTTTTAGATAAGCATATGCTATGTTTCCATTAATATGTATTATGTTTATTTAAAAATCGATAATTGAATAATGGCATTGTACCTATCTAAGTATTGATTTAGTGTACATGGTTATGTAAATTTTATTTGAATGTGACTTAAATTCAATAGTTACAATAGTGTAAATATGAAATATGAATGTTTTGTTAAGCAAAGTTTTGTCTCATGTCATTAATGGCATCTCTGTGCCAAATAATGATGTCAACACAAACTACAAATTAACCTAAGTGTAGTAAAATACATGCATCCAAGATTTGACACCTACATTGGGAGTGATAACCTAAGTATTAACCCATGATATAAAGCAATTTCATTGACCCATCAAAGTGCCTAAATGATGCTTAGCTTATTACCATAAATACCCACACCCTTGAGATCTTAGAATTAGGCCAATATAGGTTTGTGCCTCTATGATTGAGACTAATTCCCCAAATAGGCTTTACACCTACTAATAGTTAGACTTCATCTAGAATGGATTGCACCAATGAACCTACCAATGCTATTGTTGTAATGACCAAGTCCTATGAAGAATGAGTTGTGCCATGACACAACTATCCCAATAAAGGCCCTGGTTCTTTCTTTGTTGTCCTTCAAGTGAGTATATAAAGCTTGAAATTTATGTAAATTGATGATGATGTAGTAGAGTACTAAATTTTGAGTGATTTGGAATTATTATATGTTTTCACCTAGTTGTAACAAGTCTATAATTGACTTGGACAACTAGATAAGTGGTAGGCAGAGTAAATGACTTGATAACTAATTTTTCTACAACAAAAATCTAAACATAAATGTCAATTTTATGACTATATTTATGTAAATATGTATTATACTTGGTTTAATAGTATGGATAATATGGACTATCCTAAAGCTAGGGCTACGAGATAGTAGCACCATGTAGTGGATAGTAGTGCCTTGTGGTGCTAGTGTCCCAATATGGGTGCTAATGTCTACCTGGTCTAAAATTTGGGTGATCTAAATTGATTTTTGAGTCTTTATTTTTTCCTATGTATAAAAAGTGTTTGATTTATAAAACTAAACCTGTGTGCTAAAATTTATCTATGAATAATAAAGTAGGATCCTGATATATATGACAAACCCATATGAAATCCCCCTCTTTTAACAGTAATTATGAAACCTAGGTAATAAATATCCTCAAAAGAAGTAGCTATGTAAAACGTGTTAGCTAGAGCATATACATGATATTCTAATAAAATATATCAACACAACATTAAAATTTAAATGAATATGATCATAAGTAAGTAATGTAAGATGTATGTTTTAATCTAGTATTGCATAAGGGTGTCAAGATATATGTAATCAATGTGTATAGAAACAAATCTAAGTAACTACCTATATAGATAAGGCATAATGTCCATCATGGCACCCAATTAGGAAGGGTAGCTGCAAGAGGTCCATCATCACATCAAAATTTGGGTGTGTGTGTGTGTGTGTGTGTGTGTAACAAGCAAATACAAGTGTTATGGTAAATAAGTATATAAGGAAACATACATAAAAAACACATGAAGCATTAAAAATTAGGCCAAGGGGCCATAATACAAGGGATATTGGTACATGTCACTAAATTTGAGAATTAAGACATATAAGGACATGTTCAAACATCCACATACACAATCAACAAACAATTTGGCTTAAATCCATATAGAAGGATATGTTCAAATGTATGCATATAAAAGTAGGAAATCACACACAAGGGACATGGGTATATGTCCAAGGCATTTAAATAGAAAAGTGACATAGAGCCAAATAATAATGGCATATTCAAATTCCCTTGAAATGGAATAATCACATGAAACACAATCAAGTCTAATATATGAAAACTAGAAATAAAATCATGTATAACTATGTAGTACAAATCTATCTAATGCTAGGATATACAATGTTGAGTCTAACTAATGATAGTTGGTAAGAAATTTGATCATTAAATAGCAATGATTAATATCAATATTTATCAATGCATAAAATATAATGTATAAAATGTAAGGATAGAACCTGGTAATAACAACTATGTATGAGATACCCCTAAGTGGGTGGATGTATCAAATGTATCAACTTAGATCAAGGTATATGACCCCTATGGGTAGATGATAATAATTCTAGATCAGTGTAGCGGATTGAGGTCTTGTATGTAATATGTAAGCACTTAACAAGAACAAGTAAATCATATGTTTATGATAAAATTGACTATACTAGGATAGCTAGCAATATGTAATATTTGGCAAGTAGTAGAAATTTAAACATAACAATGCATACAATCAATAATTTTTTGTGTTTTGAGTAATATTTGAATGTTTTTGTATTTTGACATGTTATATTATTTTTTTTGTTTTCTAGATATAATATATGTACAATCAAATGAAAATAAACTATATACAAGGAGAAAAAGATAAGGAATTATATACAAGAGTAGAAACCATACTAGCTAATGAGTCTCATGGGAGAATCACTATCACCATGACCTATGTCAAATAGGGTAACTATGATCATGCATGTAGTGTGAAAGGGCAACTTTGAGCTCATAATTTTTTTTTGTTGTATAATTTGTGTTTGATGTTTCATGTGAATTGATGCTATGATGTTGTGGCACTGACTGTGATACCTAGTGAACTTTAGGGGTCTTAGGAACCCATCTGATAGAAGAAGAATCTATAGGTGATGACAGTACCTATGTTAAGAACCCCTAAAACCCAATAAAATTGATCATAGTAAAAACTAATTATAGGAATATCCCCTAGAGTCTGTGATGTATCTCTAACATAGCGATCTATCTAGTAATGGTCTCTCTGGGAGAGTATGTGTATGTGTAGATATCATAAGAGTATCCCTGGCCTATACTAATGACTCTACTAAACACTATGATGTATGCATAGTAGTTTTACTCTCTATTATAACTGATAACCATGTAATATCTAGTAATAGTGTTAGAACTATAATTGATGTCTATGATGGAATTGTAGCTAGAAACTATGTTGTAATTACCTATGGGATGTGTATAGGATACTCATATGGGACAACCTAAACCTTAACCACTTGATTAGCATGTATATACTTCAAGCATCAGTTTACTATAGATGGGATGGATCAAAGCTTCTATAACTATGACCTACCCAATAATATATTGAATACACCTACATTAGGTACTGCTAGGAACCAAGTGGCTATGTGTGTTGGCCCAACCTATAATGGAATCACAATATACCTGGTGGAGCTTTGAAAATGGCCATGAAACCACTAATTATTATATTTATGGGGAATATATCTTACTTTGTGTATCCTAATTATTGTAAGAGTGTCATGGTGCACATGTTTATGTTTGACCCATTGTCAACCATAATACTATGAATAGGATGGTGGTTTATGTATGCTCATATGAAGAGCACATGTAAATCTATGTCATCATCCACAATCTCCTGATCTAAAAATGTGATAAGTGGTCTAGGTGGCATTTTAGTGTGATACATGATAATAATGTTATGTAATGGATGTGTCTCCTCTATAATTATGTGATAGGAATATGGTGGTGGATGCGCCTGATATGTATAGTGAACACTTGATGTGCCTTTACCTCATTCACTATATGTTTTTGTAAATTATCTAAAAATATCTTTAGTTCCTTAACCTCTATTTGATATTATTTTGGTGCCTCTATGGGTGTGCCCACATCAATAATATTATCCTAAATGAGATCTTGTATCTTTTTATTTAGGCTAATGCAATTATTTGTCATGTGGCATGGTACCCTATGATACTCACAAAATACATTTGAATATTTAATCTTTGGAAGAGGTCATGTCATATCAACTTATTTAATGGGAAGGAGAGATATGACACTACATTTTAGTAGTTGTTGTAGAATCTGTGCTAGTGACACTGGAAGATTAGTGAAGACTATGTATTGAGGAATGGATAAAACCAATCTAGGAGATGGCTCAAAAGTTGTGTTGACTATGGCCTTTTTATCACTTTTGTTTTCTATGGCCCTTACCTTATATGGAGGTTTTTTTGAATTCTTAATAGTTGATTTGGATCCATTTGTGTACTTGAGTTTGTTCAGTGATAATAGCTTGACCTCTCTTTCCTTGAGTATGTGGCACAAATTAATAAATGTAGGAAACTTATTTAACAAGATAAATTCATAAATTTTTGGTAGGAGACTTTGTTTAAATATACCTTAAATCTCTCTATCTATTATGGGGCTAGTCAAACTAGATAATATTATCTTGTATTGTATGACACAATCTACAATAGGCTCATTCAAGTTTTGATTTAACTATGCCACATATGCATATGATATATTATCACTAATGTTGATAGAGAAGTCTAATATGAACATGTAAGCTAAAGGATTGAATGTCATGATAGATTGATTTGTAAAATCATAAAACCATTATAAGTCATAATCCTTGAGATTGCATGGAAATATCTTCATAATAAGCCAATCATTGGACACATAGTCCAAACATGTTATGTGAAAGGATATGATGTGATGTTCTAGGTCACCCTTGCCATCATATAATGTGATCTTGGGTGCCAAAAAACTAGATGGCAAAGGAGTTGCTTCTATCTGATGTACTAAAGTTGTATGCAATAAAATGTTGGAATCCAAGGTGTGTGATGGCCTAATTTCTGCCTTCTCAATATATAACACCTTAGACTGTAGAGTATAAATCTCATGCATAAGGGATTGTACATATAAAGTGGAAGAACTAGCCACAAATGGTGTAGCTATCACTAATGGTTGAATAATAATCGTAGGTTGTGTTATTTGAGTTGTTTGAGTTGGCCCCACTATAGGTGTAACAACATTATTAATTGGATAAGTTGAATATTGAGCATTGTTTGTATTTTATATCTCTTCTTGAAGAATGTTTATGAAATCATCTTGTACATTGGTATGTTTGGACACAAAATCTTGTAACTATTTATTATCAGTTTCATCAAATCTATTGTTAAATTCCAACATTATAGATTGGAAGGTAGGAAAACAAGTTTTATTTAATTTAAACCTTTTAAAAATTGTAATCTATGGAATATTTCAAAAATTAAATATTATAGAAAATTTGATATTTTTGGAATAAAAAATCTGATTATATATATAAAAGGATACAAACCCTAAGTGTGTCTAGGGTTAAAGTTTTTTGAATCTAGGGTTTCTTTGAAATAATTTAAATTATATGTAAAATAAATTAAAACCCTGATATAAAATTGATTTAATTTAGATAGGTTATTTAAAAAATAAGAAAATCAATAGTATGCAACACTAATTTATTGCACAAAAATTTGGAATTAATGTAAGGTAGGGTTTGAAACAATATTCAAAGTAAGTTGGGTTCACCAAATAATTTAATCTTGTAGGATTTTACAAGTGTAATTACCCAAGTTAGATTAAAGGGATGGGATGTCTAAATAGGTTAAATAATATCCAATAATTAAACACTTATTTGTTATGGATTTTTACCTTCTTTGAATTTTTAAAAAATAGTAATAAATATGCATAAATATAGACTTATCTAGAAAGTGACTATTGTAGGTGATCTAGGTTATAAAAACTAAGTTTTGGATAGTTTTGAGTGTTATCAATAGGGTCCCAAGATCTATTTTCTCACTGAATAGTAGTGCACTACCTGGACAATAATTCCATATTGTAATGTCCTCAAAGAGGTGATAGTGTCCTCTTTTTATGAATGTTCCTATTTTTTGGGAGCACTTACACCTATGTTTTTATGTCCTATTCCTGCACACATGAAATTTGGATCTCTGTGTTGTGTCTGGAAAACCTGATTTAGTGTCCAAACCTTAATCATCCCTATAAATATATCATAAGCAATAAATGTGTGTTTATTAGTATGATAAGATAGACATCCTCAACACCCTATTGTAAAGAGAGTTTCCTACACACCAATACTATGAAGATGGATGAATCCCAATGTAGTTTTCCCACCTAGGGCTTGGTACAAGTGTAAGTGAATGCTAGAATGAGAGTGGTGTTGAATGCATTAAGTGTGATTGAACTTTGAAATCTTTAAAATCTAGGCTTAGGGTTGTTTTAGATATTAGTATATAGATGTAGGGTATAATAGGGATCAAATACCTTAATTTTTATCAACTTCTCATTTTTTTGAATAGTATTTTTCATCTATTTTCCATCTAGTGAATAGAGGTCAATTAAAATTTTATTTATAAATATCTATATCTTGTATAGATAATAAAATATACTTAGGCTAACCTTATGAGGGTCTCACATTTATAAAGGTATCTTCTTAGGAGAGTTAATTAAAAGGAAAATAACACCTAGTTAGGGACACTTTTTCACCATGTGGTTGTAGTGTCCTAAATGTGGTGCTAATGTCCACCTGGTAGACTGTTGATAAAATTGGGCTGGTATCTAGGAATGTTGTCTTGAGACTATGATTGAGTTGAATATAGATGTATGTAGTCTACATAATGGTTGGGAAAGTGTGTCTAAGGCTCTAATATAGGTCTAGGGCTAAGATAGAAATATGATAACTCAAGTAACACTCTTAGCATCCAAATACTACTTTTAGGTGATTACAATTTTATTTACTATTGTTGAAATATAATAAATACCTAAATTATGTTTTACGTATTTTATTCCATATTTCATTATGTATTATAAGGGCTTCCTAGTTTAATTAATATTTTAATTAAAACCCCTAACCATAAGAATCTTAACCATGGATACATAATTATCACTCATATGCACATGTCACATGCCACTATCCCACTAAAAATATAGAAATTGAAGTTAGATGGAGAGCATAAAAATGATGCATTTGATAGAAGATCCTCAAATATATGAGTGAAGTTTTATATGCTAGTGTGGATATGGATATTTTTAAATAAATACATATTTTATTGAAACTAAGATTGATCCATGTTGTTATCAATAGGTTATTCATTTGAATTTTTATGATCTTTGGAATTTTTTTTTAATGGATCTTGTTCTATAAAAGGGTTATGAACATTTGTTATTATGTTCTCCATATGAGTCCCTTTTAAAAATTACATACAAATAAAAATTTCAATGCAAAAATAATATGGTAGAATATGAGGCCTTGTTGTTAGGTCTTAATGTGGCCTTAAATTATTATATTAAAAATCTCCTTATAAGAGGAAACTCAAAATTATAGGTGTAGTAAGTGAGAAAAGTGTACACATTAAATAATGAGAGGATCAAATATTATATAAATGTTTTTTGGGATTCATTTTATTCTTTTGACTCGTTTAATATCACCTACATCAAAATTTCACTCAATTTCATGGTTAATCAACTAGTTGCATATACATTTGTTTATCAAAATAATGTGGTTTGCCCTTTTTATGTATTATGTGGAAAATCTTGTGAGACCTTTGATACTTAGTGATATTTATGATTGGAAGGTGTTTAAAAATAAAAATCATAATTCCATATTTATAAATTATATAGCTAAGTTTGAAATTTAGGTGATTGATTTGGATCCTTATGTTGAGAAACATGAGAAAAAGGAGGTTCTCTTGGGAAATAAGTTATTAAATTGAATACTAATAAAATACCAAGAGGTTTTGTGACTATTTAAAGGGAATTTGAAACTACTAAAAAAATTAAATAATGGATTTTTCTAAAATTGCAAGACATTATCAATGTGAATTTGGGTACAACCATTTCCTCCAAGTTGATACTCATCGGATAATGCTTGAAAACAATGTTCAGTTATTCATTAAGATTTTGAATAAATACATAAATTCTCATGCATGGTCCTATGATGAATTAATATCATATAAGGAAGATAAGTTTAAGCATGGAATATCTTTACAACTTATTATAAAAAAATAATGTATAATATAGACCCACTAATCTTAATTTGGTAAAAAAAAGGTAAAGTGAATTTAAAAAACTAAAATAGGGTGGAAGTATTTAGTATAGGAGACATTATTCATGGTTTCAAACCTTATTTTAGTCATAATTTTGAATAGTGATGTCATGTTATGTGTGGACTTTAGGAATTTGAATAAAATGTCTTTAAAAGATAATTTTCCATTGCCCAACATGGATAACTTGCTAAAAAAGGTGATTAAATCAAAGTTGTAAATGGTGGATGGATTTTTTTATTATAATTAGGTTATTACAAAATAATCAAAGAGACACAAATTAAAATTAACCATACCTTGGGGCAATTATGTATGTGAATATGCCCTTTGGGCTCATGAATATTATAGAAACATTTCAAAGAGAATTATATTACATGTTCATAGTTGTGATTAATGATATTATGGTTGTTTATCAAAATGATATCACTAATTTTTCAAATAAAATATTAAACCAATTGAACCACTTTGAAAAGGTTTTTAAAAAATGTAGGGAGTATGGGACATCTCTAAACCCCAAAAATATATTTTTAGTTTGGAAAAGGAGAAAATTTTGGGCCATATTTTCAAAAAGATTGATGATTGATCCAAAAAGAGTGAAATTTATAGATGGAATCCCCATTCCACACTCAAAATAAAGGTATTTAATCATTTTTATAATATAAATTTTATTAGATGTTTTTTCTAATTTTATAGAGATCATTATTTGAATTAAAGGGATGTTGAATATATATTAAATTATAAATTATACTTATGAAGTTGATCAATCTATCATTAATATGAAATAATCTCTTAAGAAAGCCTCTCTATTGACAATTCTACATTCTAATAAATATTTTCCTTTACCTCCCCAAATATATGAGTCATTGTTCTTTTGTAACAGAATTTAGAAGGACATGAACAACTTATAGAATTTTATATTAAAAATTTACAATATGTTGAGCTAAAGTAAACCATCATGGATAAGAAAACAAATACACTTTTAAAAGTTGTAAAATCTTTTAGATCATGCATTCTAAGTTCCAGAATGAAATTATTTATCCTACAGACTATGGTTGGGGACAATATATCCCAACATGAGACTTTAAGTAAAATATATAGATGGATTAATAAATTTTAGGAGTTTAATGTTCAAGTGTACATTACTAAGCTTGTAATGGAACAAGGATTATCCATGCTGATGGTGAAATCAAACCTTGATGTTACTGAAGTGAACATATTAGAATGGTAGATCATTACAAATAAGGATTAATTTAGTGAATAATTTTAGTATAGATATATTATATACTATTTTAAAAATATTATTTTCCCTCCTAGTTTGAATAATTCAACAAACAAATCATAGGTTATATGCTCAAAATTATGTATTTATTGAAAAGGGGCTAGTTTTGAGTAAGCCTTAAGGTGTTCTCATCAAGTGTGTCAATGAGTATGAAGCATTGAATTTGATAAAATGCTTTAAAAATGGATTCCATATAAGTCATTATGTATCAAAAGTCATAGCACATAAATTTATTAGAATCAATTATCGGTGGCCTTTATTATTTAAATATGTTTCTCAAATGATGAGGAAGTGTGACTCATGTAAATTGTTTGATGGCATAATGAAAGAATTTGAATCTTTCCATTTCATTCATGTGATCATAGAATATCCATTTTAGGCATGGGAAATTTATTTTACTGGTTAAATCAATGATTAATATAGTTGTGTACATAGTTGGATCTTTATTACCACTAACTATTTTACAAAATGGGTAGAAGTTGTCCTCACAAAGAATGCAACTCATAAGATAGTAATGAAATTCTTGAAAAGTAACACTATTACATTGTTTGTGATGATTTCCACTATTTTTTATGATAATTATGTGTTTTAGAGTGAGGTATTTTTAAAATATGTGTAGAAAATTTGATATTAATCTAAATTCTTCCTTAAAGTATTATCATCAAGGAAATGGATAGGCTAAGTAAAATAATAAAAAAATTATTAATATTTTGAAAAGGACTCTTGAAATGAAAAAATATGAAATGGGAAGAGAAGTTAAATTTCACTATATGATAGATATAATAATCCTAAAAATGCCTACAAGAAAAATTCCCTTTAAATTGGTATATGGTATGAAGGCTACATTCCCTGCTAGCTTGGAATTCCCCACTTTTCCATTCTTACAAAAGATGAATGAAGAATAAATTGATTCATTCACTAAAGGAATAAATAATAATATTTAATTGTATGAAAATTAAAATAATTCACATGGAAAATCTTTTAAATTCAATAAATAAATGAAGAGAATATTTGATAAAATGATAATGAGATTTTGAGTTGGGTGATTTAGTATTGCTTTGGGATAGTAGACATAAGGAAAAGGTTAAGAATGAAAAGTTTGATCTATTGTAGACTAGAACTTATGTTATTTACATCATAATTTTGGAGAATACATATTTTATTAGATATTTATATGGTGTAATGTTGGAATTTCCTGTCAATGGTCAGCATCTCAAACATTTTTCATAGTTGAAGGATTCACTAAATTACCTTGTTCAATTTATATAAGTTGTTAGCTTATTTATTTACTTTTGTATTCTTATCTTTTTGTATTTTTTTTCCTTTGATTTTATATGTGATATAGTATCACAATAGTATGTAACTTACACAGATATTAAGTCAATTTGACCAAATTTTAGCTAAAGTATTTAGGAAAATTTTAATTATTAAATCTATTGAGGATAAGGCACTGGTTTTCCCAATGGATAAGGCACAAGTCTATTTTTACTAATTTTATTTTGGTATCTCTGTATACCTATAGTGGGTATCCCTCCCATACTCAGACCTAATTTTGGATCCCAAAATGTACTATGACATTTTGAGATCCTTATGCTTAAAATATGTGTAAGGCTTTCAAATTTTTAAAAAATAATTTTGGCCTCTAGCATAAGGTTCTTTGTTATTTTCATAAAAAAATTATGATTTCACAAGTATTTTTTTTAGTTCCCCTGTCTCAAAAAATATCTTGATCTCTTTACCACAACACTTTTTTAGCATAAGGTCACAAAGCTTTCAAGAGTTTATAGCCTTGAATGGTGGATAACAAGGATTTTCAAGCCTTTTATAATCTCAAATGTATCATTTATGGTCTTAATTTTTTATAGTATTAACAAATATTTAATAGATCACATTATAATTATTTCTAAAGGCTAAAGTTTATCCACAACCATTTACATATACTTTAGTTTTAAATTTGTTATATTATATTGTGTAATGTTTATATAACTCACTAACATGATCATAATTTCAAATGAAATGAATAAATAAAATCATCCACAAAAATCCATTTTTATTTAAAAATGAGATATTTACTATATGGCCTCCATTATTCTATGGGTTACGTTAAATGCCAAATTTCTCTTTGTGACTAGAGGGATTAAGGTGTGAATTCTAAGATTATTAAATAAAAATGCAAATATTAATGATTCCACATAGTTTAAATAATACCTTTTCAAAAAAAAAGTGATATGTGAATTCCATGACCCAAATATAATGTGAAGATACAACATGAATTCCTATAAGTGGCCATTATAAAATTAAATGAATACATGGATGTCAAAGGGTGTAAAGTGAAATCAATAATCCCATAAGTCCATAAAATTTTAATTCTTGTTTTTTAGGCTTGGAGGGACTCAGTGATTCCAGTGACATCATCAATAACTATCACATGTATCAATTCCACTACACATAGTAAAAAGGTAAAGAATGGAAATAACTTGGTGATGGGTAAAGATGTGAACCTTTTATACATGTCTAAGACACATGTAAAAATTGAAATTTGTATATCTACAGGTGAATTAGTTCAAACAAATTATTCAACATATCTGCACATTTTAAAGGTTGGTTTGAAATCCCAAGGAACTATGTCAAGCTCATGACCATGAGCCAATTATCAAAATTCACATTTTCTATTTTAAGTGGTGCAATCCAATGGTTTCATATATTATTATAGATAATTTTGTGAAATTTAAAGTGACTTTACAAATCTCACTCTTGCATGACCAATAAATAGGAACCACATGTCATTTTTTAACCCAATCAATAGATGCCATGTGTCTCATGTTTAATCTAATTAAAAGGTGCCATGTGAATCATTCCAAACATGTTCACATGTTTCAATATGTACCAATCATAAATTGACACTTATCTCTGACCTCTTAGGAAGGCCTAAAGATTCACCCCTGTGAACATCACCTAAATGAAATGAGTGTTAAGTGGACCATTCATTATCATGAGAGATAGGTTCATATGAACCACTACTCTTGAAACATGGGTAAATGAGTTTGGCTCAAAAAACTACACACTTGAATCCTGATAGCAATATCATAAAATAATGTTTGTTAAAATATGTCCACATTTTATATGGAGTGAAAAATGAATATATTTTTTAAAATACAGTCTATAACCATAGATATCCATAAAAAATTAATGTGGCTATGTGTACTTACCTTATTAGATGCAAAAAATAATCATATACCCAATAAAGAGTTTCCATGTATATTGATTAAATATGTAATAAAGGTTAAATTCAAGGAAGGTATGGTAACCTATGATGATTCATTCCATGAATCTTTCCAGGTAGAGTGCATGACTATTTAAAATAAATGGGTATGTATGCTAGTTAAAAAAATCAATGAAAGGGCATAAAATCCATAAATCTATTGGATATGTGACTATGTGACCAATCAAGGGTTGTTATGTATAACCATTCAAAATATTCTAAAGTTTAATCTAAGAAAATTCAAAATGGGTCATAGGAAATAATAAATATGGAAGTTTTCAAGGGTATATTTAGGGTTAAATTATGCCATGCAAGTAAATGTGCTCATAAAAAGAGAGGCATAAATATGTGTGGTACTATAAAATCAAATTAAAAAGGCCACATCTATATAGATTGATTTAAAGACATTCAAATATTTTAAATTTTTTTGTAGAGTTTGTTATAATGATCTAATAAAGAGTGGCAATTTGTCTTAAAATGATTGGACGCAATAAAAGTGAACCAAGATGAAGGGGATGCCACCTAAAATTATAGGGATTTAAATTTTTCTCATAAATTTAGTTATACATCCCTATTTTGAACCCCTTTTATTTAATTGTAAAGGTCTCAATGAGAGATATATAATGGTCTAACATTTTGGGGAAATTTATGTAGTATCAAAGACATGTTCACACTTTAAGTTTTTTTGCCTCTTATTCTTCATGGTGGAATAATAATTCATAGGTGATTTAATTAATTTTAAATGAGCTTAAATATTATAAATTAATATTCCCCTTTGAAATTAAGTGCCACCTGATCATAATATTTATAGAATAATATGAAATGTTTAATTAAATATTAAATGATAAAATTTAGTTAAATTATTCATAAAAAAATATATTACAATGTATAGTTTAATAATATCCTATAAATTAGGAGTCAAAGCTTATCAATAAATCCTTAGAATCACTCTCAATTTTTATCTACATGAGTTATTCACTCACATGTTCATATAATATTATTTATCACAAATATATTTATTCACACATATGTGAGTACTAATTACATTATTCCAACATTCCCCCCATTAATACAAACAAGAGGAGAAAAAACCATTTAATAACTGTAGCATGCCATTATGGATCTTTCACATGAATTTGACATACGTATTGATAGTTTTTATTCATATATGGAAAGTAAATGAACTAGTAAGTGTGAACTTAACCAATATTTTAGAAATGAATCACCCAACATAAGGGAATTGAGTCAAGCAACAATTTGGAGTTATATCAACCAATGAAATTAAATGAAGTACCCAACAACCCTTAATGTCAAGAACATGATTTTTATAGTAATTTTGGTATGGATCTTCCACATTATATTTATGGCAAGGGATTACATTGGTCATTATTGTATTTTCAAACTAGACATCACACTACAAAAAATAAACTAAAAATAAAATTGAGGATTGAGTCCTCATTGTCTCATTTTTAGCCACTGCACATGATTATCTTCACTTAATCATGAAAAAAAAACATGATTCCATTTAAATTTAATATCACCCTTGGATTTATCTAATTTGGTGTAGATAATGATTCTACTATTGCATTAACATCCCCTTCATTAGTAGCTGATGAGAGACACTAATAGGCATTCTATCTATGCTATTTTTGACCTTTATTTGAATGTTTCTTATTCATTAGAATGGGAATTGAAACTCAATTATTTTATCATGATTTTTAATTTAATTATATCTCACCTCCCCTTCCTCCCACCCTTCCACCCCTCCCCCTTCATAATGTAAAATATCTTAAATATTGATTTCAATTGATAAAACATTCATTTACAAAAGAATTGCCTTTTTAAATTTAATGATAAAATGACAATTTATTTTTGATACTAACTATAACAAGACTTATAACCTACATAACTTAATTTTGTAACACTAAAATATATTAACTCAATAATTTAAAATAAATATTTAAACAAAAAGACAAATTTAATGTAAATGACAATTGACTAAATTTATAACATAATGCTTATGGATTTAATAATATCATAAACAATTTAAGAGTGGAAATATGTAGGCAATGGCATAGAGAGCTCCCAAGAATGAGTTAATTTCCAAGATATGATAGAGAATGTTTTCATGTAAGTCTTTGACAAAGATAAGAATAGTACACATAAATATGAGTGAAATGGTGAATGTGTAGAATAAAATGATGCATGAATCAGATGGTGGAGTTAAAAAAATAGTCCTTAAAGAATACAAGGAGATATATCCCAATCGACACAGAGAATCCAACAAAAATCAAAATTTACAAAACTATCTTAAATTATTCTTAATGAATCTAAATAAATTTTGAACATAAAAAATCATGAATGGGTTTGACACTTTACATAATGTATACAAATTGAGAGAGAGAGTCACATAAATATTGACATGAGTTTTAGTTAATTAAAAATAGCATGATCGAATGTGAAAAAGTGTAATAGAATGATAGAATCATATATATTTTTAAGCAAAGATTTTAGACATATACAGGGTAATATGTTAGTCTTCCAAAAGCTTTATCAACCACATCTCTAAAAAAATGAACAATCTACCATGCCTTAAAAAAAGAAATAATCTAATGGCTACTTTAATAGAAATAGATTTAATAGAAAATCATAATTTAAGGTAACAACACAATAGAACTACCCTTTGATCAAAAATCAAAATCTCTTTTTCATACTTCAGCTTTGCATCTAACCTTATTTGATACTAATGAAATAATTAATTAGAGATTAAATTATAAAACTCAATTAAATATTCATAAAAAAAGAAAAGAAAATAAAATATATTCAAAGATTATCACCAAATCCCTCTAATCTCTCTTAATCTCTATTTGCATTAGTTGTTCACTCACACATACACATAATATTATTTCTCACAAATATGTGTGTACAAATTAAATTATTCCAACATATGTCACTCCATTTATCTCTTAAATTGAAATTTAAGTTGAGTGTGTAATGAATTACAGAGGTTTCTAGATGTTATAAATTGACTCAATATGAAATGTGTATTGATCCTTAAATTCTTCTTGGTTACCTTAGGAAAAATTGAGATATTATTCCATGTGTCATTTTAGATGTTTCCCTTTCCACATCCTCCTAATTTCATGTTACTACACATGCTCATAGAGGTATTATTATTATCTTTCAAGGTGATTTTGTGTTTTTTTAAAACTAAAATTTAAACTTTGAATGGCTTATTTTCAATTATTTTTTTTAAATTGTGTGTGATCATAAGTGGCCTACCATTTATTAAACCTACTATCTAAATCCACTTTTCACTTGATGTCCCATGAAGTTGATTGAGTAATATGTTCTTGCATAATGAAGAGCTATTATTGGTTGAGAGTGTGATATATCATGATACAAACATTTGTCCTCTCCTCCAACATTGATGATAATTTACTTAAAATATTCTTGTATAAAAAAGAAAAAGGTATAAATAAATGAATTATTTCTTCATCTGGATATTTTTTACTATTGTTGTTGGGTTATGTCAACAAATTTATGGTATGTAAAGTCTGAATTTATTTAATTTTTTTATTTTTATTGTTGATAACTCTACATGATTTAATAAGTAATATGTTTTAGGGATCTAAGAAAAGATTTAAAATTAATTAATGTTAAGATTTTCTGATACACCCTTAACCTATAATGTGTCTATGGATATGTGTGGTTGACTTGTAGTTTACATACCTTTCATAGTATCTTATTATATTTCTCTGCATTTTTAGTTTGGCTAGATTATGGATAATCATAGATAAGTAGAGTATAATAAGTGGTATTGGCTAGTCTTTTATCTTCATATTACAATTTTTATCTTATTTCAGTATTGTGAAGGTTACCCCCTCAAACTGGGTCAATCATATTATCAATTATTCTACTATTTTATTGATAATTGTTTTCAATGTGATTATTTTTCTCTTCTATATGTAATATATTATTCCATTATTATAAAACATATAAATAATTTTATTAAAATTGGTATCATAACATCCATTTGGGCTAGTTTTTATAGTGTTATTTTTCAAAACTAAGTTTTTGGCAATCATATGAGATATAGGATTGAAAAAACATAACCTAAGATTCAAGAAGAATTTAATGTTTTTTCCATTACAATATTGTTCTAAGTGTTCTTTTTGAAAAAAAATACTAGAATTTTTTTTTGCACCCTTGTGAAAATTATCAGTCATTGGATTTGTCTTGGTGAGATGATCATAATAGAATAATCTTTTGGCACATGTTTTTTAGGCTTGAAACCCTCCCTCCTATGGTTTATCCATGGTTGGTCCTAACACTAGGTCAAGACACTCTGAAAACTCCTCACAAGGATGACATGGATTTTGGAACTTCAGATTCATCAATTTCTAAATTGGTTCAACAAACTTAGTCAGACACATAAAATATAGAGGAAGAACGATCTTGATGTAATAAAATGGGAAATGGATTTTATGAAGCATCAATTGTCAACTTTGAGTGGTTAATTAAATACTATTATAGGTTAACTTCCACAAAATAATCCTCCACCATTACAATCAAGTTCTCCCAATCTGATCAATCATAACTCCAATACTAGTTTGAAGCACATGCTACCAAATTTGGAAGTGCACAAGTTTGATGTTAAGGATCCATTGACTGGGATTAATAAAATATAAAATTTATTTGATCTACATCAAACCCTATGTATGTAAAATGTGATCATGACATCTCTCTATTTAGAACCTGATCAATTCATTTGTATAGGTGGTTGTGTTCAAATATTAATAAGTGCATTTTTTACCTGGTTGGTGTTTGCTAAGGATTTATAGATCCACTATTATAGTAATGTATTAGAAAAATACTTCAGTCAGTTAGAAAAGTTGAGATAAATAGGTATTATTAAGGATTATATTCAACAATTTTATAATCTATCATTACACGTGGATGGCATTAATGAGAAAAACATTATTGACTTATCCTTTAGATGTATCAAGGATCAAATCTAACTTGAGGTTCACATGTTTAATATAGAATCCATTCCATTAATGCACTAGTCAAAGGAAAACTATTTGGTCAAAATGAGATATTTCACTCATGGTCATGAACACAATTTCATATCACCATCATTTTCAAAACATAAAATATTGACAGTAAGTGGAGTAAAGGACATAAATGTGCCAAAAATAAGTTTTTCTACATTGAAGGAGCCAATGAACATGAATAATATGATAAGGCCTCAGGTGAGGGTATGGAAGAGATAAAGGGGATACATATTCTCACCCTACTATCTCTTATAATGCCTTTTTAGGTATAATAATTCCTCAAACTCTTAAGGTGGTAGGATTCTATTGGGGCCAACATACCCCCTGATTTTGAGAATTTGGGCCCTTGAGATGTTTGGAACCTTGTTACTATCAATTTTTCTATGCTCCTAAGTTTCATTAGAATTTGAAGATCATCCATTCAATAAAATGGTATATTTTTTTAAACCTTAGTATGCCTGATGCTTCTAATGTTTTACCCTATGTTGTGAGAAGTGAAAGTTTCATGAAACATTGGTTTTTACCAGGTAAGGGATCCAATAAAGTTCTACTGGCATTTTTTTTCTAATTTTTAACCTTGGCTCCTCTTCAACTAAACCCTAAATTTGAAACCCTCAAATTTGAATTCAAATTCTAGCAAGAGTTATTTGGCAAGAATTTTGAAAATACAAAGACTTAAGCCTAATTTTATATTAAGGTTTGGTCATGTTTATTAGCATGACCAAACCTTAACATGAAATTATTCTTAAGTCCTTATGTTTTCCCCTTTAAAACATCCTTTTCTAATCTTAACTTGCCCATGAAATATGTTCTACAGGGTCCCCTTTTATTTCCTAGCTAAACCCCTTTTGCAGTAAGGTTTAACTTAAGTTTTAATCATAAGACCCCCTTCATATTTATTAATGTGAATGGAGCCTTATAATTAAAACTTAGCCTAGGTATTTATTAACTTTGGGTCCTAACTTAAACCTCATGTATATTATAGGATCTAATGATCATCACTTCATCATGGGATCTGATCCAATGGTGCAAGGAAAACTTAGATCTAACAATCATCACTTCATCACAAAATTTGATCCAATGATGTGAGGTGAAGATTGAAAGGTCAAAGATTTACAAATATTCCAAGTGGTGATATCTTATTCCAAACTAAATTATCAAAGGTCCCACTTATTAAAAACAACCAATCATGTGTAATGCCTCACATTTTGATCCAATGACCATCACTCCTCTCGCTCTAATTATGAACATTGAACCCCAATTATTGGGAAGCCCCACAAGGATGCCATGTGGAATTCTCATATTTGACTACAAGAACTTCATGGACTAAAATTTTATGCTCTCACTAATGTCATTTGATGATCATGAGGACATCTAGGATGATAGTAAGATAGTCAAAATTAATCTAGTGTAATATTTTTGCCTAGACAAAGGGGGCATGTTTTGAGTATTATAAGGGATTTTACATAAATATTTTAGATAAACTTAGGTTTATATGTATAAGCATAAGTATTTATTAGACCCTTTGGATTGACTTAAACTTTGTGTATCTTATAGGACCCAATAGCCCTCGCTCAGTCATACTAATTTGATCCAGTGGTGAAAGATCTTTGAATGGAACTTGGGATGACTAAGAGCTTGACACATGGAAAAATATTGGAGATTGGAGATCAATGGTGGACAATATGCTAGGTGGCATAAATACAGGACTTAATGCTCATAGTGACCAATAAGATAAAAGGCATAAGATTTAGATTGATGGTTTACACTGAGTATTTGGATCTTGATATAATAGTGCATAATAAAAGGCAAAATTTAAAGGCTAATAGATAGTTATCCTTTGAATAGTTATGAAAAATGTCATAAAATGATGTCAAATGGATGCCACGTAGGATCTACAGAAGCAAATGATGATATAACATAGATCATATCCATCTAGAAAAGCAAAGGTGTAAATACATAAGTCTTAATTAAATCAAAGGCACAAATGAACCCAGGTCCAAATTACCTCTACCATTAAAGCTCTTAGAGAACCTAAAAACCTACATAAAATAGGAAGATTATGAACGGTCAAATCATAGTTGAACTTAGGAAGTAATTATAAGTGTGAGAAGGATAATCCAAAGATTTTTACAAAATAGGAATTCACCATTTTTATCCAAAGTTTGAGAAGCAATAGAAGTAGGTAGACAATAATGGAGGGAAAAAAAAGAGATTTAATTGTCTACAAACCACCTAGCTAAGATTTTCAAGGACACAAAGTTGGAAATCATGGCATTAAATAATGGATACAAGAATTTGTTTGAGATCTTCTTTAAGATAGAAGAGATGTATCCCCTCACTCAGAATGAGAGGAGAATTGAGGTATTCAACACCAAGTATAATGATTTGGTCATTGTGTAATTATCTAGCCTTCACCATAGAGCGGCTAAAACTAAGGTACTTCCTTGTATCTATGTGCTTGCTCCACTTTTTATTGATTGTAGAATAGATGAGGATTGGATTGTAAAATTTGGAACATCTAGGAAAATCACATACATTACCCCTATTGCCTTTGAGGGTTATTATAAGCTCCCATAGTCCCATGTGGATTTTCCCACAATTAAGGATTAGACCACTAAGAATGACCTAGACACCATCCTTAGACCTTGGATCAATCATGAAAATTATGTTTTCAGAGATTTCCAAGGTAGAATTATAATTTACCAATTCAAAGAGTGTATTAGGGTTATCATGACCTTACTAAATAGGATTTTTGGGGTTGTCACAATGATTTATGTCAATCCCACTTGGGTTTCCTATTTATACTTCCTAATTGAATAGCAACTTACCCCTCCCATTGGGGATATGATAAGTATCCACTTGGGCTGTCAGTTTTTAGCCATCAAGAAGAAAACCTACAAATAATTATTCGTGATATCTTACTTGCTTGATGTCTTGTTGGCCTCAACCAAGTTCACTCACATGAAAAATTGGTCTCCCAGTAGTAGAATTATTATTTCTCATCACTACTCCAAGCTTCACATTTTCAAATATAGAAACCACAATTCATTTGTGATGGCATTTACTCCTCTTTGGTTGAGGCTATCACTGACTCTCCCATGCCTAGGATGCACCCCTTGATTAAAAGGTATGTCAAAATGATGGGAGATGTATGTCATTATCTAGAATGCATAGTGATAAGCATTGAGGGAACAATGTCTTCACCCTTTAAATTACTTGTATATGTCCCAAGTAAGTTGGTTGAGTAAGAGATCAGATTCTATCTCCTTAATGGGATTGATGGAGTATGCAAGGAAAATAAAAAAGGCCTCATCCACCCATTTCCTCTAATAATTGGAAAGACCACGTCACAAGATTAGAAGCAAGTGGATGTCATATCTAGACAAAGAGAATTATTTATCTTCCAAGTGGATGAATTGAGAATATGGGACCTTAAAGGGGTAGTGAAGAATCATATACAAGATAATAAAATGCTCAAGTAGGTATATGATCATTGTTGGAAATATTGTCATTGATGTCAAAGGTTTAGTATGATTGGTGATAAAGGCCCCATTGCATTTAATGTTATTTATCTTGGATAATATGAGTTAATATTTATTTAATATTAATGAATATATTTTTGGTTGCATATGAGACAAAATAAGGGCCCACAGAGAAGTCAAAGAGTCACGGGATAAATAAAAAAGAAATATGGGACGCATTTTCCCATGAAGAGTCATCTTGGGGAATACCAAGAGTCACCAAGTGAAGACAAAAGAGTAAAGGGCGAATTTCTCATGAAGGGACACTTTAAGGAATATGAAAAGTCACCAAAAATAAGGACAAAAGTGGGAAAGACGTTTTTGGTCATGAAGGGTTACCACATGACTTTTCAAATGCTTGGATATGAAGGGTCATCCAAGATTGGCACCATTTTCCATGAGGATTGAAGAGTCACAAAGGGGGAAGGCCAAAGGTCATTTGGAAAGATATAAATAAAGGCTTGAGTAGCCATTTGTAATATGAGTGAGAGAGGTTGATTTGATATTGTAATATCTAGCTTAGAAGAGCAATTGTGAAAGATGAATATGATTTGTATTTGTTATATATAGCTTAGAAGAGCAAAGGTGAGAGAGAGGAAGGAGATGTTGTATTGATCTATCATTTGTTGAGATATCAACATTGAGAGATAGGTGTGTGGTATACACAAAGGGGTTGGTGCTCTTGTGGGTTGGTGCTCATGAATTATTGATGAGTTGGTGCTTGGCAAAGGGGTTGGTGCTCCTATGGGTTGGTGCTCATGAATTGTTGCTAGGTTGGTGCTCGGCAAAGGGGTTGGTGCTCTTATGGGTTGGTGCTCATGAATAGGTGCTGGGTTGGTGCTCGGCAAAGGGGTTTGAAGCTCCTATGGGTTGGTGCTCATGAATTGTAGCTGAGGTTTGTACTTGGCAAAGGGGTATGGTGCTCTTGTGGGGTTGTTCTCATGAATATATTTGAGATTGATTCTCTGTGGTCTTTCCCACATTGGGTTTCCATGTTATATCTGGTGTCTCTCTCTGTCTTGTGTGATGTTTATCGTTTGAGTTGTATTGCATATCTTGAATGTTTGATTAAGTGGAATTTGGTTAAAGGAAAGATTTATAAGATATATAATATATTGATTCACCCCCCCTCTCAATATATTCTTTGCTTAACAATCATCATCCTAGGGTTTTAACCACATTTATACCAAGGTAAGCAATTTTAGGAGGTGTTGGCAAGATTGAAAGAGTGCAATACCAAGCTAGAGCATAGATTAACACATGATTAGAATCCAATTGAGTACAATTAGAAAATACATCCAATCTAGTACAATTTACTACCTTCTACTTCTATAATACCCTAGGGACCCCCTCAGACATAATTACCTCAAACACAAGAACTTGGAAAGAAATAGCTAGAAGAGAGGCCAGGTGAAACAACATCATCTTTAGGCCTTCCAAATGAACCACCACCTCTAATGGAACATGTGGGCATGGTGTCTCTTGAGCCATATGAGATAGTTGAGGAGGTTTTCTAGACTCTTAAGGAAACTAATGGATCAGATAAGGGGGAAACAAATGAAGACACAAGTACCCAAGTAGGGCAAGTTGCAGAGGCTCCTCAATAACTAGAAAGAGCTAAAGAGGATAAGGGAAAGGAACATTAGTTGAACCTATCCCCAATTACCATTCAAAGGAAGGGGAAGATTTAGTTGGTCCTTATCACTGCTACTGGAAAAAGGCCAAAGCTCCCATTTATACACCTAGCCTAGGAGATAAACTTGTTTAGTGATGAGTTCCCCATTCATGGGCCATTCATTCCAAATTGGTTCATTTATGGGAAGTTGTAAAATATTACTACCATGGCCCATTCATGAGAATTAGCACAAAGTATTAATGTTGTTGTGTAAGAGGGCCTCCAACCATGGATTTTTGAGATGATGAAAGAGAAAGAATAAAGGAGAATAAGGGAGGAAAAAGGGGCTAGTGGCAAGAGAATGGATTCTCTAGGAGAATTTAGTGGCACCAAAGTTAAAATTCCATAAGCCACCCAATTAACTGAGCCTACCACTATATTCTACTTTAATCTAGATACCACACGGATAGAGAAGATCACCACAAGGAAATATGTGGTGGGTATAGAAAAGTTCACCTTTCAAAGGGTAGAACCTTTCATAGGCCTAACTCCAGTAGAAGGGCAAACATTGGGAGAACATCCCATCCATTAAGAGGATCAAGAGAGCTTGGTTAGAGCCCAATTAACATAGGTAATGGTAAGAATTAGGGGATTGAAGCAATAGATTACCAACTTAAGGATGGAGAAGTAGAACCTTAAGACCTAAGCCATCTTCCCAATCCTTGAGGAAATAATTAAGGTGTTAAGTGGATCATTTTTTGACGTGTTTTAGGCCTTGAAGGATATGAAGCTTAGATAGAGTTCCTTAATACAACAAGCTTAAATATACAAATTCTTTGTCATCCAATGGTATAATTCTAAAAATATATTATCAAGCTCATCAATGTGTAGGTAAGGAGATAGATCTAAGACTTCAAAACTATTAGTCTAGGACACTTGAGTAAAATCCTAGGCATTGTTGACAAGGTGAATGATTTGAGCACATGGCACAACAATGTTAGTGAGATTGGAAGAGAGGATGAAACTTTGATAAGTAGGATTGAGACTCCTATGAACTATGCTAATAGAGCCTTCACAACCCACTGATATGGGGTTGATCGATGATGATAAGTTTAAGCAAAGAGCCACTACCACCATCCAAGAGATAAAAGGGAAAATATAGGGCCAATCCATTAGTGAGAACCATAGATCATGGATATTATCATCGATTTAGGAGATAAAATAATAGAGGCATAGAGCATCAAGGAGGCCATGTTAACAAATGACAAAGAGTTCAACAAACTGACAAACCAGGAATATGGATGTTTTATGAATCTTGTAGTAGATCTAGAGTTAATTAGTGAATAAAATACTAAGGCTAATAACATCCTAAAATAAAGATAACTAGAAGGCCCACCCACAGCTCAATAGAACATTTTATATATTATAATTTTACATACATTTTGTAAAATGGAATATTCTATTATACAAATATATGTTAGTTTGTTAGCATATAGAGTTTTAGGTCAGTCTAATGTAGAAGAGTCATATGTATGATAGAATTTTAATACAAGGATAGTTTTCTTTATTATACACATATATATCTTGAAATTAACTGATACACTACCTATGCTTTCTATAATTAGGTAGTATTACCATTTTGTAGGGGAGAGATTTTTGAGCAAAAATTTTATACTTAGAACAATTAATACAACTAAAGAATTTTGCAAAGTTTGTTTATATAATTGTGTTAAGGGTTACCAGATTTATCTCAATTGCTTGTCTAGATCTCAAATTTTAATGGTTTCCTTAATTCTAAATTGAATTAATGTTATAGGGTTGCTAATCTATGTTATGCTAGATTAGTTGAAAAGATCTTAAGTTGCTTCACTTTAATTTTTTATGCATTAAATATGTGCATTGGATATTTAAATGTAGTAGAAAAACATTAAAGACTAATTAGTTATTACTTGTATCTTCAACTTATCCTTAGAATTTTATCTGGTTGTAGTGAAAATTGAGCATTAGCTATTTTGCATTACATACTAGTTTAAATGCATGTTCAATCAACTAAAACTTTGTCATAATGTTTGAGATAAAGATTAGCAATCACATTCACTTCCTTTATACTTTACCCTTATTTTTACTCCCTTTTTAAAAATAACTCATTTTATCTTAGATCTCATTGTCAAATATTCACGTAGATTACTGTAGTTTATAACTTTGATTGAGATTCACCAAAATTCATAAAGGCTTGGATCAAGGTGGCTCCCAACCACCAAATCATATAAATATTATGGAATAGTCTACCTTGATTTGTTTATATATTACCACAGGCATCATAATTTACAAGTAATTACAACTCATGCTCTTAATTATTAGGATTCTAAAATGAGAAGTGTTCTTTAAACACTGAGAGCACTAGTGGTACACTTAGAGACATCAATAGGAGCATCTCCACTGGTGCTAGGAGGGCCTGTCAATCTTGGTGTTAATTGATCAAAGGTTGATGTTATCTTTACACCTTTAAGTAATTATTTGATCCAAAGTGTAAAGATCATTGGTCTTATAAGTTTTTGACCCATCTTATTGCTCTTAAGGCAAATATCATAGTTCTTGTGTAAATGATTCTTTAATTCTAGTAAATGTAGCTTTGAATTTGAAAATCTATAGTATTTGAGATTAGAACAGCTTATTTTATTCAAATATTAGGTGATATCATACTAATTTTGATTCATTATGGGCTCAAATTCATAAAGACCAAATTTATTTGCATAATAAGATATATTTTGAAGCCATATTAATTGGAATTTGATGCCCTTTATCATTTTATATGTAGATCTTTGCAAAATTATCTTAGTGTGCATGTCTAGACCTTTCTCTTTGTAAAGATTAACTTGATACACCATATTTCAAATAGGTTTTCTCATATTAAATTTGGGAATACCTAGAATTCATACCAGATCATGCTCAGAGACAAAATAACCTTTATTTGAGCTACAAAATCATCAAAGAATTAGACGTGATAGAGGTAAATGAAGACTTTTTAAGTCTTTACCCACTTCTCCTATTCAATTTAATTTTGCATTCAGAGCACATCCAGGTATGGCTTGGTTAGGAATCTCTCCCATTAATGTATAAGGTGTAGTCCATGATTTACCACTTAACCTTGAGAAGTATTTACCCATATTTAGTCCAACTAGTGTTGTAACTACAAAGGAACATGTTAAGTATTTTAAATATCCTTTAATATTATTAAATTTCATATATAAGGATGTAGCATGTAGGCTATTTCCCTTTACTTTTAAATATGTAGCATATGAATGGTTCCTCAATTTTCCTAATGATTGCATTACTTCTTGGAATGATTTACACACTCTTTCCATTGATTAGTTTGGCAAGATTATTAGTCCTTGTGTCATTTATCATCAATTTACAACCATAAAGAGAGATGTAAGTGAGCCTATAAGGTATTTAAATGCTAGATTATACAAGATGTATAGTAAGACCATGGAACCTTACAATCCTAATGATGTCCTAGCCTTGACAATAGACCTCATGACCTCTATGTTTCTAAAAAGATCTATTCTAGTTATACATTTATTAACCCAAGATTATTATAAAGTAGTAGTTATTAGTGATCAAATGCAACCACAAGGTCAAATGGCTTACTCTATTCCTAATTTTAACCCACATACGCCTACTCTAAACCTTTTTCCTAGTAATAACCAAAACACTCTAACTCTTAATCAAATCCCAATTCTAAGCATGTTGCCTACTAGTTATGTTACTCCTAATCAAAATATGGGATTCTTGAGTCACTAAGATACTAATGGAAATTATAATAATGATCAAAATTCCTTAACACCAACTTATAATATAATCAATAATCAGGTCCATAATTTTTAGACCCATAAGATCAAGAATGAATCCATATTAAAGATGGTTCAAAAACTTAGCATTGATTTCCTTTAGTTATAAAAACAAGTTCGTAATAGTGGTGAGAGTTTAGGAAGGAACTTTACTTTCCAAAAGTTTAATAGATGAGGAAATATATTCAATAATGATAACTTATATAATAGTAACAAGGCTAATGAACCCTCTTCTAGTAACAATACCATGGACATCAATTTCATTGACATTATTTGACCTGACTACTACAGAGTGCATGCTACCGATAAACATGGTGATATTGATTACATTAAATTATTCAAATCCTTTAAAGCTTTTCAACAAGATATGGACACATTTTAATTAATCCCTAACAAGGACAATTCCACAAATGCTTATGGGTCCAAGCCATCAGAACAAGTTCATATGGTGGAGACATTTCAATTCCCTTTTTAGGAAGATAATGAACAAGAAAATATTCCTAAAGAGATTCAAAAATTTCATAAATTCTCAAGGACCTACCCTCAAATGAATAAGGAGTAAAATAACCACTTCAACTCCCCTAAATAATTATGGGATCCCTCCTGATACCACTTCAAAGAATGACCCTGAAGCACCCAAAGGGAGTTCTTCCAAACCTAGTGTTGATTCCCTAGGTAGGACTAACTATAACATTATTGAAGATATGAAGAAAATTAAGGCCAACATCACTTTGCATGAATTGACTAAAATTATAGAGAAAAGATATTTTCTATTGGAATCATTATCTAAGTAACCTAAGAAGGCACCTAGGGCTAATAGTGTAAGTGTGACCATGCAAATGGCCAAGGCAAAATCTCCACCATTCCTACTCACTATCAAGATATTTGGTAAGAATCTCCAAAATTGTCTTTTAGATTCTAGGGCATAAAACAATATCATGCTGATAGGAATATGTGAAAAGCTTGGATTGACCTAAATCAAGTTTGATAGGGTAGTTACATAATTGGACAAATAAAGAGTCAAAGTCATTGGGGAAATATTAAATGTACACATGTAGTTATCTAGTGAACCTAGAGTGCAAAAAATTATTGTCATTCAAGTAGTAGACATTCCCAATGTTAGGAGGCCCCTTATCCAATGGTAGCACAATTGATTACTTATATATGAGCAATTGAACACAGAAATTATACCAGAATGATTAAGAAACTAGAAACATGAGACAGCAAAAAATTTGAGAGACAATACACACAATTGTATTAGATAATACTAAAAGAAAATACAGATAAGGAAGATGCCACTTCTCCCTCCACCTCAAAGGCTTGCCACACCTCAAGACCTTCTTCCCTCTCTCTCTTGCTCAACACAAAACCAACTCTAAAACCTGAGTTACAATCCCTCCTTGAATGCTATAGCTAATCTCCTTGACCTTGCTTGCTTCAATGCTCTTACTTGATCAATTTGATGATTACAATACATGCCTCATGGTTCTTTAAATAGAAATCCATGGTTACAAAAATAGACATCTAACTACTAAAATTAGACACACAGCTCGCGACTTAAAATAGTCTCTTAGAATGCAAACACTCAGTTTAACTAACTGACTGTTCGTAAATAGCAGTTCTGGACCGCACAGGCGACCAACATCGGTCCCTGCTTGTCTAGTGCTGCCGACGTCGGCCGACTCTCTATCGTCACCGGTATCCTTCTCCACTACATCTGACCGACGTCGGTCATACTACTGACGCCGGTGGCTCTGGTTCTTCAGCATCCTTTCTTCATGTGTGTGCAAACAGTTGAAGCTTTTAGCTCCACACCCTAACAATCTCCCACTTGGAGATAAACAGCTGCAACCTGTACTTGTACCTGTACACCATCTATTTTGTTCTTTAGGCCCTGTATCCCTCTTCAAAGTCACCCTTGAAGACCAACCACTACGCAAACCTGTGATGCTATATCTGTCACCTATGCCACAAGAACTTTGCTGCTCCCAAATTCTTTATGACATACTTCTGAACCAACTCTACCCTTAGCTCAGAAAACTCCCTGTATATGCAACCCTGCAAAAAGTAACACAATACAGTAACAGGATAATGTAGCTAATATTATCTAACCTGGTAAAGATAAAATACAATGGTCAAACCTCCATTGCCCTGCAGCTAACTCAAGACCATATACCATAGCCTTCTATCTCAGATGTCCATCCACTCTCTTCTCTAAAACGGGAATCCATCCCTCTATCCAGCTGACAACTCCACCAACAAGTACTTGTTTGGATCTACTCCAAGGACTCACACTCCTCATCCATGTCAAGCTCCCACTGTTTCTAGATT
Source organism: Torreya grandis (assembly GCA_037957365.1). Classification (NCBI taxonomy): domain Eukaryota; kingdom Viridiplantae; phylum Streptophyta; class Pinopsida; order Cupressales; family Taxaceae; genus Torreya; species Torreya grandis. The sequence goes on along the minus strand of JARHVA010001364.1, from coordinate 2,304,320 downwards.
CTACCTGCATTGCTTCCTCCATCTTCCTAGTTCAAGACTATCAGTAAGCAATATAAAGAAGGTGAACAATGAATATGAGGTTCACATACCTTTTCTGACCTCTGTATGGGTGTTTGAGACTCATAGATCCACCCAACATCCGTACCAGTGACCGATCTCGGCCAACTCCTAGTCTGCTCCTGACCGATGTCGGTTCCTTGCACTGATCCTGACTGCCGACGTCGTTACCCATGGCCGACGCCGGTGTCCCCCCTACCGACGTCGGTCCTGATGACCGACGTCGGACTTATCCTGCCCGACCTATCGACCCTACTGGTCTGCACATGACCGAAGCCAGTGTCTGGATGATCGACATCGGTTCCAAGTAACTGACATCAGTGTCTGTGTGTTCTCGTGAGTGATGAATTCTTCATCCGTGAGCTCTTCTTGGATCAAATCTATATCCATGCTGCCCTGCTCAGATTTATTTACTTCCTATAACTGTTCTAAGGCCTTCATCTCCTCCATGAACACCAAGACATCCCTGTTCTTGTCAAAAGCCTCAAATTTCCTTTTCCTACAATGAATTCTATCCATGCCTTCTGAACTTGAACACATACCTTTTGAGTCAAGAACTTCCATTCCCTTCTTATTCATGTGACCCTGCCTAATAGACCACATCTTCGAATCTGCACCAGAAGTGGAATCAGTAGTACAAGTAGATAGATAAAGAGAACCTACTTTCTTACCTCTTGCTAAAACAAGTGCTCCCTTGGTAACCTTCCAAGAATCCGCTGTGAGGGTTATTGTGCATCCCTCATCTCCCAACCTTCCTACAGAAATCAGACTCTGCTTCAGAATTGGAACATGCATGACCTCCTTCAACACCCATGTGTTGTCAATTTGCAATCTCAGCTGCACTTTCCCTTTGCCAACTATCTGACAAGGCATACCATCCCCTAAATAAAGAACTCCAAAATCTCCCTGTTCATACTCATGAAACAAATCTCTATTTGGGGATGCATGAAAAGATGAACCAGAATCTAATATCCATGATCCTACGTGACTATCCAAAGAAAGTATGAGAGCATCCTGTACCACAATATTTGCATCCTTTGCTTCTTCCATACCTGTATGTTGATTCTCTTTATCTCTCAACCAACACTCCTTCTTTGTATGTCCTTTCTTTCCACAAAACTAGCAGGTAATACCTTTAGACTCGAATCTCCTTCTCAACCTTGATTTCCCTTGCTCAATCTTCTCCTTTTGCCTTCCTCTGCTTTCCGCACTTAGAGCATTTCTTGATGATTCACCTGTGCTTCTCCTGCGTATTTCTTCATTCAAAATCACACTCACAACATCATCAACCTTTAAGATTTTAGAAGTAGATGCAGAGTTACTTACTGCCATAACCATACCGTCCCAACTTTCAGGCAAAGAACATAAAATCAAGAGAGCCTTTACCTCATCATCAAAAACAATGTTGACTAAAGCTAATTGGTTTACCAAACCATGGAAATCACTGAGATGAGTATGTACCGAACCTTCTTCCTACATTTGTAAAGTAAATAGCTGCTTCATAAGGTATACCTTATTAGAAGCTGAGGGCTTTTTGTATAAATTTGCCAAGGACTTTATCAACTCTTCCGTTGTTTTGCACTGTGATAAGTTGGAAATCACAGAAGCTCCAAGACTCAACCTTATGGAACCAAGAGCCTTCCGATCAAGAACACTCCATTCTTCATCCTTCATATCTATGGGCTTGCATGCAACCCCACCCAATGGTAAGTATAGATCCTTCTGATACAGATAGTCCTCAATCTGCATCCTCCAGTGTTGATAATTCTTGCCGTTAAACTTCTCCATTCATAGCTTGCTTTCTTCTACCATTGCTGAACTCCCACTCAATCAAAAAACCCTGTGAATGACCTGTAATCAAAAATAATAACCTGCTTCCTACAAACCGTAGCTCTGATACCAACTGTTAGGAGGCCCCTTATCCAATGGTAGCACAATTTATTACTTATATATGAGCAATTGAACACGAAAATTATACCCGAATGATTAAGAAACTAGAAACATGAGACAGCAAAGAATTTGAGAGACAATACACACAATTGTATTAGATAATACTAGAAGAAAATACAGATAAGGAAGATGCCACTTCTCCCTCCACCTCAAAGGCTTGCCACACCTCAAGACCTTCTTCCCTCTCTCTCTTGCTCAACACAAAACCAACTCTAAAACCTGAGTTACAATCCCTCCTTGAATGCTATAACTGATCTCCTTGACCTTACACCTATAGATCTCCTTGACCTTGCTTGCTTAGATGCTCTTACTTGATCAATTTGAAGATTACAATACATGCCTCATGGTTCTTTAAATAGAAATCCATGGTTACAAAAATAGACATCTAACTACTAAAATTAGACACACAGCTCGCGACTTAAAATAGTCTCTTAGCATGCAAACACTCGGTTTAACTAACTGACTATTCGTAAATAGCAGTTCTGGACCGCACAGGCGACCAACATCGGTCCCTGCTTTCTGGTGCTGCCGACGTCGGCTGACTCTCTGCCGTTGCCGGTCTCCTTCTCCACTGCATCTGACCGACGTCGGTCATAATGCCGATGCCGGTGGCTCTAGTTCTTCAACATCCTTTCTTCATGTGTGTGTAAATAGTTGAAGCTTTTAGCTCCACACCCTAACACCCAATGCATATATATTAATTTTAAGTAGAGAATGGACCAAGGCCTTAAATTGATATATGTCTACTGACTATTCACATTTATGGCTATCATGGAAAGGTGTTCTAAATTAGATAAAAGTAGAAAGGGAACCAAGGATGAAGCATATGATTACTGAGTATAATGTTGTCAATAAAAGGGTTAACTTACTTGATTCTAACTTAGGATTCTTCACCTTAGAGACTACAAAAGTGGTTTGTTCCCTAAACACACAAGTTGTACCTAGATTGTGAAAACTTTATGTTGATGGTGTTGAATGTAAGTCTATATCTAGAGTTTGTATTGTCTTAATGAACCTTAATAATAAATAATATCAGGTATCTTATAGATTGTAATTCCCATGTACCAATAACATGGTTGAGTATGAATCTCTCATCTTAGGGTTATAATTTTCTATTAAAAACAAGGTCAAGGAGTTACTTGTTTATGAAGATTCTAAACTTTTAGTCAACCAAGTGAGGAATAATTACTAATGTAAGCTCTCATACCTCAAGAGGTATAAATTTAGAGTCTAAGATTTGATAGATTTCATTGATACATTCACTATCCTCTCTATCCCTAAAGAGTAATACAAAGATGCTGATGAATTATCTTCTACTATAACCAACATCATACCTAATCAATATTCCCCTAACCTTATTATTGAATTAATAGCCTACCCCTTAGTCCCAAATAATGTGAACCACTTCTAAGTCTTCAATGATGACTAACAGATCTTATAATTCATAAATAACTTAAGATATTTTGAGGTTCATATTATTGATGAAACTAATGTAAATATCCCTAAAAGATAATTCAATGGTAAAATCATTCAGCTAAATGATAACAAGATACCCAAGGGAATGATTTCATTAGAAATGTTATTTTATCCAGACAAGTTTACTAAAACCCCTAAGGTTCCCAAGTGAGTGGGAAAGATTAAAATTCAATGAACCTTGGACTCATAAATCAACCATAACAAGTTAATGTGGGGAAGGATTGAAAAAAAATGGAACACAAATAATCTAGAGAGTTGTTCACCAAATACAAAGATATAATAGCTTGGTATTATGATGATTTGAAAATCTTTGATCCTAGGGTTATGACCCACACTATACCCCTTAAATAAAATTGTAAACCCTTTAGATAGAAAAAAAAAAACAAAGTTATATTAACCCTATCCTAGAACCCATGATATATAAAGAAGTTAAGAAACTATTAGATGCAAGGATTGTGTTTCCCACTAGGCACTCCACTTGGGTTGTCAACTTGGTCCTAGTTAGAAAAAGAATGATGAAATCAGATTGTGTATTCACTTCAAGAATATAAAAAAAGCATCTAAAAAGAACAATTATCCCTTTCACTCTCTAGATCAAGTGATACAATTTGTTTTAGGATCATACATGATGTCCTTCCTTGATGGCTTTCTAGGGTATAACCACATGTTAGTAGACAAAAAAGATAGAATGAAGACAACCTTTACTACTAAGTGGGGAAATTTTGCTTACAAAAGGATGCCATTTATACTAATTAATGTAGGATATAATTTTCAAAGGGCCATGGACCATGTTTTCCAAGTGCTAGTTGGTAAATGCATCATAATCTACATGGTTTACCTAACAATATTCTCCAAAAATAGGGATGATCATTTCACACACCTTCAACAAGTATTTGAGAGGTGAAAGAGGTATGGTATTTCTCTTAACCCAAAGAAAAACATATTTTATGTTACTAAAAGGAATTTACTAGATCATGTCATCACTAAGGATGGGATCTCTATAGATCCTAAAAGAGTGGAAGTCATTTATAATATAGAGCTTCTAAATAGTCAGAAAGAGCTGAAGTCATTTTTTGGCAAGATAAACTTCATGAGAAAATTCATTTCAGGGTTTGTTGAGATTTTTAAACCATTGAATGACATACTCAAGAAAGATGCCAAAATAACTTGGAATGAGGAGTCTAAGAAAGCATTCAATAGTATTAAGGAAGTAATTGGCTAGTCCCTGGTATTGATAAGTCTTGACTTTTCAAAGGAATTTTATTTGTGTTCATTTTCTTCTAATCACATAATGGTTGTAGTCCTAACTTAGAAATTTGATGGGAATGATCACCCAATAACCTTTATGAGTAACAATTTCAAAAATGCAAAATTGAACTACTCCTTGATTGATTAATAGGCATATGTACTAGTAAAATCAATAAAAAAAAATTTAGACATTACATACTTAGAAACAAAGTACATGTTATCTTTCTAGACCCTACTATAAAACTCATGTTGAGTAAAAATTAATTGGGTGAACGTAGAGGTAAATGGATGTTTTTTTTACAATATTATGATATAGAGATGAAAATGGCCAAACTGGTAAAGTACCAAGGCTTAATTCAAATTATTTCCAACACTAATCCCAAGATACATATCCTATAAGTTGAGCAGTAGGACTTCCAACCCAATAAATGGTATGATTCCTTGATTCATTTGTTGATTATTGGTACTTATCCTATAGGCCTTACAAGGAAACATAAGATATCCTCAAGACTCAAAGTTTCTCACTATTTGATCAAAAATAAGATAATGTATAGAAAAAACTTTAAAGGATTCTATTTGACATGTGTGTCCAAAGAGGAAGCTTCCCAAATCACGAGTGCTTTCCATGAAAATTTGGGTAGTGGACATCCATCAAGAAGAATAATAACCCATAAAATCATCAGGGATGGTTATTATTAGCCCACCATTTTCAAGGACGCTCACAATCACATATAGGAATGTCATTCTTGTCAAATATTTAACAAAAAAGAACCAAAGGCAGCCACACCTCTATAGCCAGTGATGGTTTACAAACCCTTTACATAATGGGGTTTAGATTTCATAGGAGTGATTAACCCTAATTATTTTAAAGGATAAAAATATGTCCTAACTATTATATACTATTTCATAAGGTGGAATAAAGCCATAGCCACCAAACACTATAGGATAGAAGAAGTGACCAACTTACTAGAGGAAAAGATTTGTACCAGATTTAGAGCCCCAGTCTCTTTGGTGTGTGATAATAGATCTTCATTTGTGTCTATAGAGATGAATGAATGGGATTATGAAGATTTAATTTCTCTAAATTTTTATTCCGGCCATTACCCCCAAGGAAATGGAATATCTGAATCTACCAACAAGAACCTGATCAAGGCAATCAAAAAATTAGTTGAAGATAAACCAAGGTCCTAACACAAACTCCTCAAATATGCTCTATTGGTAAATAGGATCATAATCAAGAAAGCCTTAAAGGCATCAACATTATTATTAGTATATGTACAATAACCTATCTTTCCTATCACCCTTAGGTTACCCATATTTATATTTATGTAGGAATACATGAAGGAAAATCAAGAGCTTGCAAACTCCAGGTTACTAGATATCATTTAGATGGAATATGCAAGGGAGGAATCCTTTGCTATCTTTAGCAAGCATAAAACCATAGTAAAAATATGGTTTGATAAAATTTCAAAAGGGAAGGTATTCAAATAAGGATACCTAGTCCTCCTTTAGGACAAGGCATCTGAACCCAAAGGCAAACATGGCAAATTCACACCTCTATGGATTGGCCCATATCAGATTACTGACACACTTGGAAATAATAATTTCAAGATAAAAGACCTTTAAGTAGCATAGTTCACATTGCCCACCAATGAAAAATATCTTAGACATTACTTGGACATAGCTCCACCAGGGGTATTCATGGAATAAAATATGTAAGGTTGTTTAATTAGGGTAGGTAGGCTAGTTAGTTTATTTTTTGTGCTTCTCTTTCTTTTTATATTTGTATATATTTATCTATATTTTATTATCTTTAGTTGTTTCCTATTGTTTTCTTAATTTTGGTTGTGATTTCAGTTTCTCTTGTCGATCTATTCCTTGGCTCTAATAAGTCCTCCTAGATAGTTTAGTGTTTTAAATATCTTGTCTCCTTGGAATTATCAAAATTTGATGATAGGGTATAAACCCCATGCATATGATGACCACAAATGTGAACTATGAGCTTGGTGATATAACAAAATTAAACTTGTAAGTACCAATAAAGATATCCCTTATTCTATTTAGACCTAAACATTACTTAGACCTAAATATGGATTTAAGAAGAGTTACACTTTTGGAATTGAGTTTAATTTGTTAGGATAAAATCATGTTTGCACTTAACAAGACATCCTTGCCTGGGACAATGGTTACAACCATAGGTGATTTTTTGAAATCAAACACTTGACTACCATCCTTAAACCTAGATACCTTGGTTCCAAACCTTGATTTAATCATTAAATATATGCTAAAATATACAAAAAATAGGAATTCAGTACAAAATCTAAAGCTTTTCAAGCATAGGTGATTTGGGTAATCTCCACCAGGTCTATGGATGGCCAGTTGGTAGTGGATAAAGGACTTAAGTGGATCCAAAGGCATCTATATCAGGGCTATGGATGCTTTTCTAGTAGTAAAGCAATGCCCAAGCCTCTCTAAACTAAAAGAACTAACCCCCTCCCCCATGAATGCCTAAGCAAGTTACTAGCCAGTGTAAATGATTAAAGACATGAAACATGGAAGTTATTCCTTGAATCCCATGGAAAATAGTAAGTGGAATCAAATCACACACATCATGACTATACCATAGTAGTTTAAGCTCAATCTTGTAGGTACAAATATTTTTTCAACCATGGATAGATCTCAAGTGATGACATAAATCTAGTAGGATAAAGGACCTAATTATTAACCTAAACCAAAATCCTTAGGTTCTAACATTTGGCTATGTTACCTCTATGAGTCACCATTGTTGGGGCCAACACACCCCATAATTTTGAGAATTAGAGTCCTTGAGATGTTTTTAACCTTGTTACTATTAATTTTTCTATGCTCCTAAGTTTCACTATAATTTGAAGATCATCCATTTTATAAATTGGTATATTTTGTTTAAACCTTAATATGCCTAATGCTTCTAACATTTTACCCTATGTTGTGAGAAGTGCATGATTAATGAAACACTAGTTTTTACTAGGTAAGGGATCCAACAAAGTTTTGATGGCATTTGGTTTCCAAAGTTTTAACCTTGGCTCCTCTTCAGTAAAACCTTAAATTTGAAACCCTCAAATTTGAATTTAGATTTTGGTGGGAGTTATTTGGTGGGAATTTTGAAAATATAAAGACTTAAGCCTAATTTTATATTAAGTTTTGGTCTTGTTTATTATCATGACCAAACCTTAGCATGAAATTAAAATTGAGTCCTTATGTTTTCCCCTTTAAAACATCCTTATCTAATCTTAAATACCTCATGAAATATGCTCCACGAGGTCCCCTTTTATTTCCCAGCTAAACCCCTTTTGAATTAAGGTTTAACATAATTTTTAATCATAAGACCCCCTTCATATTTATTAATGAAAATGGGGCCTTATAATTAAAACTTAGACTAGGTATTTATTAGCTTTGTGTCTTAACTTAAGCCTCGTATATCTTACAGGATCCAATGATCATTGCTTCATTAGAGGATCTGATCCAACAATGTGAGGAGAACCTAGATATAACTATCATCATATAATTTTATCTAATGGTGTGAGGTGAATATTGAAAGGTTAAATATCCACAAAGATACCAAGTGGTGACATATTACACCAAACTACATCAACAAAGCTCTCCCTTATTAAAAATATCCAATTGCATGTAACACCTTAGATTTTGATGATCCAATGTCCATCACTCCTATCAATCCAATGAAGCACATTAAACCCCAATTACTAGGAATACCCATGAGGATGCCACATGGGACTCTCATATTCAACTACAAGAACTTCATAGACTAAAATTTGACATTTTCACTAACATCATTTGATGACCACAAGGACTTCTGGGATGGCAGCAAGATCATCAAACTTAATCTAGTCCAATATTTTTCCCTATAAAAAGGGGGCATGTTTTGAGTATTATAAGGGGTTTTACATAAGTATTTTAGATAAAATTAGGGTTATACATTTAATCCTAAGTCTTTATTGGACCTTAGGGACTGACTTAAACTTTTTGCATCTTATAGGATCTAATGGCTCTCGCTTAGTTGTACCAATTTGATCCAGTAGTGTGAGATATTTGAATGGAACCGAAGAAGCTCAAGATTTTAACACATGGAAAAATCTTGGAGGTTGGAGATCAATGACACAAAAATATTCCAAGTGGTATAATTATAAGACTTAGCATCCAATAAGATAAAAGGCCTAGGATTTAGATCGATGGTTCATATTGATTCTTTGGATTTTGATCCAATAGTGCATAATAAAAGGTAGAATTCAATGGCTAATAGTTAGTTTTCCTTCAAATAATTATGAAAAACACCATGAAATGATGCCAAATGGATGCCATGTTGGATCCACATAATAAAATGATGACAAAACTTAGATTTTTTTCATCTAAAAAAGCAAAGGTATAAATACATAAGTCTTAATCAGATCAAAGGCATGAATGAGCCTAAGTCCAAATCACCTCCACCATTAAATCTCTCAGAGAAACTAAAAAATTGCATAAAATAGGAAGATTTTGAATGGTCAATCATAGTTGAACTTTCCAATTAATTAAAAGTGTGAGAAGGATAATCTAGAGACTTCTAAAAAGTAGGTATTCACCATTTTTCTTGAAATTTTGAGAATCAATGACATTAGGCAGATAACAATAGACGGAGGAAATAGAGCTTCACTTGTCAACAGACCACCTGGATAGGATTTTTAAGGACATAGATTTGGACATTATGGCATTAAATAATGGATGAAAGAATTGGTTTGAGATCTTCTTCATCATAGAAGAGATGAATCCACTCACTCATAAAGAGAGGAGAATTGAGGTAGTCAACACCAAGTATAAGGACTTGGTCATTATGTAATTAGCTAGACTTCACCATGCAGTGGCTAAACCTGATGTACTTCATTGTATCGATAAGATTTCTCTAATTTTTATTGATTGTAGAATATATGAGGATTATATTGTAAAAGATGGAACATCCAATAAAATTTCATACATTTCCCTTGTTGCCTTTGAGGGTTACTATAAGCTCCCATGATCCCATCTGGATTTGCTCACAATTAAGGATTGGATCACTAAGAATAACTTAAACACCATCCTTAGATCTTGGCTCAATCAAGGAAATTATGTTTTTAGAGATTTTTAAGGTAGAATTCCAATTTCTTAATTTAGAGAGAGTATTAAAGTTGTCATGACCTTACTAAATAGGATTTTTTGGGATACCACAATAACTTATGTCAATCCCACCTAGGAATCCTCTGTATACTTCCTAATTGAATAGAAACTTACCCCTCTAATTATTGATATGATAAATATCCACCTAATTTTTTAGTTCATAGACATCAAGAAGAAGACCTAAAAGAAATTCTTCATGATGTCTTACATTCTTGATGACTTACTAGCCTCAACAAAGTTCCCTCACATAAAAAATTGGTCTCCCAATAGTAGAATCACTATTTCTCATCACTACTCCAAGATTCACATTTTTAAATATAGAAACCACATGTCAATAATTTGTGATGGTATTTAACCCTCTTTGGTTGAGGCTATCACCAGCTCTCCCATATATAGGATGCACCCTCTGATCAAAAGGTATGCCAAAATGATGTGAGATGTATGGTATTATTCAGACTGCATAGTGATAAAGATTGAGGGAACCATGTCCTCACCCTTTAGATTACCTTTATATGTCCTAAATAAGTAGGTTGAGTAGGAGATAAAATTCCATCTCCTCAATGGGATTGATGGAGTATTCAAGGAAAATAAAAAGGTCCTCCTCGAGCCATTTCCTCTAATAATTGGAAAGACCACATTACAAGATTGGAGCAAGTGGATGTCTTGTGTAGATAAAGAGAAGTTTTTATCTTCCAAGTGGATGAATTGAGAATGTGGGATCCTAAAGGGGTAGTGAATATTCATCTATAATATAATAAAATTCTCAAGCAGGTATATGATCATCAACCTAGGGCTTTTGACCATATTTATACCAAGGCAAGTAGTTTTTAGGAGGTGTAGGTAAGATTGAAAGAGTGTAATGCCAAGATGGAACATAGATTAACACATGAGTAGAATCCAACTGAAGAAATTTGGAAAATTGATCCACTCCAGTACTATTTGTTTCCTTCCACCTTTATAACACCCTAGAGACCCCCTCAAATAGAATATCCTCAAACACAGAACCCTAGTAAGAAATAATTAGAAGAGAGGATATGTTAAGTATCATCATCTTTAGGCCCTCCATAAGAACCACCACCTCTAGTGGAACATGTGGACATGGTGGATCTTGAGCCATATGAGATAATTGAGGAGGTTTTATAGGCTCTTGAGGAATCTTATGGCTTAGATAAGGGGGCAATAGATGAAGACCTTGGCACCCAAGCAGGGCAAGTTGTAGAGACTCCTAGATAACTAAAAGGGACTAAAAAGGATAAGGAAAAGGAAAATGAGTAGGCCCTAGCCCCAAATTCCATTCAAAGGAAGATGCAAACTAAGTTGGTCCCTATCCCTATGATTTTCAGAAGGCCAAAGCTCCTAGTTGTATACCCAACCTAAGAGATAAACTTATTTAGTGATGAGTTCCCCATTCATAGGCTAGTCATTCTAAATTGGTTCATTTATGGGAAGTTGTAAAATATTCCTAACATGGCCCATTCATGGGCATTAACACAAAGTATCAATTTTGATGTGAAAGAGGACCTCTAACCATGGATTGTTTAGATGATGAAAGAGCAAGAAGAAAAGAGAATAGTGGAGGCAAAAGGGGCTAGTGGCAAGAGAATGTATGCTCCAAGAGAATATAGTGGCATCAAATTTGAAATTACAAAATCCACATAGTTGACTAATCCTACCACTATAGTCTACTTCAATCTGGATACCATAGGGATATATAAGATCACCATAAGGAAAGTTGTGGTGGGTACAAAAAATTTCACCTTTCAAAGGGTGGAACCTTTCACAGGCCTAACTCTAATAGAAGGGAAAGAATTGGGAGAGCATCCCATCCATAAAGAGGATGTGGAGATATTTTTTAGATCCTAGTCAGTATAATTAATGATAGGAATTAGGGGATTGAAGCAAATAATTACCAACTTGAGGATGGAAAAGCAGAACCTTGAGACTTAGGCCATCTTCTCAGTCCCTAAGGAAATAATTAAGATGTTAAGTAGATGAGTTTTTGATATGTTCAAGGCCTTAAAGGATATGAAGCTTAGATAGAGTGCCTTACTACAACAAGCTCAAATAGCCAAAGCCTTGGTCATCCAATGAAGAACAAATTACCAAGCTCATCAAGGTGCACGTAAGGAGATAGATCCCAAACTTTAAGACTATTAGTCTGGGACACTTGAGTATAATCCTAGGAATTTTTATCAATAAGGTGCAAGATTTGAGCACATGGCACAAAAATATTAGTGAACTTGTAAGAGAGGATGAAAATTTGATAACAAGATTGAGAAACTCTTGGGAACTATGCTGACAGAGCCGTTGCAACCCACTACTATGGGGTTGATCGATGATGAGGAGTTTATGCAAAGAGCCACTACCACCATCCAAGACATACAAGGGAAAATCCAAGGCCAATCCAATTGTGATAACCATATAATCATTGATATTATCATCAATTCAAGAGAACAAATAGTAGAGGCCTAAAGCAGTAAAGAGGCCATGTTGATAAATGATAAAGAGTTCAACAAATTGATAAACCAATAAGATGGATGTTTAATGAATCCTATAGTAGATATAGAGCTAATTAGTGAAAAACATAATAAGGCTAAGAACATCCTACAACAAAGACAGCCAGAAATCTCACCCCCAGCTCAATAGAAGATTCTATGTATTATAATTTTACATACATTTTATAAAATGGAATATTTTATTGTACAACTATATGCTAATTTGTTAGTATATAGAGTTTTAGGTCAGTCCAATGTAGAAGATTCATAAGTATGATAGAATTTTCATACAAGGATAGTTGTCCTTATTATAAAAATATGCATCTTAAAACTGACTGGTACACCACCTATGCTTTTTATAAATAAGCAATGTTACCATTTTATAGGGGAGAGATTTTTGAGAAAAAATTATATACTTGGAATAATTAATAGAGATAAGGAATTATACAAAGTTTTTCTATATGGTTATGTTAAGGGTTACTATATTTTCTCTCAATTGCTTGTTTAGATCTCAAATTCAAATGGTTTCCTTAATTCTAAATTATATTATTGTTATAGGGTTGCTAATTGTGGTATTATAGATTAGTTGAAAAAATCTTAAGTTGTTTCACTTTAATTTGTTCTACATTAAAGATGTGCATTTTATATCTAGGTGTAGTAGTAAAAAATTAAATCATACTTAACTATTACTTGTATCTTCAACTTATCCTTAGAATTTTGCCTGGTTGTAGTGAAAAATGATCATTAGCTATTTTGCATTACATACTAGTTTAAATGCATGTTTAGTCAATTAAAACTCTGTCATAATGTTTGAGATAAATATTAGCAATAAAATTCACTTCCTTTCTACCTTACCCTTCTTTTGACCCCCCCTTTTTTTAATAACTCATTGTAGCTTAGATATCATTTTCAAATATTCCCTTAGATTAGTGTAGTTTATAAATTTGATCGAGATTCACTAGAATTCATAAAGGCTTGGATCAAGGTGGCTCCTAACCAGAAAATCATATAAATATTGTGGAATAGTCTACCTTGATTTTATACTATTTCACCACATGCATCACAATTGCAAAATACCTACAACTCATGCTCTTAATTCCTAGGATTCTAAAATGAGAAGTGTTCTTTAAACACTGAGAGCACCTATGGTACACTTAAAGGCATCAATAGATTCCTTAATAAATAGAAGGTGACAATTTTGATTGACTCAAGATGTACACATAATTTCATCAATAGTAATTTGGCTACTTGTTTGAACTATTTTATTTATCCAACTCCATAATTTCAAGTCATGATTGCATATGATGGCATAGTCAATTATTTTGGAAAATACCATAGAATTAACATTAACATGGGGTATTATATTATAAATTTTATTATGTTTGTTATTCACATGGGTGGAGCTAACATTGTTTTTAGAGTACACTAGCTTAGGATTTTGGGAAAAATAGAGATAGATTTCTAGGTTTTGTTCATGTTCTTTCATTATAAAGGTAGGACATTTGAATTACAAAGATTATGGGAAAATTTTTCCCAATTGGTTAGTTTACATGAGATGACGAAGATTATTAAAAATGGGCTGAATTATTTGTATCATGATGTTTTCCAAAGATGTTCATCTAATAAATGTGTCTACACATCCCAATTTCCAATTGATTTTTGATGACCACCCAATAGTTTTTAGAGCAATGCCAAACGGCATACTATATACACATAATATTTTTATACTTTATCATTTACTAAAATTTTATCTCTTTTAGGAACTTTTCAAGTTTAAATATTTTTGAGTGTATGCCTTAAAGGGTGCACCAAAAAAGAGGTGGGTAGATATTTGGTGTTTCAAATGTTTTTTGGTCCCTATATCATTATCTAAAACCATTACTAGTCACTTTTATCCAACTCCCTAATTAATAAAAACCCATTTATCCACTCCATTAAGAAATTCACCTTCCAAAATAGCCCATTAATAATAAAACACCATTATTCTTCATTTTCATACTATGACATCTAGGTTGATCTTGTTAGGGATTGAGCACACATTATAGAACTACATCAACTCAGCCAACCTAGTTCAAAACTTAACAACTATCTTTACTGCCTAACAAAACCAAGCTAGTTTATATTGTTAGCTAAATTATCTAGAAGGTCTAGGTTAAATATTTTTCTATAAAAATCACCTTCACTTTAATCCAATAGAGAGGAATATTCATTTTTACATTATTATAGCTCACAATTCTACTATGTCTACACTTGAGGATTCATTACTTAGGGTTTTTCCTTAGAGGGGAAAAATATTATCTTGTGGGAAAGTCTTGGATGTAAAGTAGAAGTATTTTAGCCTAGATATGATTTATATAGTATGATCCTTAGAAATACACAACAACCTCTTTTAAAGAATCATTGGCCAAGGGAGATATTGAGTCACGACAAGTTCTTTCAAAGTGATTATTTCTAACTTTTACTCTTTCATTTAGTAGATAGATATTGCATAAATTAATAAGATTAAAATTTTACTCCTTCCTTAGTTTACCTATACATTTAATTGAGTAGATTTATCTTTTCTTGTTATGTTTTATTTGTTGTTAACTATCCCCCTTTATTCCACAAGCTTTAGTGATCACTAGATTAGATTTATTTTATGTATTGTAGGCCTAACTAGGGTTATTACATAGTATCATTTTACTAGAGGATTTTAAACTCTCTTATTTGATTTTATGTATTAAGAGACCCCTTAGGTAGGTTTAACAGATCTAAATGAGTCATGCCCTGATATAAATAGCTATGTAATGAGTTTTTGGTAAGATTACCTTATCCAATATTTGAATCCACTAAGTAGTAAAAGTTTAAGATCCATCCTAATTAGTTACATACACATACCACCAAGAAGAGAACATGATCATGCCATCAGACTAATTGTAAGTTGTACACCACCAAATATCAAACCATATAGGTATCCATATGCCCAAAAAAGTGAAATTAAAAATATGGTATGGAAGATATTAGAGGAAGTTATTATCTAACATAGTCAAAGTTAATATTCATCTCCATTGGTCATGGTGAAAAATAAGGATAACACTTAGAGGATGTGTCTTGACTATAGAGAACTCAATAAGCACACCATCAAACATAAGTTCCCTATTCTAAAAATTGGTGAGTTTTTAGATGAATTACATGGTATCATTTATTTTACCAAACTACATATACATTTTAGGTATCATCAAACTTAGATTAGATATGAGGATATCCCTAAAATAACTTTTAGAAAGAATGATGACCATTATGAGTTTATGGTCATGATTTTTGGTCTCATAAATGCACCATCTACATTTCAAAGTTTGATTAATACTAATTTTATTCATTTTATAAGTAAATTTATGTTGGTGTTTTTAATGACATCCTAATATATAACAAAAACTTGGGAATAAAGTTTTAATCATATGAAATAGGTACTGTTAGTTCTAGAATAATAACAAATTTATGTGAAAAATTCAAATTTTGATTTTTGATTCATTAAGGTGGATTGGTTGGATCATATTCTTTCACATGAAGGATTCAAGGAAGAATATCCAAGATATGATGGAGTGGAAATTACCAAAGACCCTTAAGAACCTTTGTGGATTTTTGGGGCTAACAGGTTACTATCATAGATTTATAAAACATTGTGGTAGTATATTAGCTCCACTCATATCCTTGTTGAATAGATATTCCTTCTATTGGACTGAACCATATACCAAGACAATTAATAAGTTGAAAGAGCTTATGTGAACCACTCCAATTTTGGTGACCCCTAATTTTTATAAAATGTTTCTTATTGAATGTGATGCATCAATATATGGCATTGGGTTAGTACTCATGAAATAAGGTAGACAAATTTCATTCAAAAGCCATCAACTCAAGTGGAAAAACAATATAAATCTAATAAATTGTAAAAAAATGATGTATATTCTTCATGTTGTCAAGCAATGGAGACTTATCTGATGGGTAGACACTTTTAGGTAATGATTGACTAATCGTGATAATCTAAAATAATTATTGGAATAGTGATTTTCTTCAAAATAATAAAAAAATGGGTGACTAAAATGTTGGAATATGATTTTGAAATATTCTCTAAGAAATTAAAATATAACATAGTAATAGATGCACTTTATAGGAGGGATGAATCAGTTGAGGCACTATTATGTGAAATAACCATTTGGCAAGTAGCTTAGTTAGAAGAAGCAAGATCAAAATGGGTGAATGATAGGGATACAAAGGTCCTAATTTATAATATTTAGCATGGTTTAGGTGATTCTAAAACAATTGAGTGGAAAGGGAAAATATTATGGCATAAATATAGATTATACATATGTAAGGATTATATCCTCAAACATAAGATCATTCAAGAGATTCATGCATCTTAAATAGGGTAACTCAAGATTTTTGAAGACATATCATTAAATAAAACAAGATTTATTTTATGAATGACTCAAGTAAGATATATATATCAATTTGTGGTAAATGCATGGTTTTTAAATAGAATAAAGGAGAGACAATTAAGACACTAGGTCTTTTGTAGCCATTATCCATCCCTAGCCAGTAGTGTGAGGAGGTTCCATGGATTTCATTATGAGGTTGTCAAGGTCTAAAGGTAAAAATTTAATCATGGTATTTATGGATAGGTTCACAAAATATGATCATTTTTTTCCTTGTCACAATGATTTTATCCAGTAAAGTAGATGTTGATTTTTTTGATACAATTCAAAAGCTATATGGTACCCCCAAAATCATAATAAGTGATCATGGTCCTATTTTCACCAGTAAATTTTATAATAAGTTAATTGCATGTTTGGTTACTTGGCTCATATCTCATATTATCAATGTCAATCTCATGGGAAAACAAAGGTTGTCAAAAAATTATTTTAAGGGTATCTATAGTGTTTTGTATCAAATAAACAAGAATGTTGGGTCCATTAGCTATGAATAGCAAAATGGTGATATAACACTTCCTTCCATACATATTATAAAATGTCTCATTTTTATCAATTTATGGCTATCATACCCCATCCATTATTTCATATTTTAAGGTGAAACTCAAGGTTTGAGATATTAATGAATGCATTAAACATCAATAAGATGTACTAACTAGTTTAGTGGAGAATTTAGTAATGAAACATAATATAATGAAGTATAAAGTTGATCAACACCATAGTGAGATGAATTTTAATATCATTGATAGGGTATTTATGATATTTAATCCATATAAGTATATGTATTTGAAGAAACATAAAAAGTACAAAAAAATTATCCTATGTATTATGGCCCTTATCAAATTCTACAAGAAAAGGCAATATGGCATGCAAGTTAGATCTAACTCAATCCACTATCATACATCCTATATTTCATATATCTTGATTGAATAAGGTTATTATACAAAGAGTTTATACCCATACAGAGTTACCTAAATTGGATGAATAAGGTAGAGTCATTATGAAACCTGAGGAGATCCTTCACACATGCACAAAAATGTTAATAAAAAAGAGAGCTTAAGGAGTATTTGATCAAGTAAAAGAGTCTGAATCATGAATATGAAACATGGGAGGATGAATCTTTCCTATAGTATCATCAATATTTTATGTATTTTTTAAGGCAATGTTGTGTTAAATGGGAGGGGCATGCTACACCCTTAAAATATAGTACATTTTTGGATATGTGTGACTCACTTGTGTCTTACACACCTTTTATATTATCTTATAAAATTTATATATGTTATTAGTTTAGTTAGCGTATGGAATATCCATGGATAAGTAGAGTATATATAGGTGGTAGTGGTTAGTATTTTATCATCATATTGTGAATTATTCTCTTATTGCATTTTTGTGTAGGTTACCCCCTCAAAGTGGCTTAGTCATAATTATCAAGTATTTTTCTCTTTTATCTATAAATGTTAAGGATATAATTATTCTACTCTTAATTATGTGATATATTATTCCATAATTGAAAAACATATAAGTAATTTCATTACATTTTCACTTGTTCATAAAGCTATGAGGATTGAATTTGAAAATTATGTTGAGAATCATTAATGCTGACTATGAGGTATTATCAATTAATTCTTGAATATAATTATTTTATCATAATAAGGTTTCCTTTCATTTAAAGGGCATATTTAGGTGTTGATATGTAAGGCTTTATCTATAATACCAATTTTTTATTTTATTTAAGTAGGTGTAACACTATAACAATATTATGACTTCAAAATTATTTATTGTTGCCTTCTTTATCTTGTAAACTATTCCTAAGTTCTATTTGAGTTTTTAATTTTAAGACTATCAGACATGAATTTTACCATATTATTAATAAGATGAATGAATTTTTATCTATGTGGTTACTTTAAAACTGTCTCTATACAATGGTATTATATCAAGGATATTTATTGGAACTAGGGGTTAGATTTTTAGTGATGGTTGTGATTGAACTTATTATCCATACAATGTTAGGTTACTTGGTAATCTCTCAATATTTTTATAACTATGCATGATTATGCCTTGACATAACTTCAAATGAAAAACCCTAGTGATGAATCTATACATGGTAAGTTGGAAATATTAATGTTTTGCATGCTAACTAAGGTGATTAAAAGTTTTTAATTTAAATTACCTATGGAGAAACATATTCTATTGTGTAATATTATTTATCATTGTGATCTTATGTTGAGTTTTCTATTTTAGACTGCATTGAAAGTTAATTACCTTGAAAGATTAATGATGCAATTAGTTCCATCACTATAAGTTAATTTTTGATAGACACTATAACTTTTTTTATAAAATTAAGGGAATGGTCAAGTAGTAAAGAATTGACCTAGCCTACTCTTAGCATAAACTTATGATGAATTCAAGTTAGTCTAGAATCATAGATAATGATTAATAATAATCATACATATTTTTACTTATTTATCAATAAAATTTAAACCTTAATACACTATTATAATGCAAAAGGGTTTATTGATCATTGACCAAATACTAACCATATTCTAGCTCTCAACCATTGAATATTTTGTGATCCTTTTTTATTAAACTTGTGAAATAATTAATAAGAGTCTTGATGAATTGTGATTATGGATTGTGGAGTGAGATTAGAGCTTTCATTGATATTGTATTAAAACTATAACCTTATACTTTGAATGTTATAAGTCTTTAAAAAAATGTAGTTGTGTTATGAAATTAAGGTTGTATTCCAAAACTATGATATTTATAACATTTGACATCCAAACTTATTCTTTATGGTTATTTATTGCTTAATTTTACAACTATAATTCTCTTGTTTAGAATTATTGTAGCTTTAATAAATTTGATGAAATTAAGTAAAACTTGAAAATTTTTAGCTATTATTGTTTAGTTTTTGTAAATTGAATGTACTTATTCATTTTTAAATGACTAAAATTTAACTTATATGTTGGTTGTGATTCAAAATATCATTTTGGGTTATTTCATGAAATCAATAAATGAATGGTAATGAACTTTATTTTTTTTTTAGATTTATTAGGGTCTATTATTATTCATTAGCAAGGTGAATGGATGATTAAAACTCCCATAGGTGTTATGGGACACCTATGAGGCATGTTATTATTAAATAAATCTCTAAATGATTGAATTTATTTTGTTTTATTGTATGTTATTTTGACAATCTTTGGTGAAGTGAAAAGATGATGGTGCTTCACATAGGTGGTATGGGACACCATCATAATACATTACCATTATTTCACTTCTAAAATATTTTCCTAATGCTAAAAAATTAGTGTTTGTATAAATATCACAATGTTGTTGATTATTTTTAGGAAAGATGGGTTGGGTATGGTTATGGACTTACGAACATGAACACTCTAAGGATTGTGGAAATCCTTAGTTCCATCTTGAATATATAATTGGGAATAAATTATTGAGTCTAAATTAAATGAAGTGAGATAATTGAATCATAATTATTATAGAAATATTAATTTATAATTATCATGTATTATTAATTTTCTATGTCATGCTCCATATCATTGTCAATATATTTTATTTTTGTTGCATGGAGTTAGGTGCAATATGACTTGTATACACTTTTTTCCTTTCTTGCTAAAAGTTTTACATCTAATTTTATTATGAAGGATAGGGCCACACTTGAAAACTATAAGTATGTTGAGGATATGAAAGGATTTATATTTTTACGTAAAGCCTTCAATGATTCTCTCCCTTTTTCTACATAATTCTCAGTAGGAATGGTTATCTTCAGTGTTCATATGGATTACATTGTGAATACTTAATATTGGATGAATATCATGGAAAAATAAAAATATATATTGTTTATTATTTTGAGATATAAAATAATGTATTATTGAAATGTATTAGAAAGGAAATAAATTATCTATGTATGTTAACTTTTTATGCTATAACATAGTATGTTGTTTAGACATTAAATTGAAGATGAATTATTGATTTAATGAAAAGAGAAATATTGACTACTATGATTAGTAAATATTTACATATTGATTGTAGTGGTATAAATAAATGAAAGATTAATATTGAAATTATTCTACTTAGTCACTTATTATGAATGATCTAATTTTGTGCATCATGAAATCATATCCTAGAATTGTATTGTAAAATGGTAAATGAGATGACTTGTTGACTTTAAATATGATTACCTATATGATTTGAAATTGTTTATGATTCTATATTTTTTTATAAATTTTAGTGTAACTATTTTATTCTAAATGTACAATGATTATAATAAATTAGTAAACCTTTTAGGAGGATACCTTGGAACCATAGAACAAAAAAAGCCTAAGAATATTTTTCCAATATTTGATTGGAGGGGTTCTTACATGTCTAAATTTATTTAATAATTTATTGATTTTAAATTATTAGATATGAATTTTTATTTTTATCTAAAATATGTTTCTCTATAATTATCCTTGAAAAACACTACAATATAAAATTGTTAATTTAAAATTGGTAAAGGTCTTAGCTATGGAAAAAAAAATGATTCTATAATTTAGAGACTAAAAATTAGCAGAGATAGACAATAAAGGTGATTAAATAGTATATTTAATGGATATGTGTTAAAATTTATTTAAAAAATTAGTCTTTATTTTGGATGACATAATGCATTCTACATGTCACTTTATAAACTAGGTTTAAATAGAGTCGTTCATCTAACTTAAGATCTAATAGGTGGATTCTATGTAAGGGATTTTAAGGAGAGATAAATATGATAAAATTTATGGATAATTTAGGATTATTTAATATATACTACACTTATGGGCAACCTTAGTAGTGTAATATTAAACGTAGGTATGATTACATGCTCATGATTTCATCAATTGATAGTTTTAGTTTACCTTAAGGCTATTTTTCACATTTTTAAATTTTTTTGCATTAATAATTTATTTATTCAAGATTGATGGTAGGAATTTTCAAATATTAACAATTATATTAAAATATCATACATACCTCAAAGCTTAGATGTTCAAATTATTATTTTAATAAGGGTGTGGTTTGATATTGTTAGATCATGGATATATGGTTTGTTTATTTGACTAGGAATTTTTTTAATGTTTTTAAAGATTTTAAAGCTTGTGCCTTATTGTAATTTAAACCCTATTTTTTTAGGTCATAAGATTTATTATAAATTCAAATAAAAAATTTATTATGGGATTAACACACGATATATATATATATATATATATATATATATATATATATATATATATATATATATATATATATATATATATATATATATATATATATATATATATATATAAAATTGATTCTTCAATCATGAATGGATCAATTTTTACATTTTTTATTTAATCTTTTCCTAGTATAATGAAAAAAAATATTGTAAGTTTAGTTCTTCATATTTATTAAAAATTTATAATTAAAAAATGGGTTTTTATAGAAATAACTAACCCATTGGGAATAAAACATTCTTCATAATTACTAGCTCTAATGGTATTGTTGTGTAATCATCTAAAAGTGGTATTTGAGTGCTAAGATTGATACTTGATATTAACTATCCCTAGCTTATCCCTAGACCTATCCTAGATCCTATTATCACACTTATTCAACCTTTGTGTGGGCCACAAGTGTCCCTAGTTAGCCCTAAAGTAGTTCTAGACACTCATTTCCTGATCCTACCTCTTTGTGCCTAGTGTTATTCTAGTTGGACACTAACACCATAATAAAGACATGTGGTGCTAGATTCCCCAAAATGGCACTAATGTATTTTTGCCTATCTTTTCCCAAACGGATATATTTTCAACACTAGAACCTCCTAAGGTAGGCCTAGACATTTTTATCATTTACATAAGCAACAAAATAATATATATAATGAAGTTTATCCTCCTAAACACTATATGGAAATCATATCCAAAATGCACATTCAAACTTAGAACAAGTTGAGTATAATTAGGGTTGTCAATCACTATTATACCCTACTTCTACATACTACCATCTACAATAGCCCTAACCTTAGATTGTCTAGATTTCCAGTCTCAAACATATCTAAGGAACTAAAGGATACTATCATAATAGCATCTCTTGTACTTAAACTAGGAATTAGGTGGGTAAAACTACATTGGACTTGATCCATCCTTGGAGTATTTGTATTTAGGCAACCCTCTTCATAGTGGGGTGTTGAAGATGTCCAGCCTGCCCTACTAACAAACACATTTTTTATATCATGCCAACTAAATGCCCTAGATACATGGAATATTAGGGTTTTTTCACTAAATCATTAATTACAAGAAAATATATGGTTTTAAGACTTGTGCATGTAGGAATAGACCTCAAAGATATAGACACAGGTGTACCTAGAAGCTCAAGATAGTCCTACACAAAGGACACTACCACTAATATCAAGACACTACCACTACATTTATAATAATGGTTATACTATAAAATTATGTCACTACTATATAGGAGTGGATATAACATTGGTATCTAGTTTTTTAGACTCAAACTATCTTACACCCTAGTTTATAGCACCTAGATCACCCATCTTAGTTATTTTCTAGCTAATTTCTTGATTATATTTATTATTATTCTTAGAAAAGTCAAAGCTAATAAATTTTGTAACAAAACAATCAATTTATTTAATGCATATTATTTACTCAATGTAGTCTACTCAACTCTTTAATAAACATAAGATTTACATTCACTAAGTCCTAAAAGGTTAAAACATTTGGTGAACCCAACTTACTTTGCACATTGCACAAACCCTAAACCTAGGTTTTACATTTAAAAAATTTATATTTTATATCCATATATATTATGATTTTTACTTCATATAATCATGATAATAATTATATAATAATTCAATCACTTTTTTTGCAAAGTTTAATACTTTCATTTGCATGCTTGTTCCCTTTAATTCATAATGAACTTATAAAAGACATAAACACGTGTATAGATGATGATTTATATAAATTAAAATGTATTTCATATTAAATTATATCTCTAGCATGATATTTTTCTCTTATGTGTAATTAATTTTAGAAATAAATATTTACATACATAGAGGATCTATTACATAAGCTAACAACTATGTTTCAAGTTTCAATGTTATATTTTATCAAAAGAAAGGATCTCCTTATCCTCCTCATCTCCATGAGGGTAATAGATAATTTAAATCTAACCAAGTCCATACTATCACTCCTCCATGAGATTAATTAGCCTATACCATTGTCACTAATCCCCTTTCTTAACCTATTCACACCTCTTCCCTATAGGGTGTGTGCCTACATGTTCAATCAGAAATAATTAGGGTCTACACTTTTGAAACTCTAAGGGATAAAATTATTAGTATGAGTAAGATAATATTATATTTATAGAATAAAAATAAGTTA
Source organism: Torreya grandis (assembly GCA_037957365.1). Classification (NCBI taxonomy): domain Eukaryota; kingdom Viridiplantae; phylum Streptophyta; class Pinopsida; order Cupressales; family Taxaceae; genus Torreya; species Torreya grandis. The sequence continues at coordinate 2,280,041 of JARHVA010001364.1, read as the reverse complement.
TTAATTTAATAGGTCACATTATTAGAAAATCATATTACATGTACACAGTCTTCAGAATATTCTAGTGTAAACCATGTATATGCATCTACACTTAGAAAATTTATGCCTAACACTCTTTCATATAAAAATAATAAATAATAAAAAAGTACATATAAAAATATTTATTAAGAAAATATTAAAATATCAAATTATATTTAAAGTGAGGTACTAAGGGAAATGATTAAAGCCAAGTTGATCAACCTACCTCCTATATACCTAGTGAGGAGATCCAGATATTATTATGCATATCACAAAATGCATGGGCACCACACCAATTCATGTTTAGAATTGGAAAGTAAAATATTATATATAATGGATACATATGAATCACATAGTGACACTTCATCCAAACAATATTTAATGACACATCTACAAATTCAAAAAGGCCCAAATTTAGAAACAATAAAAAAGTGGTTACCAAATCATACCTCAAAATAATAAAAGGTTCACAAAGCACACTAAAATAAATAAATCTTATAAAAAAACATAAGTAAATAATGTAAAATATCCAAATCTACCTCTCCAAAATGAGGCTCAACTTTCAAATCAGTATGGGTTTGTTAAAAACTATTGACAATAATTTGATTATCATGATCAAGGTTTGGACAAGCAGGACCAAATCATCACTACTCATATTATATTAGTTGATAATGTTGGTCAACAAGGTTTGGGATTTATTAAACATCCTAAGGAAAACCACTCACATATACAATTTATCAAGGAAATATTCTAGATACATAATAAATGTTACATAAAGAGCAAGAAATTTAGCTACAAAGTCAAATTTATGTTAAGATAATAAACATTCTTAAAAGAGGCTTTCTAGAAAAAGAGATTCCAAATCACCATATGCCTATAATAAGCACAATTTCAAAGGGCTAAATCATAATCAATATGCTAAAGGATAATTCATAAAGGTCAACCCCACAATATGAGGCAATTCCATCTAGCATTCTAGGTTATTATGATTCTGATGATGAATAATACTCAGACTCCCACTACAACACCATTCAAATCCAATATAACAATCACACTACATGAGATATTACCATTCCTATTTTTGACACAAGCCATAGTGATAGTTATTCTCCTATGAGACTCATCGGTTAGTATTGTTCCTCCTTACTTATACATACTTTACTTCTTTCTTATTCCTTGTATATAGTTTCATTTTCCTATTTATTGTACATAACTTATATCCTAAAAATCCAAAAATAATATAATATTTTAAAAAACATAAAAACATTCAAATAATTACACCAAAAACACAAAATTATAGATTGTATGCATTATTAAGTTTACAATTATTATATTTTCTAGACACTATATATGATATCTATCTTAGTATAGTCAGTTTTATCATACATACATGCTTCACTTGTTCTTGTTGAGTGTTTGCATATTTCTTACAAGACTCACGTCCACTATATCAATCTAGACTTGTTATTATCTACCCACTAGGGGAATATACACCAATACATGGGTATTCACTTGACCAATTCACTCACTTAAGGGATCCCTATACATAGTTTTGATTACCAGGTTCTATCTTTCTATACTCTAAATCCTAAATTTAGCATTTTTATATTTTAATATTGATCATTTTACTCTTAATCAATTTTTTTGTTGGCTATTACTACTTTATACTCAACATATGTACATCCTAGTTTTTTCATAAATTTGTATTCAATATTCATGCATACTTTCATTTCTATCTTTCCTAGTTTAGACTTGATTATATCTTTATGATCCTTCTAGTCAAGGGAATTTAAATATGCCATTGTTCTTTGGATATACACCATTTCTATTCATGGTATGTATGCTTTGGACATGTTCCCGTGTCCTTTTTTGTGAATTTAATAATTATTTATGCGTATATTTTAACATGTCTTTTTATGTGACTCTAATACAACTTGCTTATTACTTGTGTATGTGGGAATTTAAACATGTCCTTGTATGTATTATTTTCTTAGATTTAATGACATATATCCATGTCCCTTATATTGTGGCCACTTAGGCTACTTTTTGTGTCTCATGTATTTTGTATGTATGCTTTATTATATGTCTCATGGCCATTACACTTGTATTATATTGTTACACACACCAATTTTTGATGCCATGAGGGACCTCATGCATCTACCCTTCCTACTTGGGTGTCATGATGGACATCATGCCCCATCCCTTAGGTAGATACCTAGGATTAGAACCTATTACCTCCCTTTTGGGAGAACATGTTCTTCACCATTAGGCCAACTTAGGTGCATAATTTTCTAGCTAAGTTTTTATTTACACTATTTATTACTATTTTTAGAAAAATCAAAGCTAGTAAATTCTATAAAAAAATTAGTGGCTATATTTATTACATATTATTTCCCTAATTCAGTCTAATTATCTCTTTAACAAACATAGGATTTACATTAACTAATTCCTAAAAGGTTAAAATAAGTTACATTATTTTCTCTTAATAAAAATGTGTTCCATATAGGATATGAGTAGATATGAGCATGAGTGCCTTTAAATATGATAGTAATAATATTCTACTCTTAGAATACATTTTTTTTATGTTTCCTAAAGGATTATCTCTATTACATGTATATTGTTTATAACATTAATATTCTCTTCTCAAATTAGACACATAACATAGAACCCCTCGTAGTTTATTCATTAAATAACTATTGATTTGATATTATAATTTTTTGATTTGATTTCATGTATCTACTCTGATCAGGATTTATAACCTCAAGACAATTACCATTCATAAATTATTAAAATATGTCACTATAACATTCAAATTTATCTATGTTTTAGGAGGATTAATCCTTTGAAATGATAAGGGGGAGTTTATATTAGCCTATGTTGACAACATGGGAATTTAGTCCAATCACTAGGTTGAAGATATGGTGGCAATGTGGGGTTTACAATTGGAAAGAGAGATTGGAGTGTAATGTTTTTTTATATATGGAGATTCATTCAATATTATATATTACCTTCCTAAAAAGAGTGAAACCAATTAGATAATCAGTAATATAATGAAATAATTTATGATAAAAATTGAGTCCTTGAAGAATGTTCACATACATCACATATACAAAGAAGGAAATGAGGTTGTAGATTGCTTCATTAATATGGCATATATTTCCCAAAAAAATTAGTATTTGGATTAGGAAATAGGATCTTTCCAAAAATGTTGCTTAAAAATTTGATAGGAAAACTACTAATGTAACTTATGAAGATCAATATTCATAATCATATGCTAAGGCATTCCTAGATTAGTTTCTTTGAGAATGTTCATCCAAAAAAGGGATGGAATTTTATTATCTCTACTTCTAATAAGAGTGTTTTAATTTGGATTGCTATCATTACTCAAGATAGTAATAATTATTATACATGCAGTCATATAAACATGTGCTATGCAATTGAAATATTTACCTTGCTTAGCATTATTTAGAATGATGACAAGTCTAGAGTGTATATAAATGGTTTGATCTAAAGGTAATATATTCTTATGTAATCCCATAGATATATTACATGTAGGGATATTTCAAGTGGTGAAATCATGTGAGAAAACCTAAATAGAATATAACCTATGTCAATATAGGATTTGATGAAGAATGAGGAGGTTTGAGGATTAATCCATGAGGAAGTTTTTTTAACTTTTATTTAGAGGATTGAAGGTGATGATCAATTTATATCCAATTGTTTTGATAATATCTAGAAGTAAAGAGTATTTAGGATGAAGGGAGTCTCCATAGAGATGTCTGAATATTTGATAGCTCATATAACTAGGCTAAATATTAAAGAATTCAAATACATCAAATCTAGCAAGGATTACAACATTAAAAATGAAAAGTTATTAATGGATAATGAGGAGCTCATCAGGTATCAAGGAAGTTACCTAAAAGATTATTTCCCTCACCCCTATGATGAGATTACAAAGTAGATTATGATGTATATCATGTTTGAAGGTAGTTCTATGGTGGTTCATTAGTATCACTTTTCCTTCCTCAACTATTTTAGGTATCATTTTCCTATCAGTCTTCCAGTTTACATCTTGTACTCCCTAGAGTATTTTATTTTATATGCTAATAAAATCAATAAAAAATTACCCCTTCACCAGATGGTAACATATCTGATTTATAAATAATATCATAACTCCATTAGAGTACCTTACTATCCATTGGTATCTCCAAGTATCAATAATCATGGTGGCTAGAATAAGATCCTTAAGATATAATATAAGGATAAGTGGAGTGATAAGGATGTAGGTAGGTATGAGGACCAACACAAGGGTCAGAGTTGTGAAGGGAGAAAAATAGAGGTGCCTTACAATATAACTATGGGCCATGATGAAAATATCCAAGAAGTAGTGGAGGGATTACATCTCCTCAAGAAAGGCATAGACTAAGAGCTTAAGAATCCAATCAATGAAGCTAAAAAAATGTAAGGTCAAGATTAGAGATGGTCTAAAAAACTTTATGGACCAGTCAAGGAATAAATAAATATGGGAGCGATGTCCAAGGAAATAAATATACATAAGGCACTCTTATGCTTGTTTATGATGGACCACATCAGGTTAAAATATAATATCAAAAATATTAGTTAAGAAGGAATAGAATTATGTTATAAATAAAACATGAAATATATTAACACCCAAGTGAAAATACTAAAATATAAAGTTAATAGGTTGGAGAAGAAAATCAAAACTATTAAGGAGAATTTGGGTATTTATGTGGAGTATCTCAAAGTGGTAATATAAAACTACGTGACTATTATAGATGACCTCAAACTTATTATTAAGAGGAAATAGGAGGAGGAGGGACCTAGTAATGTAAAAAATAAGGCAAAAGGAGGGATGAATGAAATGGAAATTGATCCTCAATCTCAAGGTCTTCTCCATATAGAAAAACTTGCTAAGAAGATGATGCATAATCGGGAAGAAGTGTTTGAGGGGAGTAAGACTAGTGATCTTTTGTTGTTTTCTAGTTTTTTCTTCCACCTTTATATTATTTTCTTGTTCTATCTTGTATTATGATGTTTCTAGTAGGTTATATTATTGTATTTTTCTCTTTTAGTTGAACTTTCATGCTCTTTTGAAAGGGTAGGGTCCCTATTTAAAATTTTGATTTATCATTAATAAAAAAAATAAACATCCAATTTTATCTACATTATATTTATCAAACTACATTATATTATTTTTTGATAGATCACACTGATCAATTAACTAATTCCTTTTCCCCATTTTGTTTTTTCAAACATGGTTTTGACTACATGGTCTAATATTGTACATATACTTAAATACTTATAAATTAGTGCCTAAACTTCTTCACTAATTTTTCCAAGGCATAATATTTATCTTCTAAGGTTGATTATCTAAGCTTGGTTTCCTTCATATTAGTGATCATGAATGCAATTATTTTTTCATCTATGTCTCCCTGATTATTTGTAAACATTGTTGTAACCCTTCATATTTGTTCTCATGAATGCAAAAAATATTTTCATCTATGCCTCCATGATTATTCATAAACATTATTGTAACCTTATGTTTAGATGTAAATAAATATATTTAAAACTCATTTGTGTGTTATAATACACAAATAATGGGGATTAAAACATTACTATTTTGATATCCTTAGAAGGCATACATTTTTTTACTTGTCCATTTCATTATTTCATCTTGTTTCAACATAGCATTAAGTCGCTTGAATTTTTTTGAAAATCCAAAAATAAATTTCTCGACAAAATTTATTAAATATAGGAATAGTTAAATTTGAATATTATTAATCAAATAATAATATACAAAATATTACATTGTAAATCAATTGATTGGTATGCATTGCTTAGACACCCTACCATAGGAAAATGTTAGCTCAAAACATGACAACAAAACAATGAAGCATAAAATTTATTTTATAGAATAATATTTTTAATTAATTATTAATATTTTTTAGATTAATTTTATAAATTGTACTAATTATATTAGTGTTTACATATTTACCTTATAATGTATTAACATGATCAAATAATTCACCCTTAATAACCCTATTTTTTCCCCCTTTTTGGGGTTCATTGAAATACCATGTTGTTGGCATATTTTGAAAAATTATTATCCTTGGAGAAATTATTTATATCATCCAAATATATTATCATGCATTTTCCTACCAAACCATCAAAGGTTAAATCCATATATCTTTGAAACATTGCACATACATTGATTAGCTGAAAATGCATGCATTTATAACAAAATGTCCCCCATTTTTTTTTGTAAAAGTAATCTTAATTTTATCTTCCACTTAGACTAAGACTTGGTTTTACCATAAAATTATATATAAGACATAATTTCATAACCATTTATTGCCTAAATAACTTCATTAAGGGATGAAAAATGATTATTTTCTTTCTTTAAATCCTTGTTGATATTCATGAAGTCTATACACATCTTATTTTTTTTATTTTTATTATGTATAGGCACAAGATTGGAAACCCATGTGGATATCTTGACTGGTAATATGTTACATCCTAATTACTTGCTAAGCAAACCATTTGATCATCAGTGGATATTTATAGTTGACAAATTTAGATTTTACTATTTTTTACTAAGATTTGAGATATATGGGGTAGATGCAAGATAATGGGGAAAAAAAGCGGGGTATAAATCAAAAGTATTTTTCTAAAAATAAAAATAGTTGAACTTGGAGAGAATGTTAGAGACACTTCTAAAAAGAATTTGATAATGACATAAAAACATGAATTATAGAATTTTGAATTTAGTTTCTAAATATATAATTTTTTCCAATAACCAAATGATAAAACTATGTGAAATATATGCATTTATGAATAGGGGTTGGTCATTTTTTGTAAAAAGATAAGGAGACTGCATGTGTACTAACACATTTTTTTGAGTAAAATGATTGAATTTTTGTATGAAATTTCATATATAGATAGGTGAAATTTCAAATATTGTTGAGAATGTTTTTTATTATATATATAATTTTTAAATAGTTTTACAAGTCAAAACAACTAGAAAACTAAAACTGCAAGTGTACGAAGATAACTTTTTGACCTTAACTTCATGAAAATAATTTCTTTTAAAAGCATAGTTGACAATGTGTATATTATTGAGATATAAGTTTTATAATCATTTAATTAATGTTCAAAAAGTTATAAGGGAATCTTTGATTATATGTATATAGACTATAATGAGGTATGTTATGTAGAAATTAAGTAATAATTATAAATAATATTCTAACATTAAAAATTTTATATGTTCAAAAATTGTGCTTTCCCCTATATAAACTCATATAATTTTTTTTTAAATAATAAAATCTGCCTTATCAAACATGTCAATAAAAATAAAAAAAAACCCTAAATTTCTTATAAATTCCCTTGGCTGGTCCATGATATAGTTTGGCTGGATTTGAGACCCCTAGGCCTCAAACCAAGATAAAATTGGAAGGAAAGTGAGAAAAGAAAATTCTAAATATGAAAAGGTCGTACACCCTTTATAAAGTGCATACACCCTTTACACAACTAATATTGGGATAATAAATGTTTTTTTCCATTATTCCATGGATCCCAAAGGGTGTACATGCTTTTGAAAGAATGCAAACCCTTTGTGATTCATGAATTCCTTTTGCCTTTCCCATGAAAATGAGTCATTTGTTTTGTTCTTTACAAATTATAAACTAATTTTTATGTTGCAACTATGCGAATTTGGTGAATTATTCATTTATTTTGTTTGAATCACTAAGAATTATTCAATTTTAAATATACAATTATCTTATTTTGGCAAAGATAAATAATGGGTTCAGGAAGTTATCATAAAATACCAATCAAAGAGCTAAAAAGTGAGGAAATTGAAGAGAAAAGAGAAAAAGAAAGAAAATTACAAGCAAGTAGTAGAGCATACATAAGGGATTCTAGGAGAGGTGAAGGTTTGTATTCTACACCAAGTAATACTTCTAATGAAAATAACATGCCCAATTCTATAGAATTTAGTTTACATATGTCTTTAAATGAGATAAGAGAACTGAGTCAAATTTTGTTGCAAGATGAAATTCAAAATGTAGAGCATATAAGTAATGAATTTGTAATAAATGATGAAACATATGGACAAACATAATAGAATGAAACATCCATTAATAACTAAATTTTTGAGTATGATGATAATCAACATCAAATAATGACCCCAAATTATATGTCTCCTAATGAAGAGGAATTTAATTCACCTATAGTGTCTAATATATATATATATTCAACCCTTTAATGTCCCTACTATGGTTGAAGTGTTAACACCACCCAATTTAATATAAATATAGCTCCTTCACCCACACCTCCAAGGATAATAAGATGAACACCAAAGTATTTGGTTGAAATAGATGAAAAAATAATAAAACCTATGGAAGGTAAAATGTCAAAAAGATCAGTTTAATTTCATGCTCAATGTGTATGGAACTATGCATTTAAAACTAAAATACATACATAATGATGTCAACTATTTGTTCAATTAATGAAAATGCACCCTATGATGCATAATTTGAGGTTAAGAACATTAAACATGGAGGAAATAAATAGTAAAATAGTAAATAATTTATTTAATGCATTTAAGGTAATAGGCAATAAAAGTTGGAATAAATATAGTAATGTGGAAAGATAAGTAATAATAGAATCTATAGTGAGTAATTCAACATTTAAATCTTGAATTATTAATAAAACAAGTAAATCCTTAAATTTAAATTTAAAAAAACTTTAATAAATGCCATAAAAATAAGAATAAGGCTTGATGACCCTTCATTCATGGATTGCTGGGTGTTTAGTGGTAGATTCTCATGAAAATATAAGGTATTAGTTGAAGGAAAAAACAATTAATTAAAAAAATTTAGCACGACAACATAAGTGTCTCATCTAATGTAAAAAATGTTGCTAAAATAAGAAAAGGCTCAAAAAATCATGAGCCAAATGCAAAACATTTTTTAGACATGATGCAAATAAAATTTTATAAAAAAAATTATTGAAAAATTTAATGGCCAATTGATAATTTACTAAAGGTCATTTGATATGTGCAAGCCTTTCTATGTTAAATTCAACCAAGCATGCACCACATGTTGTTGTAGGCTACATGTTGAAACTGCTATGAATTTTGATGTTTTTTGTCATATACATTGCACTTTACATACTATCAAGATTTTGCAAGAATGCATGGTGTCTTCCCCACCTAAAATATCAGGAGAATTAATCCAAGGTCTTTTATGTCAAAGACTTAAGTGAATTTTTTTTTTTGCCAAATAATGTTTATATGGAAAATGTTAAAATTATGATGGTTTGTCAAATTTTATGAGTTATTTACATGAAGATATTTCACATGAATTTGGAAAGAAACTAATTGATTATAAGAATTATAAATCTATTAAGTATGTGTTAAAAGATGGAAAAGAGTCATCAAGATGTGAATGAGTTACGACCAAATTTTTTATATGTGATTTAATGTTTGAATTAAAAAATAATAGTATCTACTAATATTCAAAACATACACACAAATATTATAATTAAATTCAAGTTATAATTTTTGTTCATATTACATTCAGACATGCACCTAACAACACAGATGACAATAGAAAGATTTTGAAGGAGTACCATTTTTATATGAGAAATGGCAAATCACATTATCTAGAGTTTATTTAGGGTTATTTCAAGATATTTTATATGAATATGAATGAAAGATAAATCATGTTTGATACACACTAAATTTGGTTACACAATTATGCAAGGCAGTTTAAGAATTCTCAAATGTTTTAATGGTTAAGTAAAATGCATAAGAATAATGGTGTTTAAAATTTTTAGAGATTATTTGAGGCTAGGCATGGAAAAGGGGAACATGATGGTGTTGGCACATTTTTAAAAAGAGCCCTTAATAGAGAGCAGGCAAAGCACAAGGATGGTGTTAATTTTATTGATGTTTTAAGTATTGTGACTTGGTGTAGTGAAAATATTTTTCATGGATTAGATAAACATTCTCATGTATGAAGATTCTTTTGGTTAATAGAGGAAAAAAATAAAGAAATGTATGAAGATTAAATTATAGTACCTAGTACTAGATCAAGTATTTTCCACTCCATTCAAAGCTCAAATTCAAGTTCATGGACTATTTATACTAGGGGTATGGCAATGTTTTTGTTCCTCATATATGGAATTTAATTGGAATGAATGTGAGTCAAAATATTGGGTTAAAAAATGGTATTATAGACCCATATCACTTGTAGAAAGTAGCCATTCACTTTAATAATTGATAGATCTTGAAATGACATCATCAATTGACTTTGACCACATCTCAAATCTTATGTAATCAGGTACAATTTATTCTTTAATTAAATATACAACCTTATATATTAGTGATATTTTTATTTTTTCATAGATGTGATTAAAATTTGATTATACTTTAAATATAGGGCATGTTTTTGTAGTCATTGCACCTAAGAATAATTATGAGGGAACAAACTACTATTTGTGTCATTATGTAGAGGCAAAAAAAATTAACCACAAATGTTATGGATGGAGAAGAGCTAATTTATCCCACTAGATCAGTAGTGGTTATTGGAGCTTGGATTATTTGATACTATCATTAAAAAAAATGGTATTTGAGAACTTTCAAACACACAGGATAGTGTTTCCTTATTCAAACATTGTTATTGCTACAAATATTTAAATGAACAAATATCATAGAAAGCCTCATAATATAACTATGTGGAAAGTGCATGAATTTGACCATGAAGTGATTCTTGAAACACTTGTAAATAGAGCTGATCCTAAAGGTACATTAGATTGAATTAGTAAGTTTATCTAGTGTTTCAAATTAATATAGTAAAGTTATTTGATTTAATGTATTTTAATTTTCAAATATTTTATGATTATGTGTTTATTTATATTTAAAGTTTTTACTAATAATTTAAATGTAGGTTAGTGGCACCAGATGAGATTCCACCTTCATGTGGTTAGTTTTATGAGTAGAGAAGATTATCTTCTTAAAACAAAGAGAAGCCAAAATAATTTATCTTAATTTCATCTACCTTAATTAAATCCTTTTTCACCTTTTCTCTATTTATATTTTTAATAAAACATGAAACAATTATTATGTATGCTCTCTTATAGGACTCATCCTTGCATGTGAAAGAGTTGACGGTTTATCTCTAGCCCTCACATTTCTCTTATAACACACGATGAAATTTTTCTCTTTTTTCATCCTCAAGGATGAGTGGATTATATTAATGGATGCCTCAAATCAACTAAAAATTTCATTACCAAGGGCTAATCAAGGCTAGATAATGGTCATTATAGACTAAAAATTCCTATCCTAACATATTTGTGTAGATGATTTGTCGATGGGGTTGATGAGTCAAAATATACAACCCTCGATGCTTAACCGTTGGCATGTTATGAGAGATTTGGTTGTGAGATAAACCTCATTTTTTTATCTCATCTATCATGAGTTAGATAAAATCTTCCTAGAATTTCTTAGAGGACTCATATTTTCATGTATAGGAGCTGATGGTTCATCTCTATCCCTCATAGTTTTCCTATACTGCATGACAAAAGTGTGCTCTTTTTCACATTTAGGGATGAGTTGATTCTCTTAAGGGATTCATCTTATCAAATAAAAATTTAATTTCTATGGTCTAATCAAGATTTTACAATGGTCATTGTAGCCTAAAAATGCCTATCCTAACATGTCTACATAGACAGTTCATCGATTGGGTTGATGAGTCAGAATATATGACCCTCAATGACCAAATTTTGGCATGTTATAAGAGATTTGGCTGCAATAAAAACCTCATTTATGCATATCAACTATCATGAGTTAGATAAAATAATATTGGTTTGCCTCTAGCCCTCGCGGTTCTCTTATAATGTGTGAAGGAAGTTCACTCATTTTGCACATTCAAAAATGAGTGAATTCTCTTAAGGGATGCTTCTGATCAATTGAAGATTTTACTCTCAAGGATTAACTAAGACTATATAATGGTTTTTTTATCCTAAAAAATCCTATCCCTACGTGTTTGCATAGACAATTCATTGATTAGGTTGATGAGTTAGAATATATGACCCTCGATGACCAATTTTTGGCATGTTCTGATAGATTTAGCTATGAGATAAACCTCATTATCACATCTCTTCCATCATGATTTATACAAAACACTCTTGTAATTTCTTATATGAATTATCCTAGCATGTGTAAGAGCTAATGATTTATCTCTAGCCCTTACAATTCTCCTGTAACATGTGAAAGAAGTTCACTTATTTTACACATTCAAATACCATTAAATTCTCTTAAAGGATGCCTCTGATCAACTACAAATTTCACTCTTAGGGGTCAATCAATATCAGATAAAGGTGATTTTATCCTAAAAATTCCTATCTCGATGTGTCCACATAGATGGTTCATCAATTGAGTTGATGAGTCAAAATATAAGCCCTCACTGACCAAATTTTAGCATGTTCTAAGAGATTTGATTGCAAGAGAAACCTCATTAATGCATCTCATCCATCATGAGTTAGATAAAATACTTATGGAATTTATTATATAACTCCTCCCTACATGTGTAGGATTTAATGGTTCATCTTTATCCCTCACAGTTCTCCTATAATGCACACCAAAAGTTTGCTTTTTTGCATATTTAGGGATGACTAAATTCTCATCAAGGATTCCTCTGACCAACAATAACTTTCACTCTCAAGGCCTAATTGAGACCAAACAAATTTTTTATAGCTTAAAAATTCCCATCTAGATGTGTTTGCATGGATAGTTCACTGATTGGGTTGACAAGTCAAATTCTATGGCCCCCACTAACCAACTTTTAGCCCATTCTAAGAGATTTGGCTACAAGAGAAACCTCATTACCATGTCTCATCCATAAAGAGTTATATAAAATCCTTATGGGATTTATTAGAGGACTCAGCCTTACATATTTAGGAGCTAACATTTTGTCTCTTTCCCTGATGGTTTTCCTAAAATGTGTGATGGAAGTTTGTTCTTTTTGCACACTTAGGGATGAATGAATTCTCTTCAGGGATGCCTCCAATCAACTACAAATTTCATTCCCACAATTTCACCAAGACTATAAAAAGGTTTTTATATCCTAAAAATGTATATTTGGAAATGTTTGTGTAGGCGATTCATTGATTGGGATGATGAGTCAGATTTTATGGCCCTCATTGACCAACTTTTACCCTATCTTGAGAGATTTGGCTATGAGAAAAACCTCATTGCCACATCTCATCTGTCATTAGTTACATAAAATACTCTTAGGATTTATTATAGGACTTGTACTTACACATTTAGGATCTAATGGTACACATCTATTCCTCATGATTATTAGGCAATATGTGACAAAATTTCACTCATTTTTCACACTCAAGGACCATTGAATTCTCTTAAGGGATGCCTCTGACCAACTACAAATTTTTCTCCTAAGGCCTAAACAAGACTAGATAAATGTTTTTATAGCCTAAAAATATTAATTTAGACATGTCCACATAGATGGTTCATCGATTGGGCTGATGATTCAGATTCTATGGCTCCTACTGACCAACTTTTAGCCCATTTTAAGAGATTTGGCCATGAGAGAAACCTCATTACCACATCTCATCCATATCGAGTTAGATAAATTATTGCCTAGTTTTTTTAGAGGACTCATCTTTGAACATGTAGGAGTTGATGGTTCATCTCTATCCCTCACAGTTCTTTTGAAACATGCAACCGAAGTTTGCTTTTTTTCACATTAAAGGACCGCTAAATTCTATTTAACAATGCCTCTGACCAACTACAACTTTAATTTTAGAGGCACAAATGAGAATAAAAAAGGTTTTTATATATTAAAAATTCTCATTTAGATATGTTTTCATATATGGTTCATTGATTGGGCTATGAGTCATATTTTATGACCCTTGCTAACCAAATTTTAGCCCATTCTGAGAGATTTGGCTATGAGAGAAACCTCATTACCACATCTCATCCATCATAAGTTAGATAAAATCCTCCATGCATTTATTATATTACTTGTCCCTACACATTTAGTAGATAACAAATGAACTCTATCCCTCACGGTTCTTTTACAATGTGTGATAGAAGTTCACTTATTTTACACACTCAGAGATGAGTGAATTCTCTTCAGGGATGCCTCTGATGAATCACAACTTTCACTCTCAGGGCCCAACCAATAATGGAAAAAATATTGTTCTAGCCTAAAAATTCCTATCTAGATGTGTCCACATATATGGTTTGTCGATTGGGATGATGAGTTAGATTTTATGACCCTCACTAACCAATTTTTGCCCTATTTTGAGAGATTTAGCTATGAGAGAAACCTCATTTTTGCATCTTTTCCATCATGATTTACATAAAATACTACTGATATTTATTATAATACCCATCCCTTTGCATGTATTATTTGATGATTCATCTCTAACCCTCATAGTTCTCATGCAATGTATGATGTAAGTTTGCTTATTTTACACACTCAAATATGAGCGAATTCTCTTAAGAGATGCCTCTAACCAATTGTAACTTTCACTCCTAGGGCCTAACTAAGGCTAGATAAAGGTTTTTATAGCATACAAAATCCCATTTGGATGTGTCTACATAGATGGTTCATTGACTGGACTGATGAGTTTGATTCTATGACCCCTACTGACCAACTTTTACCCTATTTTGAGATATTTGGCCACAAGAGAAACCTCATTAATGTGTCTCATCTATCATGAGTTAGATAAAATCCTATTGAGATTTATTATAGGACTCATCTTTAAACATGTAGGAGCTGATTATTATTCTCTATACCTCATGGTTCTCATGCAACGTACGATGTAAGTTTACTAATTTTTCACACTCAGGGATGAGTGAATTCTCTTCAAGGATGCCTCCAACCAAAAATAACTTTCACTTATGGGGCCTGACCGAGACTAGACAAAGGTTATTATAGTTTAAAAATTACCATTTAGATGTGTTTATGTAGATGGTTCATCGATTGGGATAATGAGTTAGATTCTATGACTCTTGTTGACTAACTTTTACCCTATTTTGAGAGATTATGCTACCAAAAAAAACTCATTACCACATCTCATCCATCATGAGTTATATAAAATCATCTTATAATTTTTTATAAGACTCATACTTTCATGTGTAGGAGCTAATGGTTTGTCTTTAGCCCTCACGGTTCTCGTGTAATGCATGATGGAAGTTCATTCATTTTACACACTCAGAAATGAGTGAATTTTCTTCAGGGATGCCTCTGACCAACTAAAAATTTCACTCTCAAGGCCTGACCAAGATAAAAAAAAGGTTGTTTTAGCCCAAAAAATCCCATCTAGATGTGATTACATAGATGGTTTGTCAATTGGGCTAACAAGTTAGATTTTATCGCCCCCACTAACTAGTTTTTATTCTATTCTAAGAGATTTAGCTATGAGAGAAACCTCATTGTCACTTATCATCTATCATGAGTTAGATAAAATCCTCTTAGTATTTATTAAAGGACTCATCCTTACATGTGTAGGATCTGAAATTTAATCTCTATCCCTCATGGTTTTCATGTAATGCATGATGGAATTTGCTCATTTTTCACACTTAGAGACAAGTGAATTCTCTTCAGGGATGCCTCTAACCAACTGTGACTTTCACTATTAGGTTTTGATTGAGACTATAAAAATGTCATTTTAACATAAAAATTCCAAATTTAATGTGTCTACATAAATGATTCATTGATTGGGTTGATGACTCATATTTTATAGCCCCCATTGACCAACTTTTACCCCATTTTGAGAGATTTGGCTATGAGAGAAACCTCATTGCCACATCTAATCCATCATGAGTTTGGTAAAAGCCTCTTAGGATTTATTATAGAACTCATACTTACATGTTTAAGATTTTATGGTTCATATCTATCCCTCATGGTTATCATGCAATATGCAATGAAAGTTTGCTCATTTTGTACACTCAGGGATAAGTGAATTCTCTTCAGGGATGCCTTTGACCAACTACAACTTTCACTCCCAGGGCCTAACCAAGATTGGGCAAAGGTATTTTTAGCCTAAAAATTCCCATTCAAATGTGTCCACATAGACAATTTATTGATCACGTTTATGATTTAGATTCTATGCCCCTTGTTGACTAACTTTTACCCCATTCTAAGAGATTTTGCTGCAAGAGAAACCTCATTGCCATGTCTTGTTCATCATGAGTTAGATAAAATACTCCTAGGATTTCTTAGAAGACTTGTCTTTACATGTGTAAGATCTGATGATTAATCTCTATCCCTCATAATTATTATGTAATGCATGATGGAAGTTCACTCATTTTTTGCACTCAAGGATGATTGAATTCTCTTCAGGGATGCCTTCGACAAACTATAAATTTCACTCCTAGGGCCCAACCAAGACTAGAAAAAGATTTTTCTAGCCTTAAAACATCCATTTAAATGTGTCTACATATATGGTTCATTGTTTAGGCTGATGAGTTAAATTTTATCACCCTTTCTAACTAGCTTTTACCCTATTCTAAGAGATTTGGCTATGAGAGAAACCTCATTACTTCATCTCATCCATCATGATTTAGATAAAATCCTCTAGGGATTTCTTAGAGAACTCATCCCTACATGTGTAACATTTGAAGATTTGTTTCTATCCCTCATGGTTCTCATGCAATGCATGATGAAAGTTTGATCATTTTACACACTCAAGGATGAGTGAATTCTCTTCAAGGAAAAAGCCTCTTAGGATTTCTTAGAGGACTCATCCCTACATGTGTAGCATTTGACAGTTTATTTCTATCCCTCACGGTTCTCATGCAATGCATGATGAAAGTTTGCTCATTTTACACACTCATGGATGAGTGAATTCTCTTCAAGGATGCCTCTGAATATCCACAACTTTCACTCCCAGGGCCCAACCAAGACTAGAAAAAGGTCATTCTAGCCTAAAAATTCCCATCTATATGTGTCTACATAAATGGTTCATTGATTATATTGACGAGTTAAATTTTACGGCCCCTACTAACCAAATTTTACCTTGTTAGATAAAATCCTTTTAGGATTTCTTAGAGGCCTGGATAAAAAAATTCTAGCCTAAAAACTCCCATCCAGACATGTTCACATAGATGGTTCATCGATTGGGCTCCTTCGACCAATCGAGTATGTGTAAGAGCTACCCTATTTTTTGTGTTTATTTGATAGTGATGAGAAATATTGGTTTAGAAAATTAAAAATTGAGTCTAAAAAATCCAAATTAAGGTTTAAACACCTTTAATCCATTTCTATAAACCTCATAAAAAGATCATTTATTGTAAGAAAACTATATCTTGAGTTTTGACCTACTAGAGGGTAATAGGCCTAATAGACAAAACATGATTTTATGAATTTTTGGGTAAAATATAAAAATGGAAAGAAAAAACTTTTATTTGAGCATTGATGATTTATAAAAACAACTAAATATATATATGTCTAATGTGTCTTGAAGTGCTAATTCAATACATAATGGGTTTTGGCATGTTAGATCAACATTAAGATTAGTAAGTCTATGAGAGGTTTTTGATAAAATTCTTTTTAGGAGACCTTTTGAGGTGTTTTAAAAGTTGAATCACCTAAAAAATATTATGATAAATTTTTTTATATTGATCTATACCCCTATTTTCAAATATTTCTTGTTTTGATCCTTTTGAAGCATTTAGGCTTAATTAGCTTGTAGAGAGCTTTGAGTATTTTGAGTTCAAATATACAAAACCAATAGATGGATTGGTTTTCCATATTTAGATATATATTGAATATGTATTTGAGGACCATAAGAACATAACCTAAAATTTTACATACTAGTCAAGGAATATCAAAGTTGTTTAAGTCTCTTCATTTATGTCTAAATTATTGCCTTGCCAAGATTTTAATTTTTTAGATAGTCTAGAGAGGGATATCAATGTCACTATTAAGCCATGTATAATTAGGCCATAGTGGTTGTATGGACACATATAATTGTATTTGTTTGTTGTATGGACAAGTAGGAACTAAAGACATACACAAGTACATCACTAGACCTCCCAACATTTATGATCAAGTACAATTTATAATATTTACATGTCCATGAAATTGATCCCAAGTCCACTTAAACATCACAATTACAAATTGATATGTAATTCAATGTAAATGAAACAAGTAAATATAAAATATCACTTGTAAATGTAAAATATACATAATGATTCAAAGCACCTAACTTAGAGAATATTGTGAATTTTTTTTTACCCCATATGAAGTAATAATTTAATCATCAACCAATAATATGTGTAAACATTAAATGATAAAAATATAAAATATGCATAGGTAAAGGAATCATATTTTTAAACAGTATATATGTGATACATGCAAAGTTATATGTCATAATATAACATATATCAATAAAAAATGTAGACCATAACATGTACATAGATAAAATGCACCATATAGGCATACAATGTGGGCCATATCAACATATAAAATTGATTGCGCCTCAACTATGTACATAGATAAATCATGCCATTTAGGCATACAATGTGGGCCATATCGATATATAAAATATATTGTGCCTAAAACTAGATTCCTATCACAACAACTACCTCTCCTACTCCTCATTGCCTCCAAATAAATTACACTTTGTTGCCATAGACGTAGATTCAGGGATGTTAGATGCCTCAATATGAAGAGATACTCTCCTCTCAACATGTGAGTCATCCATTATTTCATTGACAACCAATAAAAATTGTTGTCTCTACATAACATATAAAATATAAAAATTAATCCATTAAAATTGTATATTGAAAATTTGATAATTTTTTCAAGAATGTAAAATTTTGTAAAATGATTCTACACTCACCATATTCCATCTAAATGGTTATCTAGGGATATGAAACCACATATACACCTAAGATGGGGAATCCAATGGAACATACATATATCATTAGATCTAGATTTGTATACAATTATATAAATATGACATAAAATATCATTGCTTAAAGAAAAAATAATTAAACTATGTGTTCTCACTAGTCTCCATCACTAAATCGTAACCTAATATGGAGATAGTGGATTCTCCAATGTAATAACAACATCACCTAAACATTTTTATCATCCATGAGGGGTACCCATAGCATCCCTCATCATCTATAAAACCAATAAATGAATAATATGTGAATCCAATGAACATGATAAAAAGCTATGACCATAATATATATTAAAATAGATTTTTTTTGTTTAAAGGACAATAAACATGTAAATGAATAAATATGTAATTTAAAAATTGACAAACTTGTGTGTAAGGTACACTTGTGCTAATTTCAGACTCTACAATAGAGTCAAGGCCTAATGAGGTACCCAAAATATCACCAATCAACTAGATACAAATAACAAATAACAAGTTCAGTCAAATAAATTAGTCAATTAAGTAAACATATGTATTAGAAAATAAACTTAATATTCTCTTAAAAACATAACCAAACTATAATTCAAATTAAACCTATGTATCAAATATAGATGGTGAATTATCCTTTATAATAGGAGCCTAGCATATCCTAATAAGAGTCACTAAAGCTACTACATCTCACATAGTGTCTGAAATGGTAGTGTCATGCACTATTGAAGAATCTACATGTGACATATGCTCTGGCATGTTAATGTCTGACATGTTAGTGTTTGGAACTACTAAAACATATATAGATGGCATATGCTATGGCATGCTAATATCCATATATGTACTCTAAGTATGTCACACCTAAATAAGAGGTATCATATACTTCCTCCCACATGTTGTGAAATGATTCACAGGAACTATACCATGATTAGGAGAAGGGACACTAGAACCTATACCAACACAACCACTACCACGAACACCACTACTACTACTATCACTACTTGTAGGATGAGTATAAGTATTCAAAGTATACATACCATGATCAATCATAATTTATGTCAAACTAGTAACCACCTCAATGGTGTCCATCTATATGTTATGATTCAAAATTTTAAGAATAGAGGCATGTGATATTGTTCTTCTCTTTCTTGAATCTTAGTTATGATTATTTTGGTCCCAATCAAAACTAGGTCTATCAAATAAAGACCCACCTCCTCTACCTTAGGATGCCTTTATGTCAAAATAATTTATAATTGCTTGAAATATAAACTTACAATATAATTTTCTCAAAAAATATAATGGAACCTCATTATTTTTGCATGGAGGCTCATCAAACACCATCCACCACCTATCCCAAAATTTATTTTTAATCTCCTCATGAACAAACCAATCAATACTAATGTGTTTGAAATTCATTGGCAGAGGTTGGTTGATTCTAGCTTTAATAAATAAAGAAAACAAATCTTATTTTGTTATTTTTCTCTTCACATCTTCATATGACAATTTACCAAAATAAAATTATTTTAGAGCCTCTATTTAATGTAACATTACATCTAGTTGTGAAGTCACATTTACCACTTCATTAAAAATAGACTCTAATCTATTGACAAGTAAAATTTGTGCACTAATGGTTGAAGAGTGATGTAAACCATTGATGATTATTTATAAATATTGACATTTAGAATTGTATTACTCATAAAATTCAACTTCTTATTTTGTAAAATCAAACTCTTTGAGCTTTTGTCTAACATTTTCTTTAGGAAATGGATCCATCAAACTTGTGTATCTAATTTTTTTTTTAAATATAGGTTTTTTTAGCAAATGTAAAAAATCCAATGCAAATTTAAATTCAAAACCCTAGTTGAATAAATAAATATATATAAAAATACAAAAATAACATACCTAATTTGAAGCAATCCAATTTTGAATATCATTGGAAGAATGAAACTCCAAAATGCATGCGTTAATCTACAAATTTATAAAAATAAAAATCTCCTTAAACTCTCTTGGCTGCAATTTTTCTCCTTTGACTATGTAAAAAATGAAATAATAGAAAGGGTGTACACCCTTTACAAAGGTCAAACACCCTTTTCAAAGGGTGTATACCCTTTGTACTATAAAGGACAAACACCCTTTAGAAAGGGTGTATGCCCTTGTCGCTTGGGCAAAATCCTGAGCCTCGATTTTTTATAAAAAAGGGTGTATGCCTTTTGTAAAAAAATTTACAAAGTTGGGAGACTGTCATATTTTTTGTCCCCCAACTTATGGGACAATATGGTATTGTTTAGTTTAAATGATTACATTACTATGAGTTAGTTGTGGTGTATATGGTTACATTATGATCATGTTGATTTATTATTTTAGCTATACTTTATGATGTATGTATATCATGATGTTAAGATATAACTACCTTTTTATTATGAGGTTGATGTAGGAGAACTCATACCTCAGAGCATGATGGAGGGAAAGCATCATTAGAGAGGGTGACATAGATGGATTTATTGGGAGATGACAAATAAATTAGATAGAACCTTGCATACTGTTGAACAATTTTTCCCAACAGGCAAAATTTCGGTCCCCTTCTTCCCTTGCTTTTCAAAACCAGTCAATTTCAGGTTACACAAGTTTAATGCCATGGTTCTTCGGCACTTGTTTCATCCATCTTCAAGCTCAATGAGTTTGGTTCAATGGCTTGGTTCAAAGGTTCAGTGACCTTTGGTTTAAAAGGTTCATCGCTCAGTTCAAACATCTCAATTCAACAACGTTGAACCTTCATACCAATGAACTATTGAACCAAATTTTGGTTCAATGAGCTTGGTTCAAAGTGAGTGGTTCACTGAATGGTTCAAATGGCCCTATTTCAAGCTTGGTTCAACACATTGGTTCATCGGCCTTGATTCATCACTTGGTTCATCGGCCTAGTTCAATCAGTCGGCTCATTAGCCAGTTCATCGACATGCAATGGTTAAACCATTAAACTATTGAACCATTTTGGTTCAACAGCTTGGTTCAAGGGTATGCTAGTTTGTTGAGGGGTAGTCTTCAAGTTCAAATACCCTTGTGGAGGGTAGGTGCTTCAAAGGAAAAGGATCAGGTAGTTTTAAAAAAATTTAAGTTTGAATTCGTTTAAGTCTCGAATTCCTTCAGACTTTTTGTCCAAAGGAATTCCTTTGGACAAAAATTTTGAAGGAATTCAGGCCGCATATATAAAGCAAAGGTTGGGGCCATGAAAAATTGTCCACAGACACAAAGTTTGTAGGAAACTAGGAAAGCATCCAGAGGCATAAAGCGACCCACCGAAGGACCCCAAAGGGCAGGTGCCCTTAAGGGGAACTCTTAGCCCAAAAGGCAAAGGTGAAGGACCTGATGATGTTTTGATAGGGACAAGGACATCCTGAAGGCTGTCAAAATTAACAAAGCAGATTAGCCATTGGTTTTCAAAACAATGACAGCTGTGTGAATGTCAAAATTAGTGTAATAAAATAGCCGTTTGCTTTCAAAGTGAGGGAGTGCTAACCATGAGAGCCCAAAATGCAGCTACCCACCAAAATTTCACCCCCGAGGGCCAAAGGAGCTAGAAGAGATAAGATAGGAAAAGGACAAAATCCCAGGTGACAAAGCAGGAGAATGACAAGGTGCAAAAAGAGATAAAGTAGTCCAGGTGGCAAAGGGAAGGTGATTTATTACTTGATAATTCCCTAAATGGAACAAACAGTGAATGGCATGGCCCGTGCATTTAAAAGGGAGACAAATCTCAATTTATTTATAGAAAAGAGGGCAGACTGTGTTTCCACATTAATGCTCAAATGTCAAAGTCAAATTTGGTGATTATACAACATGGCTCCAGCAAGTCTCTACTAGAAAGATGACATCAGCAACAGTGTTTTCCTCTTCCCAAAGTTTAGAATACAAATGGGCCACTTGTAAAAAGGGGTGCCAGATGGGCCTCCTTTCTTCTCCTATATATAGAGGACTTGTCATTTAGAGAACAATATCTTCCACATTTGTAAGGTGTAGCCCTGGCAAAATTTCCACCTGAATCAATAAACACAGTTTTTACCTCTATCTTGGATAGATTTTTTTGTGTATGTCTTGAGTGTTTGTTTATGTTCAGTCATTTTCTCTTGATGCTTTCACAAGTCCAACACCAACATACCTATTGTCTACAAGGTTCCATTTCTATAGCTGATAAGAGAAGAGCTATATTTAGAAGTGTAGAATAGAAGAAATTACTTACAGTGTGCATTTCACAGTACCTTGGTGAATCTCTATTTTTTGTGTTTTCATGAAAGCCTCCCTGCCAGTTTCTTGCAGCCTGGTCCTTCTACCAAGTGTGAAGTGTATGTATGTATTTGTCTGATTTTAAGTGTGGATGTGAGAAAGTTGACTTATTTTGGTGCATCACCTCTTTAGAGTAGTTTGTTTTCCTATAATCTTTCTCCCTTTTCATCCCCCCCATTATATATCTCTATATATATACATATATATATATATATATATATATATATATATATATATATATATATATATATATTTACACTTGCTAGAATGAACATGATGCATCAAAGGGAGCTAGCCCTTATCTGGAGACTCTCCCCTCCAGCTTCACTAGTCCCATAGGTGAGAGGGGAGTTTCCATAGTTGCGAGGAGAAGGTAGGAGCTCGGCCTCCTGCCATGGGTGCAATCTTCAACGTCAACACATACACCACACTAAATAATAAATGTTCATATATTGATTGAATAGTTAATGTATAATGTTTTGGATATTACAAGCATTTAGATAGTCATTTACATGTGGTTTGATAGCTTAGTTAATGATGGTGTGGAGATAATATTGTGTGTTTGTGTTTATGTCGTGTTAATGTGATCATGACTGTTAATGCTTTTGGAAAGGTAAAATTATGTAAACTTGTATGTAGACTAATGATTCTATAATTTTTTAGTTCATAAAATAGTTATTGTTATGATATTTAAAAATATCATTATTAGGCTTAACGACTTGAAATAAATAGTTATCATTACTAAGATGGTGTAATAAATTACTAATTTTGTGTTTAATTAGTTATTAAAATTTAGAATGATATATTTATGAAAAAATAATAAAAGGGAAATAAAGTAAATTAAACCACACAAAAAAGGAATAAAATAAAAAAAGAAAATCATGAAAAGGAAAATATAGTCAAGAAAATGTGATAGATTTAGAAGTTAGAAAAGAATAAAAATAAAAACAGATAAGCTTTAAATAAATCTCATTATTTTTGTAAAATAAAGTGCCATACTTATGCATAAATCAAGGGCACAATATAAAAAGGAAGAGAACTTATTATTAAAAGAAAAGGTGTAGTAGTGAGTACAAAATAGGAAAAGGAGGAGTTTTGACCCAGATTGAGCCTTTCAGACACTTTGGATAGGTAGGTGATATATTTTAAATTCTATATATGGCGATTTGCATTTTATCCAAGCTGAGTTTGATATGTATTGATCTATATTTAAAAAAAAATTATAACAATACTAGAATAAAAAAAATTATGATTAAGGTTGGTATATTCAATATATATGTGTGTGTGTGTGTGTGTATGTGTATGTAGTCATATAAAAGGTCAAAATTGGTAGTTTGAGTGTGGCTTGTGACACCCAACACATAGGTCCCTCTTGCATGCTCTCATGACCCTTCAAGACATCTTTTTGATTATTCCTAGTCATTCATAGACTTCTAAGACTTAATTTTAGCTCAGCCAAGCTATTTTTCCTATGCTAATTCCATCCCCTTAGGTCCTGAACCTATAGGACAAGAGTGTTAGGTTGGACTATGTGCTAAACCCTAGGGTGTCCCATTTTTAGTTCTCTTATCTAATGACATTTTAAGCTCAGATGACCATTTCCTTTTGATTCCTCTTCTTCATTATGTCAACCTAGTGCAAATACATTTAACCCATGACCAATAGATATCTATGAAATCCCATTAAATTTTTATTTAGAATGGGTTGGAAAATATTAAAAAAATCAATCAAAAATATAAGAAATACCACTGAGGCAAATTTCCCTATTCTCTGCATACAACCATCTAATACATCTACCAGCATATTCAAACCCTCACACCAGTCCCTAGCCACCTCAAACACTCTTATTTTGAAATTTTTTCATCTACATAACACTATTTCACAAAGCACACCAAGTGATAAAACTACATATGGCTTAATCCATCTTCAGAGTATTGGTATGTAGGCAGCATGCCCACACAAGGGGTATGGATACACATTTAGTACATCTTACACACACCGACCCCTCCTCTTTCTCAAGTTTTATTCAAGAATTATGAAGGTATAGGGTTAGATATTAAATCATCTCTACAAGGAGATTTATCAAAATTCAAGATCCAAAATTTTAGATATAGGCTCACACAAGGACTACAGACAAAACTCAAAAAACTCAGATCTTTGTGACTAGTTTAGACAAAAAATGCATGACCTAAACTATAGTGTTAAACCCTAAAGTGTCATGTTTTCAATGCTCTTATCATTTCACTAAATTAAATATAAATTTAGGTTCATGACACTATCCTAATCCTACATATCCAGTTTTAGCATTTGTCTTAGCTATCTCAGTCTCGTTTTAAGCAAAGTAGCATTTCTCCTCATGTATTGGTATTTTTAGAAAAGTTTAAAAGACACAATAAATTATAAAAATAATTAATTTAATTATTAAAATATTATTTATTCTATACCCTTAACTAAATTAGGAATAAAACTCCAATATTCTCAAAAAAATTTAATCATTTGTTGAACCCAACTTACTTCATTTGCACAAAAAAACCCTAGAAACCCTAGGATAAATTCCTTTCTAATTTTTCCAATAATTTTCTAATTTTTTACCTACATATTTAAATAAAAAAATCACATTAATATTTAAAACTTCTTAATAATTTTAAAATATATCTTTGTTTAAAACCCTAGTTCCATATACTAGGTCCTATCGCTTTTGAGGAACCACCTTACATGCTTGTGAGCTTTGTATCCTTTTATAAATTTTCTAGTTTTCTATTTTTAGGACTTTACATTTCCTATATTTATTAATTTCCTTCCATATCACTTTGATTATTACAAATTATTACAAAAAAAATCAATCAATTTTCAATTTGTTTTCCTACTTTAACAATGTACCAATACATTGGTTTTGATGAAATTGATAAAAGGGAACTTCAAGACCTTATAACTAAACATATTGATATGAAATATGACATGATTAAAATACTATATTAATAACAAAAAAAAGTGAACAATCATTAATCTTCTCAAACCATAGAGTAACTAGTTGCAAATGACACTATGTGGGTAACTATGTCTTAACAACCACCTATAGCAACCCAACCTTCCTATAAGGTACCACTAGTTATAAATAGTACATCTTTGTTTCTTGATGTAGTTGATATTATGTAAGAGATAAAATCTCTTCAATCTAAGGTGATACAGCTTGAACAAGGTACTTGTATACCTACACAAGCCTTGGATTCTTTTGTTCTACTTCATACACCATTAGCACATCATATTGCTTCTACACCCTTACCATCAAGTGTTTTTCAGCACAAGATCACTCTATATGATGGAAAGGTTGATCCAAAAACACATTTGAGACCTTTTCACATAACATGCTTGGACTATGTGCCAAATGACTAGCTACTAACTAAGGTATTTCCATAGAGTCTAAAGGATTATGCTTTAAAATGGTTCTATAGTATACATAATTAGTCAATCAATACATTTAATCCTTTAAATGACATGTTTCTAGATCATTTTAGCATTAAAAATAGTGATAAATTTTCCTATGCCCAAGTTGCACAATAGAAACAAAGGTCAAATGAGCATCTCACAGACTATGCTCTTTGATATAAGACTATCTTGGATAAGAGGACTATCCCCATGGCCGATCAAGAGTTAAAATATATCTTCAAAGAAATTATTCTAGCAGCCTTGCATGAATCAATAATGTTCAAAATATTCTCTTCCTTTACTGAGTTATGTCATACACTAAAGGAAAGGGAAGTCAAATTAATTTTAATGGGCAAACTCAAGTGCATGAGCATATCTAAAACAATAAACAAGAGTACTAACAAATTCCCATATAAATTAAAGTTAAATGATAACAAGAGTCAAAATCAACCTATAGTTAATGTGGCTTTAGATCCCCCTCAATGAGTACTTTTATCAGCACCTCCTTGGTGAGCTTCTACCAATCTACCAATATCTCTAGCTAGAGTCTTACAACAATTATTGGAATGTAATATCATCTCTCCCTCTTATTTTAGAAGTTGATCCAACAAAGCCTCTTCCATGTGGATATGATCATAATGCATTTTTTTTATTTTCATAGGGCACCAAGACATACAACAAATAAATGCATCAGTTTGAAACATAAGATACAAGACTTGATATATGACAATGTTATTGATCTTGGCACTTTAATTGAGACTCCTCAAGTAAAGAAAACATAGGAAAAAACTTTGAAAATATTCTTAGATCCTTTCCCATAGAATTATAAATAAGAGATAGGGGATACATTAGGTATTCACCATGCATATCATGCACATCCTCCATTGGATACATATCAAGCATCTTCAGTTGAGAGACATCCTTTGAGCAACGTGATTGGTGTGTATAATGACATAATTTGTTCTAGACCTTCTATCTCCTTCTCAGAGTAGGAGATAGTTGAGGATGATTTGGATTATCATGCACTCTTTGTTATAGCTTACATTCATAATCATCCCATTCATAGTGTTCTCATAGATAATGAATCCAGTGTGAACATGTGCACTATGACATTACTAAATCATTTGTGATATTTAAAACAAGATATTACCTCAAAATACATAGTTATGAGTGGATTCAATAGGCACATATAGAGTTCATTGGGTGAGATTGTACTTCTTCTATAAGTTAGTCCAACACATGTAGCCACACCATTTACTATTTTTATTAGTGTAGGAGTTTTTGATATGTTACTTAGTCGACCATGGATTCAAAAACTTCAAGAAACACCTTCTACAATTCATAGATACATGAAATTCATTCATGTTGATCAGGTTGTTAAAATTTGCAGAGTTTCATATGAGTTACCACTCTGCACTTCAGAGCCATCTACTTTATAGTCACCCATTTTAGCTTCTCTACTAGTTACATTTCTTCCTCTAATTTAGATTCAAACATAGTCAAGGCCTTCCTTGTAAGCATAGAGAGTTCATAAACTTCCATAGAGGCCTCTTTTAGAGAAACCATAGTTTCAGGACTCTACATAGTTTTTAGTTATAGTGTTCATACCTAGGGAAATATCATTGAGGTCTCATACCTCTACACATAGAGCACATGTTTAGAGATCTTCTCCTACTACTAGATGGGTCTCGAAGATCCCTATACTTGGATCCACTTCTCAGAGTTATAGGGGGACCCCATAGTTATTTTCCACTATAGATATTTTAGATCATTTATAGCATACATAGCTTTTAGATCCATAGTCTCAACTCTTCCATCATGCTTCATGATCATGCATGATCCTTCTCCTTGATACAGGACACCATGAGAGGGAGTCTCTCATGAGACTCATTGATTAGTATCATTTATTCTTAGTCTTTCTTGTATATACTTCTTTTCCAAAAAATTATACATAGTCTTCTTATGATTGATTGTACATATCTTAATTCAAAATATAAAAACATTCAAATATTTCAAAATACCAAAAACAATACAAAATTTTAAAATACAAAAAAATTCAAATATTCAAAAATTCAAAAACATTTCAATTATATGAATTATCCATGATTTACAATTCTAATACCATGCTAGACTTACATTTGTTATTTTATGTTATCGTTTGTTGATTTATCTACATTACTATACTTCACTTGATCTTCTTTGAGTGTGTGCAGTGACATCTAAATCCTTGATTGTTTCAATCTACCCATTGAGGGGGCATCCTACTTCTACATTAGAGACATATAATGATATATTTACCCACTAGGGACATATTCTACATGACTACACCATTTAGGTTATGTCATTCCTACACCACACACTCTAGTTATCATTTTGATGTACATTACTTACTAGCTTACATAGATTACTCTATCGTCATTCACTAGTATATATCACTTGTGTATTTTTTAGCATATACCTAGGCTTGTACTCCATGTCTTACATACTTTAACTTATTACTTTGATTATCTATATGTGATTATATTTCCAAGTATATTACATACCTTCCTTTCTTACTTTACATAGCTAGATGTGACTGCATTTCTTAGTTCCTATTTTGTCTCTTATATGTGCCTTAGGACATTTTACAATGTCCTTTGATTCTATTCTTGTGTGTACCTTAGGACATTTGAAATTATCCTTTACTTTTACTCTTATATGTGTTTGTGGCCATCATGCCAACCTTTTTTGTTTCTTATTGAATGTATATGTGGATTTGAACATGCATTGTATACTTAATTTCTAGTTTGAGTGATATATACCCATGTCCCTTATTTTCTTATACCCTTGGACACTATTATATGCTTCTTACTTCTTGCCTTGTGTGCTTTTTTCATGTTTGATTTTCACTATTTGCAATGCCATGATCCACATCATGCATTAATCTTGCTTTCTTAGATGCCATAATATACATCATGCTCCATCCCTTCTTGAAAACTAACAACTAACATTTCCAATTTCAATTTAGTATATTATACATACTATTACATATTTATATCTATCTAGGCATACCCCTATTGATCTAATAATCTCCAATACAAAATATGCTATATCTTGAGACATCATTTCGATTCTCATTTTTATATCATGTATTTCATAGCACAACACACTTATAGGGCTCTTTCTTCTAAGATAAATCATTGTAAGGTATCCATTCCTACCCTCAAAAGAGGGGAGAATAAATAAGGATTTTGTCATAGAGACTAGAGATCCTACCGATCAAAAAAATGATGTCTAGAACACTCAACAATAATCAGAGGTTAACTTAGGAAGAACAAACTAAAAATATAGTGACAATTATAGAATAGTCATCAGATTCAATAAAGGACAATAGTGTTGAACATAGAAAATAACATGGGATAGTAGGGTGTTTAATTTTTTGGTGCCTCCTATCTAAATAATGAAAAACCTAAATTTTCTAGAAACAGGTAGAAAGGTCAACTCAGCTATAGTTTTGTCACATATAAATCAGTTTAGATTCAATAGTTTTAATATAGTTTTTATCAGAGAATATAGATATAAGGGGCATCATGCATGGCATGATAGCTCTCACTTCCAGTTTTAGATTGGGTAGTTGGTATAACTTATAGATCAAAATCCATTTTATAGACATTAGTGATTAGGGGTAATGTGCATGGCATATTTGACTTATTTTCTTTCTAAGTTTAGCATATTACCTAAGTATTCTCATCAATTATGTGACTTATTTCATCTACAGGTGGTTGGCATCATTTTAGAGTGGATTTCATACAATCCTAACCTCCACATTCCTTAGTGGATTCTACATAATCCTAGTTTCCAATTTTGAAGTGGCTTTCATACAATCCTAATCTCCTCCTTTAAGAGTGGCCAATATTGGCCTAGTTTCTAGTACACATTAATATATCAACACTACATTGTCAGATTATAGAGCATTCATGGGCTTTAAGATCCATCTCATATGATACACATTCATACGAGTATCAGTTTATAGCTTCACTTAGTGGGCAATGATGGAGCCAAAGGTCTAGTTAGCCTTGTATTATTAATCCACCTATTTAAAAGGATTGGGCACACATTCTAAACATAAATTAATAGATGCATGATCACCTAGCTTCACTTAATGGGAAATAATAGAGCTAAAGGGCTAGTCTTTACATTATTAATCGACACTCAAGGAATTGAGCACTCAACTCCATTCATGATATTATTCTTGGTAAAACACATCCAACATCATCTAACATCACTCAACATCATAACAAGTTTTGTATTGGTTCACATACCTAGTGAGGTGTATTCATTCCTTTCTCTTCCTCTCTCTCTTACCTAGCTTTTTAGGTTCTTATTTTAGATATAGTGTATCTAGTAGGAACTGATCTACTCTTTATTTTATCTTATAGATTTACACTTAAAAATTTTCTCTCTATGAACACCTATCATCACATAGCTTCATGGGCTTCACCCTTGTAGGTAAGTATAGGTATGCTTTCAACCTTTCCTTTATCATAGTATTTCACTTTGTTGCATCACTAGAATAAGGGGGGGGGGGTAAATGTAGTCATATAAAATATCAAAATTGATAGCTTAAGTGTGGATTGTGATACCCAACCCATTTGTCCCTATTGCATACTCTCATGACCCTTCTAAACATATTTTTTCTTATTCTCAATCATACATAAACTTTTGAGACTTGATTCTAGCTTAGCCAGGCTATTTTCCCATGCTAATTACATTACCCCAAGTCCTAAACCTATAAGACACGAGTGTTGGGGTTGGAATATAGGGCTATAGGTTAGGGTGTCCCATTTATAACACTCCTATCCAGTCAAATTTTGAGCTTAGATGACCATTTCCTTTCGATGCCTCTTCTTCATTATGTCAGCCTAGTATGAATACATCTAACCCATGACCAATAAATATTTATAAAAAATCCATTAAAAGTTCATTTAGAATGGGCTTGAAAATATTACAAAAGAAAAAAATAATATAAGCAAGACCACTAAGGTAAATTTCCCTAAACTCTACATACAACCATCTAATACAACTAATAACATATTCAAACCCTCACACCAATCCCTAGCGATCTCAAACACTCTTAGTTTTGCATTTTTGTATCCGCATAACACTATTACACAAAACACATCAAGTGGGAGAAATACATATGGCTTGATCCCTCTTTGCAGTATTGGTATGTAGGCAGTGTGCCCACACAATAAATGTCTATACATGTTCAATGTCTTTTACACACACTAACCCCCCCCCCCTTACTCAAGTTTTATTAAAGAACTATGAAGTTCTAGGGTTGGAGATTAAATCATCTCTACAATGATATTCATTGATATTCAAGATCTAAAATTTCATAGGCAATCTCACATAGGGACTATGGATAAAACCTATAAAACTCATATCTATGTGACTAGTTTGGACAACAATGACAAGACCTGGACTATAGCACCAGACCCTAAAGTGTTTTATTTTTTATGATTTTATCCTTTCACTGAATGAAAGCCAAATCCAAATTCATGACACTGTCTTAGTCTCACATAGCCAGTTTTAGCCTCTATCTTAGTTATCTCAATCCAATTTTAAGCTAAGTTGCATTTCTCCTCATTTATTACTATTTTTAGAAAGTTTTAAAAGGCACAATAAATTATTTAAATCAATACTATAATTATTTCAATATTATTTATTGATTTATTTATTCCAAACCCTTAACTAAAATAGGAATAAAAACTCCAATATTCCCAAAAAACTTAAATCAATATATATTCCCTTTGTGAATTATATATATATATCATATATGTATTATATACTAATTTAGAACTATTAGAAGATTTTTGAGCCATGCAGTCAATATTATGTTTATTATATGGCACTAAAAATGGGGTGATCTATGCATTTGAAACAAGTTGGGTGTATAGTTTTGAATGTCAACTTAATAAGAGTCTTAATTTCATGGATCTACAACCCTAAGGAAATTATATTGAAATCAAAGTGATTTGTATTAAACACATGCAATGATATCTTATTATAATAGCAATGAACTTATTAAAATAGTGATCCACCTCAAAACAATGATCCTCAAAATAATAATCCACTTTAAATCAATGAATTGTCCACTAATATTTTCTATATGTGTAAACATTACCAAATATATACATGATTATTAGGTGTAAACATCATGACTCATCCTCAAAATAGTGGATTAATGAAAGGATGAGTCACTAATATAAACATCATGACTCATCCAGTCAATATATATTAGGTGTAAACATCATATATATATGATGCATTTCATTAATATTTTGTATAGGTGTAAACATTACCGAATAAGACATTGCAATGTCTTATTATACATATATATCTAGAAATAGTACAAATGGGAGTGTACTTACCTTTATAGTGTTTACTTATAGAAAACAATGGTTTCCACTTCTTTAAAGTAACTTGTTTATAATGATTTTTTATTAATACTTTTGGTAGATTTGTTGATGATGGATATATGTTATTATATATTAGTGTATCCTTGGATTAGTGTACATTTTTGCATTACCAGTAGGCTCACTTAAGTATATGCATATATTAAAAATATATAGTATTGTTATTTTATGATCCAAACTTAAGGGTTAGAGTCTAGGATGTTTGTAATCATTTATCCTTCATATGTTATTTGTATCTTTTAGACTTAGTGAGTTTTTTATAGCTATAATATATCAAATTTAGCTCAGAGTTGTAGATATAAGATAATTAAAGCATTGTTCATAGCATATCAGTTTATCTTATATATTATATTTTTATGTTAATATATGTATATTAGTTTAATAAAATACAGAGCTAATTATATGGATTACTTAAGATAAATACTATATGTATGATTTATACCAATTGGATACGTATATTACTTTAATATAATAACCATATTATTATTAGCTTATCATATTATTTAATACATTAGTGATATATAGTGTATACAGAGTAGTGGTATACACTAATAGAATTATCCATTATACATACCAACCCATTTTTAATATCCAAAAGAATATTTATATCTATAATGTATTCCATACAAATAGTTGTTCCTAAAAGATAACAATGTTAATATATGAAGATATTTTGTATATATTACTTATATTGCATAGTCATATGTATGTTCTCAAACATAGTTATTTTCATGACAAAATATAATGGTATTTGGATAAGTGATGGGTAATGGAAGATAACTAAGATCTGATGGAATGGATCCAAATAATTTAGTGTGGATGTATTCTAATTTTATAATACTATGATTGTGTCAGAGTATTCTTACATACAGATTAATTCTCACTATGAATTTGCTTAGAAAGGAATATGAATTAACATGAGGTCAATTTAAGGGAAATATATGTGTTAGATAAATTGATGATTTATGAATAAAAACAATCAATAGATTGAGATGTGATTATATATATATATATATATGTGTGTGTGTGTGTGTGTGTGTGTGTGTGTGTGTGTGTGTGTGTGTGTGTGTGTGTGTGTGTGTGTGTGTATAGATCTTGTTAACCATAGTCACATGATGACTATGCTTGAGGATGTATGTACATAGATGTACATGGCTATAGATAGATGAATGGTATTAAATAGTTCATTAATAGGGATATCTCTATAATTATGTAAAATAATAGTAAAGATAGACATTTCTATGGTAATGTTACTACACTCCTAAATGACTAATGCTATATCCATGATTGATATAATTATATGATCTAAATATGTATATTGACATTCAAAATTACAAAGAAATATGTATATTCATGAGCTATGAAGAGTCAAAGTCTATGATTTGGATATGTTTTGAACTCTAAGTAGAGACTAAGTAATGTATATATAGCACAGTAGTGTTATACAAAACACGTTGACATATTCAAACCTATAAAATCATATATACATGAAATGTATGGACTGATGTAGAGTATAAACACATAAGGGAACCTTGTGAATGCCTTGTATGGTGGTTTTGAATTAGACATTATTTTCTTCTATGTTGAGAACTAACAATAAATAATGAGAAAGGAATATTGATATAAAGAGATCTCTTAAATGAATTACTTGGTTTATATCTTGATAATTCATGAATGTAATGATTTTGGAAATCTTATAAGAACCTTGTTTATATCATAAATGATTGTTAGTATATATATACAGATAGTATTAAAAAATTGTGTGTATTACATGTTGTGAGTATATTAATATGTACAAGTGTTAGACATATATATCATATAATAGTGCATCATGATGTGCACCTAGAGGTTATATTTCTTTTAATTGCTAGTATACGGTTTAAACATAGGGTATTCTTTAGTGTTATAACCCATACTTTCTTGATTATTATTTGTGTTTATGAGACATTTGGTTCTCAGAATTTCAAGTTTGGATGTTTTTAATTGTGTAGTTTTACTCATAAATAATAAACTATGATACTATGGGATGTCATAGAGAATATATTGGTTAAAGATCATAGTCTAAATGTATGTTATATGTGGGTGGTACAAACTATAATTATTATGTCTAGATACATTCATATGTTTGATGGATTAAATTTATGCATGTTAGTTATATTTATGAATAGCAAGTTTTATGACAATTAGTAGGACCTGAGTTATGCATGCATACAACCCCTTGAGAGTATAAAAAATGCTAGAATGAAATATTATATGTTTTATGGGAAATAAGACTTTTTTTTAATATTTAGTTGCTTGAACAAAAGTTTATGTTTCCATTGATTTAAACTACTTTATTATGTTTGATTTTGGTATTAGTAGTTATATCTTAGAACACTAGACTATGATAATATGGGTTATCATAGGTTGTAGTATAATTGGAAAATACTTATAGTAAGTATAAACTACAATTAAGTGTGTGTTTTACCCAAATGGTATACATTGTAGTCATTATTTCTATTATGAGATAGATAATAATGTGAGATTCATTCATATGTTTGATGGAATAAATGTATGTTGTTGGATTATCTTATGCTTAACTTTTTATGTGATATAATTGCTAGTACGATGTAAATTATATGAATCTTTTGGCTATAGTATGTTAACTAATCTCACATTGTTGATACTAAGTAAGTAATGAAATGGACTTCAATGGCTTACTAGAATCACAATGTTAGATGAAGGCAATTAGATCAAGTGGTGTGTATGAATTTTGACTAATCTATAGACTACTATTATTTATTATTTGAAAAATTTGGCTAAAGTAATGTTTAGTGAGACATTATCATTTCATGAGTATGATTTACATGTTTGTGTGATATCTTAAAATAAAATGAGTTTTCTCTAATAAATTGCATGTTTAGTTTTAGAAATCATACAACATACAAGTACTATCTTGTCTCTCTAGATTCCCACACCATCACTATCTACTCATTCATGAAGGGAGGGCCATTCCATGATGGGATTATTACAGGGGATAATTGGTCTATGGTTGGTGTGAAAATGATCTCAAATAATGCTCTCCCTCCCCATAATAATACTTCTTTTCATATGACACTTGAGATTGCTACAGATACTAGAGTTTAAAAAACTATGCTTTGAGGAGCCATGTATCTTATATGTACATTATATTATATTTATTATTGAAAACATTATCATGATGAAATGTAATTACTTATCTATTTTACATTGATAGTAGTGATTATTTAATTGTAATTACTTTATATATTCATATTATGATGTGTTTAAATTTAAAAAAATCATTTTTTTATAGTTATATCCGAGTGGGGATGTAACATGTGGTATCATATTTGTGGCTCAAACTCTAGGATATAATGAGTCCATTAGCATTTTCATATCCTTTTGTTTACTAGTGTAAACTTGAAGAGTATTTCATTAAGTAGGAAAACCCTTAGGATGTGATAACAAAGGTAGTATTATACTTGTTTAAGTGAAGTGTATTTTGGAATTGTGGTGCCTCAATGCAAAATCATGCTACACCATGATTGGATCCTTTATATATATTAAATCTTCGTATATGGCTGGGTGATTATTATAGGTAATAAATATCCACAAATTTTTTAATTATGTTACCTATGTGGATGAAAAGTGAGTGGTATATTGAGTACATACTCTTAGGAACATTTATACCTCTTAAAGTTGTTAAAGGGTAGATTTATTAAGTGTCTCATTGGTGATGGTTGTATATGATTTGGTTAGGTTAGTGCATATAATAGTTATTGAGTCATGAAAAAGAGGTTCCTAACATATTATGATCATTTAGGTTAAACACCTCGAGAATGATTACATCTTTACTTGATAATCAAGTCACCTCTATCATTTTATTTTTGTATTGTGAGTGTGTAAAAGCATGGGATGCTTTTCACTTAATTATATGTACACTAATCTTAATAGTGGGAAATCTTATAAAACCTTATTTTGATTGGTACCACCTAATTCAATGGGAATTCTCCTTGTAGTGAAGTATAGTTTTTTGTTGTTGAGGATTCCAATGTGTTAGGAGTTGGCTCATGAGTTGACACCCCATATGTTTATATGGAATGGGAAGAGGTGTCATCTCAAATACTTAGAATGTAGGTGATTTGTTAATCTCTCGCTCTCATTTGACATCATTATAAGCCACTATGAGGATTCATATTTTCATGATGTTGATTTAGTGTTCCCTTAAACAGAAACTTGTTTCTAAAATGTTATTTTGACCTTATTCCCTTAAGTTCATGGGATAGTGTCTTCTACTTCTTATTGAGAGAAGTTTTAGGATTTGATGGATTGATGCATTTATGTGGTTAATATTATTCCTTTCAGTAGTGGAATAGGTTTTGATACTACACTTATAAGATTGGTGAGTGGTGATTTAGAAACTTGGGTTGTGGTGTTTTTTTAATACCATGTGAGGGTATTTGAGATTTTTGTTACTGAGATGTTAGTTCACTAATTTCACTTATGAATTTTTAGAGTTACACTTCCTAGTACTAGTTTATTTAATCTTATGGACTTTGGCCACATGGAGTGGTGAACCATGAATTTATATTGGTTATAGATTAAGAATTATAAGTTGATTATAAGCACTATGTTATGATTTACCCTTGATTAGATTGATATTATTCTTACCTTGCTTAAAAATAAATAAAAATTGATGAGACA
This sequence comes from Torreya grandis, assembly GCA_037957365.1. Classification (NCBI taxonomy): domain Eukaryota; kingdom Viridiplantae; phylum Streptophyta; class Pinopsida; order Cupressales; family Taxaceae; genus Torreya; species Torreya grandis. The sequence goes on along the minus strand of JARHVA010001364.1, from coordinate 2,242,221 downwards.
TTTATGTACCTTTCACCAAAAGTGAGTAGGGTATAAGACCTATGTAGAACATCTCATTAGTCTAAAAGGGTTGAGATAAACATTTTACTTTTTGTGTGTTAGTCAAGCAAGTAAGGAGACATTGTCTCACTTGTTTCCTTCATAAGGTTGTAAGGATGGTGTCATCCTTGAAATTTGTATGTTATGTTAATATTAATATTATATCATATTGACTATGAATATAACAAAATAGGTTAAGCTATGAAATATGATATTGGTTATGTTTGGCTAGTAACAACTTAATACAATTATGAAATGACTATATGATTTTTATGTTAATGTATGCTTGTACATCAAGAATTATTTAGCATATATTATTACTTTCTATGATCTATTAGTATGTATTTGTGATTCATTGAACCTTATGCACATTTTGGAGATCATCAGGTCATAAAGACTTAAGGGATGAGTGGTGAATTTAGAATGTGAGTACTAAGAAATGGGAGTGGATCATATCTAGTCTCACATCAACTCGATAGTTACCCAATTTGGATCTGACAAGGGGAGCTTGTCAAATCTAGGATTTGGCAGATAGACATGTAAAATTTAGTTATATGGTCATATGTATGTATATATTATGGAATGTTTATTCCTTGATTTTGTATACATTATAAATGTAGTATTTCTAATTCTTATTCATCATCATACTTGTTAGGAGCTATGTGTGTTGACATGTTTTAATTATCAAGAGTTACATGGAGTAGAGATGGTATTAACTTATATACATCATTCTTTCTAGGTTCCCTAAATACCTTTCTTTGGAATGAGAAAATTACTCTTTAAGAAAGAGAGATGTGTTGAAGGGATGGAAGGTTTTGTGAAACTCTCCCTAGCTATTTGATTTTGTCTTTTATAGTGATTTCATGTGTTTTTGGTTGAATCCTAAATTTAGGAAGTCTTTGGAACTTTCACTGAGAAATGTGAGGCACTTTGAGGTATCAAAAGTAGTCAATCCTATAGATACAAGACTATCTTGTAGGTTTTGGACCCTGGAGTGGTCATGATAGTACTTATTAGAGTAAGTGACACTCACAAACTATGTTTGCATAATAGGGAGATGTTATAGTGTAGGGTCTTTTGGGACTAATACTTTGATAATATTGCTACTTAGGATTGTAATGAGTGATATAAGTTATTTCCACATTTTTTCTTGATTTAATGCTTTATACTATGTTATTTATTTGATTAAACAATGATTTTTATTCAAAACTTATGTTTGAATAAGAGTCATCTGGGATGATGACTAGCTTTAAGGGGGAAGAATGTTACATATTGATTCCTTGCTAAGCAAACTATTTGATTATCAGTGGATATTTATAGTTGAAAAATTTGGATTTGGATATTTTTTAATAAGCTTTGAGATATGTGTTATTATGAGACAATAGTATATTGCTTAAGTTACATGATTACATTAGTATGAGTTAGTTGTAGTGTATATGTTTACATTATGATCATATTTATTTGTTATTTCAACTATATCTTATGATGTATGCATATCATGATGTTATGATCTAACTACCTATTTATTATGAGGTTGATGCAAGAGAACTCATCCCTCAGAGCATGACAGAGGGAGAGCATCATCAGATAGGGTGATGTAGATGGAGTTGTTGGAGGATGAAAGAGAAATTGACTAAAACCTTGCACACACCACATTAGATAGTATATGTTTATGCAATTATTGAATGGTTAGTGTAGCATGTTTTAGATGTTGCATGTTTTTATATAGTCATTTACACATGGTTTTATAGCTTAGTTAATGATGTTGTGGAGATAATCTTGTGTGTTTGTGTTTATGTCATGTTAATATGCTCATGTCTATTAATGCTTTTGAAAAGGTTAAATTGTCTAAACCTGTATGTAGACTAATAATTTTGGAATGTTTTAGTTCATAAACTATTTATTGTTATCATATTTGGAAATATTATTATCAAGCTTAATGACTTGAAATAAATAGTTATCATTACTAGGATGGTGTAATAAATTACTAATTTTTGTTTAATTAGTTATTAAAATTTAGAATAATATATTTATGTAAAAATAATAAAAGGGAAATAAAGTAAATTAAACCATTATAAAAAAATTAAAAAAAATTATGAAAAGGAGAAATATATTCAAGAAGGTGTAATATATTTAGAAGTTGGAAAAGAATAGAAATAAGAAAAGACAAGCTTTAAATAAATCTCATGATTTTTTGTAAAAGAAAGCACCATATTTATGCATAAAGGGTGGGTATGTAATAGAAAAAAGATGGAACTTATTTTGAAAATAAAAGGCATAATAGTGAGTGAAAAAGAGGAAAAGGAGGAGTTTTGGCCCGGAATGAGCCTTTCAAACACCTTGGGTAGGTAGGTGTTGTAGTTTAGATTCTATATATATATGGTTATTTACATTTTATTCAAGATGAGTTTGATATGTGATGATCTAAATTAAAAATATATCATAACAATACTAGAATAAGATATTTTATGACTGAGGTTGATTTATATATATATATATATATATATATATATATATATATATATATATATATATATATATATATATATATATATATATATATATATATAATAAACCAACCTCAGTCATAAAATATCTTATTCTAGTATTGGTTTGATTTTATATATATATATATATATATTCCCTCTATGAATTAGATATATATCATATATGTATTATGTACTATGTTTGGAACTATTAGAAGATTTATAAAACATGTAGTTAGTATTATGTTTATTATATGGCACTAAAAGTGAGGTGATCTGTGCATTCAAACCAAGCTAGGTTTAAATTTTTACATGTCAAATTAATAAGATTCTTAATTTCATAGATCTATAACCCTAAGGAAATTATATTGAAATTTCAGAGAATTGTATTGAACACATGCAACTATCTCTTATTATAATAGTAATGCACTTATTAAAACAATGATCCACCTTAAAATAATAATCCACTTTAAATCAGGGACTTATAAGTTATTAATATTGTGTATAGGTGTAAACATTATAGAATGATACATTATAAAATATTATTATACATACATATATATAGTACAAATGGGAGTGTACTTACCTTTATAGTGTTTACATGTAGAAAACAATGATTTACACTTATTTATAGCAACTTGTTTATAATGATTTATTTATCAATTCTTTTGGCATATCTCCTAGTGATGGATTTATGTTATTGTATATTAGTGTATCCTTGGATTAGTGTATTGATGTGCATTATTAGTAGGCTCACTTAATTATATGCATAGATTAATGAAATATATTATTTTTATTCTATGATCCAAACTTAAGGGTTAGAGTCTAGGATGTTCATAATCATTTATCCTTCATATGTTATCTATATATTTCATACTTAGTGAGTTACTCATAGCTAAAATGTATAAAATTTAGATCAAATTTGTAGATAATATATAATTAAAGCATTGTTATTAGTATAGTGATTTATCTTATATATCATATTTCTATGTTAATATTTGTATACTACTTTAATATAATATAGAGATAATTATATGGATCACTTAAGATAAATACTAGATATATGTTTTATACCAATTGGATACATATACTACTTTAATATAATAATTAGATTATTATATTAATCATAGCTTATCAGATTATTTCATACATTAATGATATATAGTGTATACAGAGTAGTGACATTTACTAATAGAATTATCTGTTATATATACCATCCCATTTATAATATCCATAAGAATATTTATATCTATAGTGTATTTCATAAAAATAGCTATTCCTAAAAGATAAAAATATTCATATATGAAGATATTCTGTATATATTACTTGTATTGCATAGTCATATGTATGTTCTCAAATATAGATATTTTCATGACATAAAATATAATAGTAGTTGGATAAGTGACAGGTAATGGAAAATAATTGAGTTGTGATGGAATGGATCTAGATAATTTAGTGTGGATTTATTCTAATTTTATAATACTATTATTGTGTCTGATTATTCTTACATACAGATTAGTTCTCACTATAAAGTTGCCTATAAATGAATATGGATTAACATGAATTCAATATAATGGCAATATATAGACATAGATCTTGATGTTATATATATTTTTATTTGAATATGTCCATATTAAAAAATTTATAAGTGAAAGATATATATTCTAATTTGAGTTAGATAAATTGATGAGCTACAGATATAAATAATCAGTAGATTGAGATGTGATTATATATCTTGTTAACCATAGTCACATGATTATTGTGCTCGAGGATGGATGTACATAGATGTACATAGTTATAGAGAGATGAATGCTATTATATAGCTCATTAATAGGGATATCTCTATAATTATGTAAAATAATAATGAAGATAGACATTTATATGGTAACGTTACTATACTCCTGAATGAATAATGCAATATCCATGATTGATATAATTATATGATCTAAATTTGTATACTTACATTCAAAACTATGAATAATATGTATATTCATGAGTTGTGAGGAGGCTAAGTCTATGCTTTGGCTATGTTTTTAAATCCAAGTAGAGACTATGTAATGTATCTATAGTATATTATTGTTATATAAAACATGTCGACAAAGTCAAACCTGTAGCATCATATATAAATGAAATGCATGGAATGACATAGATTATAAAAGAACCTTTTGATTGCCTTATATGGTGGTTTTGAATTAGAGGTTATTTTCTTTTATGTTGAGAACTAACAGTAAATAATGAGAATAAAATATTGATATAGAGAGATATATTGATTGTAATACTCAATTTATATCTTAATGACTCATAAATGTAATGATTACATAAATATTATAAAAACCTTGACTTGTGTTATAAATGACTGTTAGTATATATACAAATAGTATTGAAAACTTGTGTATAGTAAATGTTATGAGTATATTAATATGTACAAGTGTTAGACATATATATCATTTAATAGTGAATCATGATGTGTGCCTATAGGTTATGTTTCTTCTAATTATTAATATGTTTTTTAACCATGGGATATACCTAGGTGGTATAACACATACTTGATTTATTATTATGTGTTTATGAGACATTTGGTTCTCAAAATTGTAAGTTTGGATGTTTTTAATTGTGTATCTATGCTCATAAACATTAAATTATGATATTATAGGATGTCATAGAGAATATTTTGGTTGAAGGCCATAGTCTAAATGTATGTTATACCTAGGTGGTACAAATTGTAATTATTGTGTTTAGATATAATTATACATTTGAAAAACTAAATGTATGCATGTTGGTTATTGGTATGAATATCATGTTTTATGATATCTAGTAGGACCTGAGTTATGTGTGCATACAACCCCCTAAGAGTATAACAAATGCTAGAATGAAATATTATATGTTTAATGAGAACTAAGAATTTCTTTATTATATCTAGTTACTTGAACAAAATTTTATGTTTCCATTTATTTAAACTACTTTATTATGTTTTATTGTTGTATTAGTAGTTATATCTTAGAACACTAGACTATGATAATATGGGTTATCATAGGGTGTATTATATTTGGAAAATACTTATAGTAATTATAAACTAAAGTTAAGTGTGTGTTTAACCTAGATGGTATAAATTTAATCATTATTTATATTATGAGATAGATAATAATGTGAGACTCATTCATATGTTTGATGTAATAAATGTATACTCTTAGACTATCCTATGCTTAACATGTTATGTAATATGATTTCTACTAGGATGTAAATTATATGAATCTTTTGGTTATATTATGTTAGTCAATCTCACATTGATGATATTTAGTAAGAAGTGACATGGACTTCACTGGATTACTAACATCACAATGCCAAATGAAGGCAATCTGATCAAGTGGTGTATATGAATTTTGATTTACTTATAGATCACTATTATTTATTATTTGAAAAATTTGGCCAAATTAATGTTTAGTAAGACATTATCATTTTATGAGTATGATTTACATGTTTTTGTGATATCTTGCAATAGAATGGGTTTTCTATGATACACCCCATGTTTAGTCTTAGAAATCATACAACACATAGGTACTAGCTTGTCTTTCTAGATTCCCATGCCATTACTATCTACTCGTCTATTAATGGAGGGCCTGTTGAGGTCAACATTTCCCATTTCTAAAAAAATAGGACCCTTGTTCAAAATTTTCAAATTGTGTTATAAATTAGGCATTCAACTTGATTAGAGTGCATTATTGAGTATGATCTTTTGATTTATCTTGCATTGACATACTATCACATACACTTTATTTGATCTTATCTAATTTTTATAGCATTTTTCATATGTGTTTCCATCTTGTAGTATTAATGGATCTTCATTAGAATGAATAGACTTTCATGAGTTTATGCTTCAATGTTAATTTTACCCTTAGTTAGTTAACTAATATAGTCCCATTTGAGTCATTATGTTGACATTTGGTCCTTAATTGATTAATTGAATCCAAGTTTAAATAACATTCAAAACCTTAGTCTACACTACTTTAGCCTAAGTTCTATTAAAATGGATTCATATTTTTGAGGGGTCACTTTATTCCATCTTAGTCTTAGTTTAATTTTAGCCTAAGTTTTTTTTGAGTTTACTAATCCATTGAAACTTTAATCTAAGATTTATCCTAAGTATTTATATTTCCCAAACACTTATTCTTTGATTTTACTATTCACATGTATGAATTAAATGTAGGATTTCCATTTGTCAAAACCTTGCTTGATCTAATCAAATATCAACAGTACATAGGTGATCACCTGAAGTTAATAGGTCAAATTTCCCTAGATTAAAGATCGATAGTGCATAGTCTCACATAAAAAATTTGATCAACTCTTGAAGACTAGGGTCAATAAGTCAAGATATATCTATGGTGCATGTTCAATCATGTAGATGGAGATCTGATGGTGAGCATAAATTTAATATCTCAAAGGATCTCAAGATTAAATGTGATAGTGACATGTGTCACAGTCATAGTGAATTAATAAAAAATTAATGGTGCTTATTTGATCTTGTGAATTGATAATAGATCAATGGCTTGAATTTGATCATATATTTAATGGATCAATGATGTGTATTTGATCATGCAGATCATAGATTAGTGGTGCATGTTCAACTATACAAATGGAGATTGATGGTGTAAATGGAGTCAATAAATCAATAATCTTAGATTGCATGAAGGTCTACAATGTGAAATAAAATTATTAATTGGATGAAAACTAATAGTAGGGTACATATAAATTATGTGGGGCTACCAAGTTTCACAATATTGGAAGCCCGAATCAAATATCAATGGCTAACATTAAAATTCAAGGCCAAGATACCCCCAAGGATATCGATGGAGTGAATTTGATCAAGTTTTTTAGGGGAAAAAAATGATGACACATATCTAAAGAGACAATGGTCATATTTTTAAATTAAATAAATAGTGTGGCAAGGAGATGCCACATGGGTAGACATGTTAGATCAAAATATTTTTTGGACCCAAATATGCAAAGGTATACATATAAGATTAAAATATGATCTGGGTTATCAAATCAAATACTTCAAACTCATATACCACCATTAAAGCTCAGTTAAACCCTTAAAAAACCCTAAGATGTATGATAAATCCCTATAATTGTTTATGTAGTCACTATTTTGAACCAAAAGAGAGAGCCTGGTAATCAAAACTATTCAAAGCATCTAACCAGATAGACAAAAGTTTTCAATTTTCATTCACAAGTGGAAAATTTAATTATAATCATAGAAATGGCAACCTATATACCTACTTTGAAGAAATTGGTTGAATTATACTTGTCATCATATGTAGAGGTTATAGTATTCAAAGATACAAAGTTCATGGCTTCTTCACTAAATATATGAGATAATAATTGATCGAGCTTGTTTTGGACCATAGAGAACCAAGGATATTTAACCAAGGAAGAGGAGAAGATGCTTTTAGTAAATAGACTGTATGATTACATCATGTAAATTTAGTTGATAGGAATACATTATGCTACCACCAAGCCATAGGTATTGCACTGTATCAATATCCTTAGTCTATTTTTTAAACATGCTAAAATTGGTAAAGGTATGCTTATCCATGAACTTAGTTTGATGAAAATAGCACATATATCCCCTATTTCCTTTCAATCCTATTATAAACTACATAGGCCCAAAATAGACCTCACATCTATAAATGCATGGGCCCAAAAACATACCATGGAGGATATCCTAGTGAAATGGTTAGAAGTTGGTAACAAGGTCATTGTAGATCCTAACAAGAAAATCCTTGTGAGACAATTTAGACTAGGATTTAGAATGTTTATGACCATGTTGAACAAGTTATATGGATTTGTACATAATACACATGTGGAACCAATATGGGTGCCTATTTTATATTTCATTATTAAGGAATTGGTAGTACCTCCTTTAGGTGAAATCATCAGTATTTCCTTAAGCAAATACATCTCTGGGATTAAAACAAAGAAGAGAAATTAGTTCTTCATGATGTCATATTTTTTATATGTTCTGTGTGCCACAACTAAAATCCCAAACTAGAGAGAGTGGTCTCCTAATAGCACCCAAAATGTGTCTAAATATTAATCAAAATTACATATCTAAAAATATAGGGAACATATCCAATTCATTTGTGATTGTGTATATTTTACTTTGAGCCAAACCATAAATGTTATCCCCATGATGAGGATAACTCCTTTGATCAATAAATACATTAGGATAATGGGAGATATATGGCTATACCTGATTGCACCATTCTTAGAATAGAGGGAATCCAAAGTGTCCCCTTAAGTTGCCAATACATGTGCCAAATAAGTTGGCAAAATGGGAACTAGAATACCAACTATTCAATGGGATATATGGGATCTACAAGACCAAGAGGAAGGAATTTATTCATGGTTTTTCCATGATTATTGGTATAACCATTTTCAAATAATGAGACCAAATTAAAGTTACTTCAAATTATAGGCTTTCTTTCAATTTGCAAATAGATGACCAAAGATAGTGGGATCCTAATGGTAGGGTAAAAGAGCACTTGAAGAGAAAAGACATTCTGAATGTGCCTTATGAACATGAACCTGGAGCATATGAATTTATATAAACTAAGGAAATCACCTATCATTAAGTTGTTATAAGACTAAAGGAACATAATGTAAATCCTAAATCTAGATTACTAAGAGATCAAAAGATGGTTAAATAGATAATATCTTAGTCTTAGACAATATCATTTGCTAGGTGTTGACTCTTCTAGGCTTCCCCTAGTTGACATACATATAAATCATATGATTGAAGAAAGGATACCAAGAGATGTTTCTTCAATATCCTCAATCCCTAAGTCTTTTAGAACAATAGAACAAGATTTTCCTCAATAAGAATAGATTCACATGATAGTTTTGGATCCACAAGAATCTCTTGAGGATGCATTGAAATGATCTTCATGAATTATGAAATATACTCAGATGCAGAGGAGGAAAATGTTAAGGAAACCAAATAGGAAAAAGGAAAAGAGAAGTAATTAGACTTAATGATAATTGATACTCTTAAGAGGAAGGCTGAGACTACAATTATCTCAAGATCAAATAAATCAAAAATGGCTAGACTTGATTCCCCTTTGAAGGACATCAACCTATTTAGTGAATATAACCCAATCTATGGATCTCCTATACCTAAATGGTTCATCTATGAACCAAGGATGGAGAAGCTTCCTATCACCCATGGGATATAGTGAAGACCATAGATATCCCTCTATAATAGGATATAAATCCTTGGATCATAGCATTGCAAAAGGAAGAAGAAAATATACTTGCTACTCCAACTCAATTAGTTGACATATAAACAAAGGTCCCAATAAAACATATGGCCTAGTCTTTAGTAAGAGTTAGATATGATCCAATTAATATAATATTTTAAAGAGTAATTAAAACAATTGTCATGGAAGAAGTCCAGGAAGTTATAAAATAAAAGGTTGAGCCTTTGGTTCACCTAACTCATAAGAGAGAACAAAGACTAGGGGAAGAGTCCATGTTTGAAGAAGATGTTCTAGATCTTTCCCAATCCCAGTAAAAAAGGCTATAAGATACAATCAAAGGGATAAAATAAGAGAAGAAAATTATATAAGATTAATCTATTCTCAGTTCCAATAGATATTATTAATAATTTTGTTGCAATTATTTATGAGACATTTAATTCTTTGAAAATAATAAGGTCCAAATTGGACATGGTGAGTAAACAACATGCCATGGCTCTAAACTAAGCTAATAAATGGAAAGGCTTAGAAAATAAAATAAAGTCATTGATAAAGATACTAATGGAAGATTAGATCCTAAAACTCAAAATGATTAGTATATCACATTTAAATATGGCCATGATAATCATGATGGAGAAAATTAGAGACATAAATAAGTGGTCAAAAGACATTGAAGGTCTCTCAGGATATTTAAAACAAATAGAGGGAAGAATGATACAATTACTAAGAGGTATGATTAAGGATCCAACCATCCCTAGCCAAATAGGTCTAATAAGTGATGGAGAATTCTAGCAGAGAGATACCAAGTTCATCTAGTAGTCAATGAATAGAAGCAAATGAACCATAGCGGTTGACAACAAGCCTATCTTAAAATTGATCCTAACAAAAAATGAAAATATTGGTGATGTTAGGAGCATAAAATAATCCATGGATATGATAGATGAAATATTCAAAGATTTAGTAGGGCAAATAGAAGAGCTATTCATAGATCCAATCATCAATTTTAAGTTGATTAATGAATAATATGACAAATCCATGAATATTTTAGAACAAAAGTAAAAGGATACAATTGTAGGGACATGTCAAAGTCAATTGAGTTGACTTAGAATATTATTTTATATCAAAACCATGTAAATCATTTAAAAGAATAAACTATTTTATAAAAGCATGTGAAACTTGTAATGCACATTGATTATAGCTTAGTAACATTTGAAAAGTGTCATTGGTATTTGAATATTTATAAGAAGACAACTATCCTTGACACTTATCTAATTCCCATTTGATAATGACTAACCAACATACCCCATAGGTTACTCTTCTAACCTATAAAAGGGAAGTTATCATTGGAACAAAGGAAAAAGTTTTGAGAGCAAAATTATTTTGTAAATTTTGGAGTAAGTAATACAAGGAAGATAATTCTATGAAGATTGTCTCATTTTGTTTGTTTATTTTTTATCATGGATTCTTTATCAAGTCTTTATTTTTATGTTTATATTTGAACTGCTTTCATCAATTTTAGATGTACATGCATTAATGTAGAGTTATTAATTTGAGCTTTATGTTAGGTTGATTGAAAGTTGTTAGATTCATTTTAATTTCATTGCTTTTTGGAAGATGTGCAAATGCAATTTTCTTGTTTAAGTAAATAATTAAAGTGAATCTGAATTCTAATTTTCATGTTTCAAATGTACTTAGACATTTGCCTAGTATATGATCAGATATGTACTATTTGGTAATTTCATGTCATATGCTAGTTTGAAGACGCATGTCTTTGATGAAATGAGAGCATTGTCAATATGTCTAAACAAAGGAATAAAAATGTCTCTCTTTCAACCTTATCCTACCTATTTTCTCATTTTTGGTCAAATCACTATAGGTTACTTTCTCATTATGAATATTCATGCTAGATTAGAGTTTTAGACTTTAGGTTCTGAACATTATTCATTACATTTATCTAAAATAACATTCATGTTCACAATATTTAGGACCATGGTTACTCCCAACAACCATTTGCATAATTATTTTATGAAATAGTCAAATAGATCAACTTATACTCCACCATAGATCTTGAGAAGATCACAACCAATAACTCATGTAAAAGATTCTTTGAATTTTGAAATGATAAGAGTTTTCAACACTATGAGAAACCTATGATAAATTTACATGCATCAATATGGCCATTCCTTGATGGGATTAGTTTGGGGGATCATTGGTTTGTAATTGGTATGGAAATGCTCTTAGATGATTCTTTCCCTCCCCATAGTATTACTACTTTTGAGATGACACTTGAGATTACTACAGATACTAGAGTTCAAGAGACTATGCTCTAGGGATCCATGTATCTTATATATGTACATTGTATTGTATTTATTATTGAAAACATTATCTTGATGAGTTGTAACTACTTATTTACTAAACATTGACAATAATGATCATAGACATGTATCAGTCATGGCTAGTTAATTTTAATTACTTTCTATATTATTATTATGATGTGTTTAAATTTTTAAAAAAATCATTTTTTTTAGGTATATTCCATAGGGGATGTAACATGTGGTGTCAGAGTTGTGGCTTAAACTCTACGAACTAATGAGTCCATTAACATTCTTATATCCTTTTGTTTACTAGTGTAAACCCAAAGAGTATTTCACTGAGTAAGAAAACACTCAAGATGCGAGAACACAAGTGGTATTGTACTTGTTTAAGTGAAGTGTATTTTGGACTTGAAGTGCCTTAGTGTAGAATCATGCTACACCATGATTGGAGTCTTGAGATCTAGTAAATCCTCTTATATGGTTTGGTGATTATTATAGGTAATAGACCTCCATGATTTTTGGAATCATTTTACCTATGTGGATGAAAAGTGAGTGATGTATTGAGTATGTACTCTTAGGAGAACTTGTACCCTATTAGAGTTGCTAAAGGGTATATTTGTAAAGTGTCTTGTTGGTGATGGTTGTATATGATATGGGTAGCTTAGTGCATAACATATCTCTTTAGTCATGAACAAGAGGTTCTTACCATATTTTGATCATTTAGGTTGAACACCTCGAGAATGATTACATCTTCACTTGATAATCAAGTCACATCTATCATTTGTGATTCATGTTGTGAGTGTTTAAAAATCATGGGATGATTCTCACTTAAGTATATGTACACTAATATTAGAAATGGGAAATCCTATAAAACCATTTTTAGATTGGCACCACCTAATGTGGTGGGAATTCTCCTTATATTGAATTAAATTTTATTGTTGTTCATGATTCCAATGTGTTAGGAGTTGGATCACAAGTTGATGCCCATATGTTTATATAGAATGGAAAGAGGTGTCATCTCACATAGTTATCATAGAGGTGACTTGTTACTCTCTCACTCTCCTTTAAAATCATTATAAGCTATTGAGAGGATTCATATTTTCATGATGTTGATTTAGTGTTCCCTTAAATAGAAACTTGTTTCTAAAATTTTATTTTGACCTTATTCCCTTGAGTTCATGGGATAGTGTCTTCTACTTCTTGTTGATAGAAGTTGTAGGATTGGATGGATTAATGCATTTATGTCATTAATATTTTTCTTTTCAATTGTGGAAATAGGTTGTGATACTCCACTTACAATATTTGTAAGTGAATGGTGATTTAAAAACTCGGGTTATGGTGTTTTCTTTATACCATGTGAGGTTGTTTGAGAGTTTTATTACTAAGATGTTATTAACTAATTTTACTCATGACTTTTTAGAGTCACACTTCCTAGTGCTACTTTATCTAATTTTGTGGACTTTGACCACATGGAGTGGTGAACCATGAATTTTTATTGGTTCTAGATTAAGAATTATAATTTGATTATAATCACTATGTTTTGATTTACCCTTGATTAGATTGATATTATTCTTACCTTGCTTAAAAACATGTTATTTTGATGAGATGTTTGTGTACCTTTCATCAGAAGTGAGTAGGGTATATGACTTATGTAGAACATCTTGTTAGTCTAAATGAGTTGATATGAACTTTTTACATATGTGTTATCTAAGAAAACAAGGACACCTTGTCTCACTTATTTCCTTTATAAGGTTGTAAGGATGGTGTGATCCTTGACCTTTGTATGTTATGTTAATATTAACATTATGTCCTCTTGACTATGAATATAGAAGAATAGGTTAAGCTTTGAAATATGATATTGGTTATGTTTAGCTAGTGACAACTTAATAAAATTATGAAATGATTTTATGATTTTTATAATAATGTATGCTAGTAAATCATGAATTATTTAGCATATATTATTACTTTCTATGATCTGTTAGTTTAGATTTATGATTCATTGAACCTTGTGCACATTTTGGAGATCATTAGGTCATGGACACCTAAGGGACTAGTGGTGAATTATGAACATGAATACCAAGAGATAAGAGTGGATCCTATTTAGTCTTACATTAACTCAGTAGTTATCAAGTTTAGATCTGATAAGGGGAGCTTGTTGAGTCCAAGATTTGGTAGATGAACTTATCAAATTTAGTCATATGGCTATACACATGTATATATTATGAAATGTTTATTTTTTGATTTTGTATATATTAGAAATGTAGTATTTATAGTTCCTATTTATCATCATACTTGTCAGGATCTACATGGAGTAGTGACAGTATTTACATGTTATAATTTTTAGGAGTTATATGGAGTAGTGATGGTATTAACTTATACACATCATTCTTGCTGGGTTTCCTAAATAATTTTATTTGGAATGAGAAAAGCACTCTTTAGGAAAGAAAGATGTGTTGAGGGTATGGAAGGTTTTGTGGAACTCTCACTAGCCATTTAATTTTGGATTTTATGGTGATTCATTTGTTTTTAGTTGAAGCCTAAATTTGATAAGTCTATGGAATTTTCACCAAAGAATGTGGGACCCTTCGAAGTATAATAAGTGGTTAGTCTTATAGTATACAGCTTGTCTTGCCAGTTCTAGACCATGAGGTGGTCATTATAGAACCAATAAGAGTAAGTAACACTTTCAAACTTTGTTTACATAATAGGGAGATGTCATAGTATAGGGTCTTTTGGGACCAATAATCTTTGAATGGTGCTACTTGGAGGACTATGATGAGTGTTAAAGACAATTTCCACATTTATTTGCTTGATTTAACACTTTATACTATGTTATTTTTTTATTAAACAATGATTTTAATTCAAAACTTATGTTTGAATAAGAGTCATCAGGGATGATGACTAGCTTTAGAGGGCAAGGAATTACATCTTGATTCCTAACTAAGCAAACTATTTGATTATCAATGGATATTTATAATTGACAAATTTGGATTTGGCTATTTTTTAATAAGATTTGAGATATATGTTATTACAGGATAGTAGGATATTTTTTAGGTTACATGATTGCATTGCTATAAGTTAGTTGTAGTGTATATGTTTACATTATGATCATGCTAATTTTTTAATTTAGTTACACCTTATGATGTATGTATATCATGATTTTATGATCTAACTACATGTTTTTTGTGAGGATGATGTAAAAGAAATCATCCCTAAGAGTGTGATAGAGGGAGAGAATCATCAAATAGGGTGGTGTAGATGGAGTTACTGAGGGATGACAAAAAAATTGGCTAGAACCTTACACACACCACATTAGATAGTATATGCTTATGCAATGATTAAATGGTTACCATAGCATGTTTTAGATGATTTATGCATTTAGATAGTCATTCACATGTGGTTAGATAGTTTAGTTAATGATGATGTGGAGATAATCTTGTGTGTTTGTGTTTGTGTTTGTGTTTGTGTTTGTGTTTATGTCATGCTAATGTTCTCATGACTGTTAATGTTTTTAAAAAGGTCAAATTGAATAAACTTATATGTATACTAATGATTCTAGAATGTTTTAGTTCATAAACTAGTTATTGTTATGATATTTAGAAATGTCATTGTCAGGCATAATGACCTAAAATAAATAGTTATTATTATTAGGATGGTGTAATAAATTACTAATTTTGTGTTTACTTAGTTATTAAAATTTATAATAATATATTTATGTAGAAATAAGAAGAGAGAAATAAAGTAAGTAAAACCACACAAAAAAAAAAGAAAAAGGAATAAAAGAAAAAACATGAAAAGGAGAAATATATTCAAGAAAGTGTAACAGATTTAGAAGTTGGAAAAGAATATAACTAAGAAAAGATGATTTAAATAAATATCATGATTTTTTTAAAAGAAAGCACCATATTTAACTGATTAAAATAAATAATTATCATTACTAGGATGTTGTAATAAATTACTAATTTTTTGTTTAATTAGTTATTAAAATTTAGAATAATATATTTATGTAAAAATAAGAAAAGGGAATTAAAGTAAATTAAACCACAAAAAAAAAAAAAAATCGTGAAAAGGAAAAATATATTCAAGAAAGCATAATATATTTAGATGTTGGAAAAGAATAGAAATAATAAAAGACAAGATTTAAATAAATCTCATGATTTTTGTGAAATAAATCACCATACTTATGCATAATGGGGTGGGTGAGGGTAGTGGGGGAGAAATAGAAAAAAGATGAGAACTTATATATATGGAAATCTGCATTTTAACTAAGCTAAGATTGATATGCAACGATATACATTAAAAAAAAGATTATAGAAATACTACAATAAGATAGTTTATGACTAAGCTTGGTATATTCAGTACACACACACACACACACACACACACACACACACACACACACACACACACACACACACACACACACACACACACACACACACATATCCTTTTTGAATTAGATATATATCATATATGTATTATGTACTATCTTTAGAGCTATTATAAGATTTTTGAGCCATGCAGTCAATATTATATTTATTATATGGTGCTTAAAATGGGGTAATATGTGCACTCAAACCAAGTTGGGTTTATATTTTTACATGTCAACTTAATAAGAGTCTTAATTTCATAGATATACAACCCTAAGGAAAATTATATTGAAATTTCAATGATTTGTATTGAACACATACAACTATTTATTATTATTATAGTAATGCACTTATTAAAACAATGACCCACCTCAAAACAATGATCCACTTTAAATCAGTGACTCATAAGTTATTAATATTTTATACATGTGTAAACATTGTAGGATAATACATTACAACATCTTATTATACATATATATCTTTAAATAATAAAAGTGTGAGTGTACTTATTTTTATAGTGTTTCCATGTAAAAACTAACGATTTACACTCTTTATAGTGACTTGTTTATAGAAATTTGATTATCAATACTTTTGGAAGATCTATTGGTGAGGGAGATATGTTATTGTATATTAGTGTATCCTTAGATTAGTTTATTTATATGCATTACCATTAGGCTCACTTATGTATATGTGTAGATTAACAAGATATAGTATTGTTATTCTATGATCCAGACTTAAGGGTTAGAGTCTAGGATGTTCATAATCATTTATCCTTCATATGTTATATGTATATTTTAGACTTAGTGAGTTTTGCATAGCTAAAATGTATCAAATTTAGCTTAAAGTTGTAGAAACTAGATAATTAAAATACTATTGTTAGTATAGCAGTTTATCTTATATATCATATTTTTATGTTAATATCTACATACTTATTTAATAGAATATGAAGCTAATTATATGAATCACTAAAGATAAATACTATATATATGATTTATACCCACCATATACTATACTACTTTAATATAATAATAGGATTATTATATTACTATTAGCTTATCAGATTATTTCATGCATTAGCGATATATAATGTATACAGAGCAATGGCATACACTAATAGAATTATTCATTATATATACCGACCCATTTATAATATGCATAAGAATATTTGTATCTATAGTGTATTCCATAAAAATAGTTATTCTTAAAAGATAAAAATATTCATATATGAATATATTCTATATATATATATTACCTGTATTGCATTGTCATATGTATGTTCTCAAACATAGCTATTTTCATGACATAAAATATAATGGCAGTTGGACAAGTGACAAGTAATGGTAGATAACTGAGCTATGATGGAATGGATCTAGATAATTTCATGTGTATTAATTCTAATTTTATGATATTGGGATTGTGTCTGAGTATTCTTACATGTAGAATAATTCTCACTATAAATTTGATTAGAAAAGAATATGGATTAACATGAATTAAATTTAAGGGAAATATATAGTAGTAGATCCTGATGTTATTTATGTTTTTATTTGAGTATGTCCATATTAGCAAATTTATGGGTGAAAGATATATTTTCTAATTTATTTTAGATAAATTTATGTGTTACAAATATAAACAATCAATAGATTGAGATGTGATTATATATATTTTATATATCTTGTTAACCATAGTCACATGATGATCATGTTCAAAGATGGATGTACATAGATGTACATGGTTATAGAGAAATGAATGGTATTATATAGCTCATTAATAAGGATATTTCTATAATTATGTAAAACAATAACAAACATAGACATGTCTATGGTAGTGTTACTATAATATTGAATGACTAACGCTATATCCATGATTGATATAATTATATGATCTAGATATGTATATTAACATTCAAAACTATGGAGAAATATGTATATTCATGAGTTTTGAGGAGGCTAAGTCTATGATTTAGCTATGTTTATAACTCTAAGTAGAGACTAAGTGATGTATCTATAACATAGTAGTGTTATAAAAACATGTCCATAAATTCAAACATGTAACATCATATATAAATTAAATGTGTGGACTGATGTAGAGTATAAACACATAAAGGAACCTTGTGAATTCCTTATATGTTGGTTTTTAATTAGAGGTTGTTTTCTTCTATGTTGAGAACTAACAGTAAATAATGAGAACATAATATCGATATAAAGAGATCTATTGATTGCAATTCCCAATTTATATCTTAATGACTTATGAATGTAATGATCATTATAATCTTATAAAAACCTTGACTTGTTATTATATATATATATATAGTATTAAGAACTTATGTGTAGTATATATTGTTGAGTATATTAATATGTACAAATTTAGACATATATAGCATATAATAGTGCATCATGATTTGTGCCTATAGGTTATGTTTCTTCTAGTTGATATTATGTGGTTTAAACATAGGGTATACTTGGGTGGTATAAACCATACTTGTTTTATTATTATTTATGTTTATGAGACATTTGGTTCTTGAAATTTTAAGTCAGGATGTTTGTAATTGTGTATTTGTGCTCATAAACAATGAACTATGATATTATGGGATGTCATAGAGAATATTTTGGATGAATACCATAATATAAATGTATGTTATACTTGAGTGATACAAATTATAATTTTCATATCTAGATACATTCATACATTTGACAGACTCAATGTATGCCTGTTGGTTATTTTTATGAATAACATGTTTTATGACAATTAGTAGGACTTAAGTTATACATGCATACAACCTTCTGAGAGTATAAAAAATGTTAAAATTAAATATTATATGTTTCATAGGAATTGAGACTTTTTTTTTCTATATCTAGTTGTTTGAACAGAAGTTTATGTTTCCATTGATTTAAACTACTTTATTACGGTTGATTGTGGTATTAGTAGTTATATTTTAGAACACTAGAATATGATAATATGGGTTATCATAGGGTGTAGTATATTTTTAAAATACTTATAATAATTAAAATTTGTAATAAAGTATGTGTTTTATCTAGATGGTATAAATTGGAGTCATTATTTTTATTATGGAATAGATAATAATGTGAGATTCATTCTTATATTTGATGGAATAAATGTATGTTGTTAGATTAGACTATGCTTAGCATGTTATGTGATATGATTCCTATAAGGATGTAAATTGTATCAATATTTTGGTTATATTATGTTAATCAATCTTGCATTGCTAATATTGAGTAAGTAGTGAAATGGACTTCATTGTCTTACTAGAATCATAGTGCCAGATGAAGGCAATCTAATCAAGTGATGTGTATGAATTTTGACTGATCTATAAATCACTAATATTTATTATTTGAAAACTTTTGTCAAAGTAATATTTAGTAAGACATTGTCATTTCATGAGTATGATTTACATGTTTGTGTGATATCTTACAATAGAATGGGTTTTATATGATAAACCACATTTTTAGTTTTAGAAATCATAAAACACATGGGTACTAACTTATCTCTCTATATTCCTATGCCATCACTATCTACTCATTTATGAAGGGAGGGCCATTCCCTAATGGGATTAGTGTGGGGGATTGTTGGTCCCTGGTTAGTATGGAAAACTAATCAGATGATGCTCTCCCTCCCCACAATAGTACTACTTTTGAGATGACACTTGAGATTGTTACAAATAGTAGAGTTCAAAAAACTATGCTCTGCGGAGACATGTATCTTATATATGTACATTGTATTATATTTATTATTGAAAACATTACCATGATGAGCTATAATTACTAGTTTATTATACATTGATAGTAGTGGCTATAGACATGTATCAGTTGTGGCTGGTTAATTATAATTACTTTTTATATTTGTATTATGATGTGTTTATTTTATTTTTTAAATCATATTTTTATAAGTAGATCCCAATGGGGATATAACATGTGGTATCAAACTTGTTGCTCAAACTCTAAGACCTAATGAGTCCATTAGAATTTTCATATCCTTTTATTTACTAGTGTAAACCCAAAGAGTATTTCACTAAGTAAGAAGACCCTTAGGATGTGATAAAATAGGTAATATTATACTTGTTTAAGTGAAGTGTATTTTGGACTTGTAGTGCCTCAGTGTAGAATCATGCTACACCATGATTAGAGTTTTGAGATCTAATAAATCCTCCTTTATGGTTGGGTGATTATTGTAGGTAATAGACATCCATGATTTTTGGAATCATGTTACCTATGTGGATGAAAAGTGAGTGGGATATTGAGTATGTACTCTTGGTAGTACTCGTACACTCTTAGAGTTGTTAAAGGGCAGATTTATAAACTATCTTGTTGGTTATGGTTGTATACAATATAGGTAGGTTAGTGCATAACATAGTTAGTGGGAAATATTATAAAACCATTTTTAGATTGGCACCACCTAATATGGTGGGAATTCTCCTTGTAGTGAAGTATGATTTTTTTTGTAGATTCCAATGTGTTAAGAGTTGGCTCATTAGTTGACACCCCATATGTTTATATGGAATGGGAAGAGATGTCATATCACATATTTAACATAAAGGTGAGTTTTTACTCTCTCACTCTCCTTTGACATCATTATAAGATACTGAGAGGATTCATATTTTCATGATGTTGATTTAATATTCCCTTAAATGGAAACTTGTATCTGACATGTTGTTTTAACCTATTCCCTTTAGTTTATGGGATAATATATTCTACTTCTTATTGAGAGAAGTTGTATATATTATGCAATATTTACTCTTTGATTTTGTATACATTAGAAATGTAGTATTTATATTTCCTATTCATCATCATACTTATCAAGAGATACATGGAGTAGTGGTAGTATTGGCATGTTATACTTATCAAGAGCTATATAGAGTAGAAATGGTATTAACATAAACACATCATTCTTGATGGGTTCCCTAAATACTTTTTTATAGAATGAGAAAAGAACTCTTTAAGAAAGAGAGATGTGTTGAAGTGCTATAAGGGGCAATGGAGCATAACTATAGAGAGTGGGATCCTACCCCCTCCCCCTTATATATAGGTAGGTGATGAAAAATATTTGGGGAGGGCCCCTATCTATATACAAATCACATAGTATTTAGTTTCCCCTCTATATATGGGGCACTATATTAACTAGATAGATATATAGGTTCAATTGAGGTCCCCCCTCTCTATTTATGGGTATTAGAGAATACATTTCTAGTCAAATGAGATAGAGAAGAGACAACCCCTATCTATCTATGTGTTGGGATGCCCCTATCTAGACATCAAGCAAACCCCTATTTTTTGGAACTCTCCCTGGCCATATGATTTTATATTTTATGGTGATTTCATGTGATTTTAGTTGAATCCTAAATTAGGTAATTCCATGAAAATTTCACCAAGAAATGTGGGGCCATTTAAGGTATCATAAGTGGTCAGTCCTACAGTATACAAGATTGTCTTTCCAATTCTGGACTTGATGTGGTCATGATAGAACCAATCAGAGTAAGTGGCACTAGCAAACTTTGTTTTCATAATAGGGATATGTCATAGTGTAGGATATTATGGGACCAATACTTTTATAATAGTGCTACATGGACGACTATAATGAGTGCTACAAGTGATTTCCACATTTGTTTGTTTGATTTAATACTTTATACTATGTTATTTATTTGTTTGAACAATGATTTCAATTCAAAATTTATATTTGAATAAGAGTCATCTAGGACAATGACTAGCTTTAGGGGGAAACAATGTTACATCTTGATTCATCACTAAAAAACTATTTGATTATTATTGGATATTAATAATTGAAAATTTTGGATTTGGATATTTTGATTAAGTTTTGAGATATATGTTGTTATGGGACAATAGGATATTACTTAGGTTACATTATTACATTGACACAAATTAGCTATAGTGTATATGTTTATATTATGATCATGTTGATTTTTTATCTCAGCTATACTTTATGATGTATGTATTCATGATGTTATGATCTAACTACATATTTGTTATGGGGTTGAAACAAGAGAACTCATTCCTCAGAGCATGATAGAGGGAGAGCATCATCAAATAGGGTGACATAGATGGAGTTATTGGGGAGACAAAAGAAAAATTGACTAAAACTCTGCACACACCACATTAGATAGTATATGTTTATGCAATGATTGAATGGTTAGCGTAGCTTATTTTAGATGCTTCATATATTTATATAGTCATTTACATGTGGTTTGATACCTTAGTTAATGATGATGTGGAAATAATATTTTGTGTTTGTGTTTATGTCATTTTAATGTGCTCATATTGTTAATGCTTTCGAAAAGGTTAAATTGCATAAACCTATATGTAGACTAATGATCCTAGAATTTTTTAGTTTATAAACCGGTTATTGTTATGATATTTGGAAATACCATTATGGGCCTTAACGATTTGAAATAAATAGTTATAATTACAAGGATGGTGTAATAAATTATTGATTTTGTGTTTAATTAGTTAGTAAAATTTTGAATAATATATTTATGTAAAAATAAGAAAAGGGAAACAAAGAAAATTAAACCACAAAAAAAGGAATAAAACAAAAAAAATGAAAATCATGAAAAGGAGAAATATATTCAAGAAAGTGTAACATGTTTAGAAGTTAGAAAAAAATAGAAATAAGAAAAGACAATCTTTAAATAAATCTCATGATTTTTTTAAAAGAAAGTACCATACTTTTGCATAAAGCGGGGCACAATAGAAAAATGAGGAGAAATTATTCTAAAAAGAAAAGGTGTAACAATGAGTGCAAAAGAGGAAAAAGAGAAGTTTTGGCCCATATTGATCCTTTCAAACACATTGGATAGATAGATTTTGGATTGTAAATTCTATATATATGGTTATTTGCATTTTATGCAAGTTGAATTTGATATGCAATGATTTACATTAAAAAAATGATTATATTAATACTAGAATAAGATATTTTATGATTGAGGTTGGTATATTTAGTGTGTATATATATTTTCCCTCTATGAATTAGATATATATCATATATGTATTATGTATTTCACTTAGAGCTCTTAAAATATTTCTGAGCCATGCAATCAATATTATGTTTATTATATGACACTAAAAATGGGGTGATCTATGCATTCAAATCAAGATGGGTTTATATTTTCACATGTCAACTTAATAAGAGTATTCATTTCATGGATCTAAAAACCTAAGGAAATTATATTTAAATTACAATGATTTATATTGAACACATGAAATGATATCTTATTGTAATAGCAAGATACTTATTAAAAGAATGGTCCACTTTAAATCAGTGACTTATAAGTTATTAATATTATGTATAGGTGTAAAAATTATATAATAATACATTACAACATCTTATTATACATATATATCTACAAATAGTATGATTGGGAGTGTACTTACCTTTATAGTGTTTGCTTATAGAAAACAATGATATACACTTCTTTATAGTGACTTGTTTATAGTGATTTATTTATCAATAATTTTGGTAGATCAAATAGTAGGGGAGATATTTTATTATGTATTAGTGTATCCTTGGATTATTGTATTATTGTGCATTAACAATAGTCTCACTTAAGTATATTCACAAATTAACAAGATATAGTATTGTTATTTTATGATCCAAACTTAAGGGTTAGAGTTTAAGAGGTTCATAATCACTTATCCTTAATATGTTATCTATATCTTTCAGACTTATTGAGTTTTACATAGCTACAATGTATCAAATTTAGCTCAGAGCAGTATATACTAGATAATTAAAGCACTATTATTAGTATAACAATTTATCTTATATATCATATTTCTATGTTAATATCTATACAATGCTCTAATAGAATATGGAGCTAATTATATGGATCCCTTAAGATAAATACTATATATATGCTTTATACCAACTAGATACATATAGTAATCTAATATAATAACTATATTATTATATTACTATTAGCTTATCAGATTATTTCACACATTAGTGATATATAGTATATACAGAGCATTGGAATACACTACTAGAATTATCCATTATATATACCAACCCATATGTAATATCCATAAGAATATTTATATCTATAATGTATTCCATAAAAATAGTTTTACCTAAAATATAACAATATTCATATATGAATGTATTCTATATATATTACCTGTATTGCATAGTCATATGTATGTTCTCAAACATAGCTATTTTCATGACATAAAATATAATGGTAGTTGGATAAGTGATAGGTAATGGTAGATAACTAAGTTGTGATAGAATGGATCTAGATAATTTAGTGTGGATGTATTCTAATTTTATAATATTGTGATTGTGTATGAATATTCTTACATGCAAATTAAATCTCACTATAAATTTGCATAGAAATAAATATGGATTAATGTGAAGTCAAGTTAAGGGAAATATATAGCCATAAATATTGATGTTATGTATATTTTTATTTGAATATGTCCATATTATCAAATTTATGAGTGAAAGATATATATTCTAATATATGTTAGATAAATTCATGAGTTATGAATATAAATAATTAGTAGATTGAGATGTGATTATATATCTTGTTAATCATAGTCACATGATGACCATGATCAAGGATGGATGTACATAGATGTACATGTCTATAGAGAGATTAATGGTATTCTATAGTTCATTAATAGGGATATCAATATAATTATGTAAAATAATAGAGAAGATAGACATTTTTGTGGTAATGTTAATATACTCCTAAATGACTAATGTTATATCCATGATTGATATAATTATATGATCTAAATATGTATATTGACATTCAAAACTATGAATAAATATTTGTATTCGTGATTTATGAGGAGGCTAAGCCTATGAATTGGCTATGTTATGAACTCTGAGTAGAGACTAAGTAATGTATCAGTGTTATACAATACATGTTGACAAAGTCAAACCTGTAGCATCATATATAAATTAAATGTATGGACTAATGTAGAGTATAAACACATAAGTGAACCTGGTAAATGCCTTATATTATGGTTTTGAATTAGAGGTTATTTTATTCTATGTTGAGAACTAACAGTAAATAATAAGT
The DNA here is from genome assembly GCA_037957365.1 of Torreya grandis. Classification (NCBI taxonomy): domain Eukaryota; kingdom Viridiplantae; phylum Streptophyta; class Pinopsida; order Cupressales; family Taxaceae; genus Torreya; species Torreya grandis. The sequence continues at coordinate 2,216,706 of JARHVA010001364.1, read as the reverse complement.
AAAAAAATATTGATATAGAGAGATCTATTGATTGTAGTACTCAGTTTATATCTTGATGACTCATGAATGCAATGTTTGTGGAAATCTTATAAAAACCTTGACTTGTGTCATAAATGATTGTTAGTATATATATATAATATTAAAAAATTATGTGCAATACATGTTGTGAGTATACTAATATGTATAAGTGTTATACATATATAACATATAATAGTACATCATGATGTGTACCTATAGGTTATGTTTCTTCTAATTTCTAGTATGTGATTTAAACATAGATTATATCTAGGTGGTATAAGCAATAATTGATTCATTATTATTTGTGTTTATGAGACATGTAGTTCTTGAAATTATATGTTTGGATGTTCGTAATTGTGTATCTATGCTCATAATCAATGAACTATGATATTATGGGATGTCATAGAGAATATTTCCATTGAATACCATAGTCTAAATGTATATTATACCTAGGTGGTACAAATTATAATTATTATGTCTATATACATTCATACATTTGATAGACTAAATGTATGCATGTTGGTTATTTTTATGAATAGCCTGTTTTATGATAGTTAGTAGGACCTTAGTTATGTATGCATACAATCTCCTAAGAGTATAACAAATGCTATAATTAAATATTATATGTTTCATGGGAACTAAGACTTTCTTTGCTATATCTAGTTGCTTGAACAAAAATTTATGTTTCCATTGATTTAAACTACTTTATTATGTTTGATTGTGGTATTAGTAGTTATATCTTAGAACACTAGACTATGATAATATGGGTTATCATAAGGTGTAGTATATTTGGAAAAAACTTATAGTAACTAGAAATTATAGTTAAGTGTGTGTTTTACTCAGATGGTATAAACTATAGTCATTATTTATATTATGGGATAGATAAATAATGTGATATTCATTCATACGTTTGATGGAATAAATGTATGCTATTAGATTATCCTATGCTTAGCATGTTATTTGATATGATTTCTAAAAGGATGTAAATTGTATGAATATTTTGGTTATATTATGTTAACCAATCTCACATTATTGATACTAAGTAAGTAGTGAAATATACTTCACATGTTAACTAACATCATAATGCTAGTTGAAGGCAATCTGATCAAGTGGTGTGTATGAATTATGACTGATCTATAGATCACTATTATTTATTATTTTAAACTTTGGCCAAAGTAATGTTTAACAATACTTTGTCATTTCATGAGTATGATTTACATTTTTGTGCAATATTTTACAATAAAATGGGATTTTTATGATACACTGCATGTTTAGTTTTAGAAATCATACAACACGGGTACTAGCTTGTCTTTCTAGATTCTCACACCATCACTATTTACTCATCTATGAAGGTAGGGCCATTCATTGATGGTATTAATACATGGTATTATTGGTATATGGTTTGTGTGGAAAATAACTCAAATGATACTTTCCCTCCCTAGAAAAGTAGTAAATTTGAGAGGACACTTGAGATTGCTACAGATACTAGAGTTCATAAAATTATGCTCTAGGGATTCATGTATCTTATATATGTACATTGTATTATATTTATTATTAAAAAAATTATTGTGATGAGCTATAATTACTTGTTTATTATACATTGACAATAGTGGTTGTAGACATGTATCAGTCATGCCTAGTTAATTGTAATTACTTTCTATATTTGTATTATGATATGTTTAAATTTTAAAAAATCATGTTTTCTAGGTAGATCCTAGCGAGGATGTAACATAATATTATCTTTTTTGAAAATATTTTTTTAATTACTTTAAATATCATGGGTTTTAGTATCAAGTTTACTTTTATTTTTCAGTTCTAAAAAAATTAGAATCCCTTTTTAGTACATTTATATGTGCCATATTCCTTGTATTTAAAATATTTGGGTCTTCATAAGACCAAGATAAGACATACTTATATTTAGTGATAAAGGATATCAACTATCTATTTTCTTCTTTTGAGTAGCCAATATCAATGTTAACATTTTAATGATTCATAATTATGCTTAAGTTTATGGTTATAAACACATGATCATTTGCTTTATAAGGACTAAGTTTTCCTCAATAACTATTCAAATAAAATATCCTTTAAAGGAACACCATTATTCTTGAGCTCTTCTTAGCTTTAAGGTTTATTATCCCATCATTAGTTGGCATATTTTATTTTAAATAGGACTAATTTTGGTTTTTGATTATTTTAGATTAAAATTCACTCATGTTATTTATAAAATGGATAATTTTTTAACCCTTTGAAAGTACCTAAACTTGTTGGACATTATCTAGGACTGAAGGGAAAGGTACCATCTCAATAGTGAAATTACTCAATCGGGATTCATTTAAATGGAACAATTTGGTCATATAACAGGAAAATTGGACAACAATATGATTATTTTCTCATGGAATGGAAGAAATATTGAAAACATTGATGGAATGTAGCAAATCCCAAACTTTGTACTTGTACTTTTTGATGTATAAAGTGTTACATTTTAACTTTATTATAACTTGATTAATAACCAAAGTCCAAAAATATTTACACCATTTTGAACCCATAATCAAGAATAAATTTTAATTATAAGACTAAATCATGTGGGAACTACAACCTATATGCAAAAGATATATTTTCCATCTTGGATTAATGATTATTACCCTTGTGACAAACCCCCATTTTGATTTAGATTTATTAAAATAAAATGCCCACATATAAACTTGGGTGTTGAAGTTTGATTTTGATTTTATACTTATTCCTAATCTAAAATGTATAAATATCAATGTTTGTAGATAATTCTTGGACCTTTTCATTTTTATAATTGTAATTTTTTATGTTTAGCTTTATCTTTCATTCCTATATACTTTGATTTGATGTTCCATTCCCTTCCATGGTAAATTTTTTTTTGATAAATTAGTTTAAATATATACATTAAATGTTTTATAATAATCATGATTAAGGAGCATTTTATATGAATCTGGTATATTTACCACTTGTATATCTCTAAATTATTGAATACAAGATTTAGCATCAAGATGCATGTGAATATTATTCAACTCACCCATAATATTGACTTATTATTTATTAAGTTGCATGTCTTTCTTGTTTGATTTAATAGGGGACTGTAATCACCTAAAAATTACACTTGAGTGTTAAGAGTGTTACTTGAGACCATCCATCCATAACTTATCTTTAGACCTATCTTAGGGCCTATTTTCACACTTATCCAACCTTCATTCAAGCCACAAGCATCCCTAAATATCCATAAATTAGTCGTAGATCCTTATCTTGAGATCTTGGCCCTTAATTCCTCAAGTTTTTCCACCTCAAAACTAGTGCCATAATTAATATAGTAGCACCTAATGATGCCAATGTCCCAATTCTGGTGTTATTGTCCTTTTCCATCCCTTTTTACTAACATTTTTTTTTCAAATCAAAAACCACCTAGGTTTGGTCAAGACCTATTTAAAACCATGAAAAATCACCATAATAGTATATATACATGAATTTTATCCCTATAACCACTAGATCAAAATTAGATGAAAATTACACATACAAACTCAAAATAAGTTGTGTATAATCAAGGTTATCAATCCCAATTTTTCCCTAATTATACATACAACCATCTACATCATTCCTAATCTTAGATTACTCAATTTTATTATCTCATGTACATTCAAATCACTTAATATAGCATTCATACTATCTACATTTTCACTTTCACCAACACTTAGGTAGGGAGAACAAAGATTAATCCCTCTTTAGAGTATTGGTATGTAGGCAACTGTCATCACAATGGGGTGTTGAGGATGTCCAAACTACCCCACTAACATCATAGTTTACTACTTGTGTCAACCAGATGCCCTAAAAACATGCAGGATTTGGGTTTGCACATAAAATCAATCAAAATAGGTCATCTATATATATTCATAACTCATGCACACAAGAACAAGCTTGATATACCTAGGCACATGTATACCTAAAATCTTAGGATAGTTCTACATAGAGGATATCACCACTAAAATAGGGACACTAGTATCACATGGAACTACTTTACAATTAGGGTACTACTATCTAAGAAGGGTTTTGACACTTGGATCATATCTACAACACTCAAATTAGCCTTTATTCAATTTTCAACCTCCAAATCTCCCATTTTAGTAATTTTCCAACTAAGTATGTTTAAATTATTTATTTCTATTTTTATAAAGGTAAAATTAAGTTAATTATATTAAAAATTAGTAGCTATATTTATTACATATTTTTACCCTAGTTTACTATACTCATCCCCCTTAATAACATATGATTTACATTCACTAAGTCCTAAATAGTTAAATCATTTGGTGAACTTGAATTACTTTGAATATTTCACAAACCCTAACTCTAGATAACATTAGGGTTTATGTTTCTAGCCTTCTAAGACCCAAACTCAAATTTAAAATCCATATATTTTATTATTTGTATTTCATATAATCATGATAATAATGATAGATGAATGTTATCACTTTTTAATACAAATTTTTCTAGCTTCCTTGGCATGCTTGTTTCCTTTTATTCAAAATCAATTCAAATATGACATAAACACATATTTACATGATGATTTATATCATTTAAAATGTATGTCATATTTAATTATATCTCTAGCATTTTATTATTCTCTTATGTTGAATTCAATTAAGAAACAAATCCTTACATACATAGAGGATCAATTAAAATATAGTTTGTTGTACTTAATACATAAATTTCATACCCTAAAAACCAAGTTTTAAGTTTAAATGTCATATCCTATGCATAGGAAAGAATCTCCTTATCCTCCTCATCTCCATGAGGGTGATCACTACTTTCCCTCTAACTAGGTCCATTCTATCACTCCTCCATGAGATGATGTATCTTATAATATTATTACTAATACCCATACTTAGATTATCCATGCCTCCACATATCCTCTACACCATGTGTTCCTATATGTTCAATCAAAAGAAACCAATATTTACATTTGTGGATCTCTAAGGGATCAAACTATCCGTATGAGCAAGCTAATATCAAATAATAGAATCAAAATCAGTTATTAAGTGAAAATGTCACATTATTATTAAATCAAATTATATGTATAAATTAATTATAATATGTTAGTTTTCATCATGTATATGCATCTACACATAGTAAAGTTGTTCCTAGTACTCTTTCATATCCAAATCATAAAGTGCAAAATGAGAAATACAATCAAGATCAAAATAATACAAAAGATTGGAATCAGGACACTCTCTCCCCACTTAAAAATGAAATTCTTATTATTAGTAACGATGAGATTTTATAGAGTTTTAGAGATAGACTTTGGGAATATCCCCATGATCATGCATATACTCTTCAAGCCATAATGGAAATAAATAATAAATTAAATAATGGTCAATCTTCTACTCCCACATATAATAATATTGATACACCTACTTTGGGGGTAACTATACAATATCTTATTTTAATTAGACAACCTTTAGTAGTAGTTATACCTCATATGACTAGTTCCTCCTCTACAAATGTACTATCCCCTATGCATGTGATTCATTATATGTAGGCTAAGGTGTTACATCTTAAGCATGGAGTTACTAGGCCATCACATGCCCTAGATTCTCATGTTCTTTTACATATACTTTTATCACATCATATAGAGACAATTCTTTTTCCATCTAGATTTGTGGCACCAAATATTTCCTTGTGTGATGGTAAGGGTAACTCAGAGCACCACCTATGAACTTTACATGTAGCATATTTGGACTGCATGTCCAAATATAGGATCATTACTAATTTGTTCCCATACAATCTAAAGAACTATGCCTTATAATGTTTCTATGATCTTCCAAATCAATATATCACCACATTCAATCTATTGGCATATTTTTTTTTAGCACACTTTTCAATTAAAATCAGTGGTAAGATCTCATATGCCTAATTGAATCATAAATCAATGAGATTATTTCAGAATATGTCTTATGATATAAAATTATATTAGTAAAGATGAATATCCCCATGGAAGATAGAAATCTCCAAGACATATTCAAATAGAGCTTACTCTCATCATTTCATGAAGATATCTTATTCAATAAGTTTCTAACCTTCACATATTTATTCCACATAGTGAAACAAATGGAAGTCAAGCTTCTTTTTATGGGAAAATTAAAGTACACAATTAGATCAGAGTCAACTAATAAAAGTTATAATAAGCCTCCATATAAATTAGGGGACACTAAAAACAAGAGTGATCCAAATGCCATAGTCAACACAACTTTAAAGCCATCTCCTCACTTGGTTTTATTGGCTCCTCCATGGAGAATTTTTGCCAACCTTGCAGCATCACCAACACATGTTTTATAATATCTATTAGAATGTAATGTCATATCTCTCCCTCCAATAAAATAGGTTGATATGACATGGCCTATTCTAAATAGACATGATTCTAATGCATTATGAAACTATCATAGGACACTAGGCCATATTACAAATAGATGCATCATTTTAAAATATAAGATACAAGATTTGATAGAGGCCAACATCATTGATGTGGGCACACCCACAGAGACACTTAGAGTTTAACAAATAGAATATAAGGCACTAAAAATATTTTTGGATTTATTTCCAAAATATACAACTAATGAGATAGGTGTCACTTCAGGTGTTTATTATATGTATTAGGGACATCCACCACCAACATCCTATCCCACTAATATAGAGGATACACACCCCCTTCATAATATCATTGGTGTGTATCATACTATATTAATAGATAGACCATAACTACTAGTTATAGTTCTAATCATAGTTTCCATTAATACACCACAAAATTAAATTGGTCCACTAGTGTAGGGTTCTCAACATTGAACACCCATACCAACTACAACATCTTCTTCCATATGGGTACTTGAGACCCCTATAGTTCATAGGATACCCTAGTCAGCTTCATAGATTCCTAGCACCACTTAATAGGTAGTGACAACTATAGATCACTTGGTATAATAGGTTATGGGACCTTAATTACCTTTTCATAAAGAACACATGATTATTATTCCTTTATTTGACATAGGCCACATTGATAGTGAGTCTCACATGAGACTCATCAGTTAATATGTTTGTCCCTTCTTGTGCATATTCTCATTCCCTCTTCATCCTTTTATATAGTTTCATTTTCATGGTGTGCATTCTTATATCCAAAAAATAAAAAATAATATAATATATCAAAACACAAAAACATTCAAATAGTTACTTAGAAAATATGAAATTTTAGATTGTAGCAAATGCCATGTTTACATCTCTTATATTTTTTGTACATTACATATGTTATCTCTCTTATTATAGTGGATTTTTATCATACATACATGCTTCAATTGTTATTTTTTGAGTGCTTGCATATTGATATAGGACTCAAGTCTACTACACCATTTTATATTTGCTTTTAACTACCCACTAGGGGCATATACACAGATACATAGGTTCTTAATTTGATATATTTTCACATTTTGGGGCATCCTAGACACAATTTCAATTACGAAGTTATATATTTATAAACTCTACATCATAGATTTAACATTTTTATATCTTAATATTGATTAGCTTACACCTACTCAGATTCATTATCGACTACTACTACTTTAGACTCAGCATTATGTACATCTTAACTCTTATACAGATTTGTACCACATGTTTATGAATACTTTAATTTATATCTTTCTTGGTTTAGACTTGATTGTATCTCCATGATTTTTATATTCAAGGTCATTTGAATATGCCATTGATCTATGGATCCATGCCAATTATTTTCATTATATGTATGCTTTGGACATGTGCCAATGTCTTTATGTGTTCTTTCTTATTTATGTATGCAAACATTTGAACATGTTCTTCCCATATGGATCTAATCCAACTTGATTGTTGTTTACATATGTGGAAATTTAAAAATGTCCTTGTATGTCTTGTTTTCTCAAATTTAGTGACATGTGCCCATGTCCCTTGTATTCTAGCCCCTTGGCCTACTTTTTATGCCTCATGTGTATTGTATGTATGATTTCCTATATGCATCATGGCCATGAAACTTGTCTCTTGCTTGTTACACACTCTAGTTTTAGATGTCATAATAGACCTCATGTATTTACCCTTCCTCCTTGGGTGTTGTGATGGACATCATGCACCATCCCCTTAGGTAGCTACTTAATTATTACTCAGATTTGTTTATATACATTGTTATAACTATCTTGATAGCCTAGTTAATGTAATACCTAACATACATCTCACATTACACATGTATGCTTAAATTATATTATATTTTGATGTTATATGTGCACATTATATTGGTTTATTATGAAAATATAATATATGCTTCAACTAACACACAATTTATGGAGATTTTTATTTTAAGGATAGTTCTTACATAGGTTCAATAACTCCCTTCAAAAGAGGGGGAGTTCACAGGGGTTTATCATAAATATTAGGCTATCTATATGCACTCAGAGTATAATTTTTAGCATACAGGTTTAGATCATAGAAATTAAATTCAGTAAAACATAGTGGGAAATAGTGACATAGAGATCAGTTACAATGGCATAGAAATTATAATAGTTGGACATTAGTGCCTAAATTAAGACACTAGTATGACAGGGTACTACTATCCAAGATATGGTGATAATGTTTAGTATGCCTTAGTTTTAGAAAATTCAAAATTGGACATAAAGGTAAAACAAGTATAATCTACATTTACATAGGTTTAGTTACAAATTACCAATTTTGACTCAGTTTAGCTTAGATTCATACTAGTTTGCTTAGATTGGGGGCATCATGTACAACATGATCATTATTATTTCATTTCATATCCTCAAATACATATTATTAGAACTTAATCAAAACTCCACATGATCATATATCATATTTGGGGGCATGTGCATTGCACATTATTTTTGTATGCTCACTTATACATTAGTTGATTATATGGAATGACAATATCCATGCCATTTTCTACATTATACACATCAAACACCATGTTCTAGGTTACACAACATATTCATGACTTACTCCATCAACAGTCATTGGCCTTCTTAAGTGGCCCATAGCTACTTAATATTCCTTAGTGGCTATAGAGCCAACATATCTAGTTACATCAATTAATTTAAATTTTAGATTAATCTAATACAAATGGATAGGTAATGATGGAGTCATAATCTACTTGAGTTTGAGCCACCCACATAATAGGGTTGGACACACCATCAATCCAATCCAAAATATTCATAAGTTATGATCTACCAAGTGGGGGTGAGAAATGATGGACTCAAAAATAGATTGATTTATTGAGCCACCCACATAAGGGGATTGAGTAATCCATCAGTTTAGTCCAAACCATTCACTGATTGATCACTATCTACATGCACACACATAGGTTATCACTAGGTTTATGCATTGGTTCACATACCTATTGAGGTGTATCACTCCTTTCCTCTCTTTTATCTCTTTACTTAGTTTTATCTCTTTACTTAATTTTTTATTTAATTTTGATAGCTCTTAATTAAGGACTGATCTATGCATGTTTCATTTGTAGGACATGTAATGGAGCATGTTTCACATACTCAGATCTAAATTCATGGGATTTACCTCTTAAGTAAGTATATATATGATTATTTTGACTTTATCATAGTCATTTTACTTTGTTACATTTCTATAATGAATGGTGGGAAAATGTAATCACCTAAAAATGACACTTGAGTGTTAAGAGTGCTACTTGAGACCACCCATCCCTAGCTTAAACCTAAACTTATCTTTGGACCTATTTCACACTTATATAGCCTTTTTGTGATCCAAATGAATCCATAACATATTTTAAAAAGTCCCAAAGCCTCATCTTTAGATATTGGCCCTTAGTGCCTTAGTTTCTACCACCAGTTCACTAGCACTAGAATAAGGATAGTAGCACCCCATGATGCTAATGTCCTAGTTTTGGTGCTATTATCCTTTTTGCTCCTTTTTATACAATGCATATATTTTTAAATAAAAGGCCACCTAAGGTTAGCCTAGACATATTTAAAACCCTATGCAAGCACCATATAATTATATATACATGATTTTTAGCCCTCTAACCACTATACGGAAATTAAATGCAAATTACACATACAAACTCAGAACAAGTTGTTCAAAATCAAGGTTATCAATCCCTATTATAACCTAAATATTCATGCAACCATATAAAACATTATTAAGTTGAGATCACTCATTTTTTCAGTCTCAAGTACATTCAAATCACTTAATCCAACATTCATACTAGTTACACTTGCACTTACACCAACACTTAGGTGGGGAAAATTACATTGGGCTTTATCCCTCTTTAGATTATTGGTATGTAGGAAACTCTCATCATAGTGAGGTGTTTAAGATGTCTATATTACCCTGTTAACAACACACTTTAATAATTGTGTCATCCAAATTCCCTAGTAACATGGAGGATTAGGGTTTTCACATAAAATTAGTCAAAATGGTTCATCTTTAGAGATCTATAAATCATGCACATAGGAATAACACACTTTAATTATTATGTCAAAAATATAACCTAGTAACATGGAGGATTAGGGTTTTCACATAAAATCAATTCAAATGGTTCATCTATAAATATCTAAAAATCATACACACGAGAATAGGCTTAACAGACCCAGACATAGGTTCACCCAGAAGCTTGGGATAATTTTGCAAAGAGGAAAATACCACCAAAATAAGGACATTAGTACCATATGGTGCTACTATCAAATTATGGCACTACTATTTATGAAGGTTTTTTACACTTGGATCTTGTTTGTGACACTCATATTAGCCTCTATCTTAATTTGTAGTCCCTAGATCTCCCATTTCAGTCATTTTATAGATAAGAACTTGTTTAAATTATTTATTACTATTTTTAGAAAGATTAAATTAAGTAAATTTTGTTATAAAATTAGTGATTTTATTTATTTCATATTTCTACCATGATTTACTATACTAATCCCCCTTTAAAACATATGATTTACATTCACTAAGTCCTAAATAGTTAAATCAGGGATAAACCTAATCTTTTATAGATTCCATATATCATGACATTAGCCTAATATCACAAATGTACTAGGTAGTTGTAAAAATATTTACCAAACATTTTTACACATTTTTACTATTATTAATAAAGTAATAACTTCACTTTTTCCTTGTATCTAAATTTATATAAGCAAAAAAAAAATCTCATCTTTCTCATTTTTTTTGCTGGGAGATTTTTATAATAAATATTTGTGTTCTATAATCTATGATTTTTCATGTAAATTTATATTAGATTTACTATTCTTGATTTCATATAATATATGGTATCCTTATTTTAAGGTTGAAATTGTGTTTTCACTACATGTATAGTTATCAATCCCTTTTGGTGGAGGAGGATTATTTTTATCCTTAATATTAGGTGGATTTTATTTATTATTTAGAGGTATTTTATTGGTAAGGGGATATTTATTTTAATTCTTGAGGGTGGAATTAATTTTTTGAAATTTTTGAAAAGAATTTATCCCATTAATGTATTCCTTAGGTTCATTTTCCTCTTCAAAAGTAAATTCATAGGTCTCCATGACCATAGTGGTGTCAGGATTTGAGGAACTTGAATATTTAATTCATTCAAAATAACTTCATAATTTTCTAATTCCATTTCATAGAGTTAAAATGTTGTGAAAAAACATGGGTACTTAAAATCACCATGTTGAGTGGTATCAAGAACTTGACATTGATTGGGAAAATTAATCTCACATATATTATCTCATAGTGTTAGTTCTTTGAAGATTTTATATTTCCAAAGTATGATTGATCTAAATTATTAATCCATATGGATCTAGAGAACAATGTAAACTAGTAGACAAAAAAATTAAATCCCAAATTTAAGAATCATCATAGATTCAATGAAAGAGTTCTAGATTTGATGACAAAACCTCTACTTCATGTAAGTGAGGTTGTGTAACTACTAGGGAGGTTATGTAATAGTTTGTTCTTGAAGAGTAATAGTTGCAAAACCACTACAGTAATTACATAACCATTAGTTTACATTAAAAAATTAAAGGTCCCTTCACATACTATATTTATTTTAAATACTTTAATACATTAAATTACATCTCTTAGTATAATAATATAACACACATCGAGAGACCACATTAGTGAATAGAAAAAGTGTTCTACTTGTTTGTAAGAAGATTATGAAAAAATAAAAATGAATGAGTTGAGTGAGAAATATATTTGACTATTGTACTTTCTTTATTTCCTCAATATAAACCATATTTGGCCTTAATAATATACTAAGAGAGAAATTTCCTCTTTCACTAATTTTTTCTACACCTAATGGGGTCTTCAAGCTCAAAATTTCATGCCATTATCTCCATGTTCTATGTATTTCCATATTTAGTGTCTTGAACTTTTAATTTTATCTTCTAAAAACACATTAATTTAAGTTTTAAGTAAATGGTATAAATTAAACTATTATTTTAAAGTAGATTCAAAGTAGAATAACAAGTTGTGATTTTGTGAATTCTAGAAAGCATGAAATTGAGAGTTTATAGATCATTTTGGTATAAGATTATATTTATATTTGGTTACTATGAAAAATTTTACTAATTTTATTATAGGGAAAAGAGCATAAGAAAAATAAAAAAATTATTGTACTCTTGAGATATCCACAAGAAGGTGGAATTAGTAGGTGAAATAAATGGCTCATGAAGGCAAACAATGGATTTCCAAGATAATAGTTTTCCTTGAATCATGCATGGATAACATGATGAAGTCCTAAGATACCATCACTAGAAATAAAATACCATGTCTAGGAGAAAAGGTTACATGAATGCAATGATTTATTATATAGTCAAATAGATTGGCATAGAATATCCCCATAAATAATAATATAATAGTGGATAAGGTTCCAATTAAAATCATGAATAATATCCTCATAAAGACAAAGATAAAATATAAATATACTTATGCCAAGGTCAAAATAAAATCATAGACTAAATCCTTTGAAGGAAAAGTAGATGAAGAGATACTAAATAAGTAATTGAAGAAAATAAATATATATTTTAGTGTACATAAATTAACTGTGGTGCCAAATACTAATTTTATACATCTCAATATGAAAGGACATGTTCCGTTTTGATGAGAAACTTACCTAGCAACTTCTGAAAAGAAGAATAAGATAGTTGTTGAAAAGGGGAATGATTTTATATATTTGTTTAATAATAAATTTCATCCTATTTATAATAAAATTGATCAAAAATTAAGTGGTAGTTTTACATGAAAGGAATAGGTCAAAGTATGAAACAATATACCACATATTTCCAAAGAAAATCCATGCTCCTAATTTTAGACTTAGAAGATGAAGACAACATGACCAAATCATTGGGATGCATCTATTCATGCATAATGATAAAAATCATCTCAATTCATACAAAAAACCTTGCTGATGCATGATTGCAAGCATACTACATTGAGGAAGAAAATAAACAATGAGGATGGGAATCTTAAAATAAAAATAATTCCACAAATCAAGTCAAGAAAGATCAAACCATCATTACATATCCTTAAATAAAGGTAAATGGAAAGGTAAGAGGAAGGCCATAGATTTTTATAGTTTTAATGATCATAATAACCACTATAATCATAATTTTACACATGGTCATACTAATGATAAGTTTTGGAAGTTGCACTCATAATTTCAAACTAATAACTATCCTAAAGATGAATCTAGGAATTACTTAACATCTTTGAAGGAATCAAAGGTAGTCATGGAGAAAATTTTTGATGTAGATGATAAGATTGATTGAATCACCACCAACACATACAATATGGAATTATAAATTGAAGATATGAGAAAATTATTCCAAAACAAGATTCAAATCAAAGAAGACCAAGGTAAATACACTTGTTGATACTAGGTGTCAATCTAATTTTATTTTAGATAAAGTTTTTTAGGAAGCTTGGTTGGAAAATATTTGTTCACCCTTATCCATATACTTTAGATTAGGTGAATAAGGGTGTTTAAATTAAAATGATTAAAATATTTTTGCTTAAATTTTGGATTAACCTATCATATTTTGATGATTTAGAAGCATATATAATTAATCTTGATGTATTTGATGTGGTGTTTGGAAGTCCTTACTTGTATCTTATGGATGCTATTTTAATAATCATGGATAACATGTACTAATGGATTAGGAACTATATCAAATATGTCATCAAGTCACATTAAATCAATCCCAATATTACCATAGTAAGTTTCAATAAATAAAAATACTCGTTTAAGAAAATAATCATTTTTTTTACTTATTTATAAAGATAAGAAATAATCCCTCAGAATAAGTCCAAATAGGCCCCCCAAGAAGGACCCTGTAAACATACCCAAGGTATTATTAATCAATAATTATTTTTGGAAAAGATTGAGGATACAAAACAAGATGCATCATAGGAGAAGTCTAGATCTAATTAGAATTAAGTTTCTATTTAGGGTTCTATTTGATATATTTGTTTTGTCTAAATTTTTTCCTTCTTGGTAGTTTTGCTTCAGATTAGCTGAAGGCCTTTTGCTTCACATCCTATGGGCCTTTGTTTTTTGATCATGGGTCTTCCTATGTTAAAATTGTGGTTATTGGATCCCTGTAAAACTAGTATAATTTACCCAATCTAATAATTTAAAAAATATATATAATATAAGAAATAATATGGGTTAGAGATATTTAAAGTTGATAGTGTATACACGTAATAATTTTTACTTTATCATTTACTAGTTCTTTCTCTTGTAGTATATTATTGACACATCAATCTCCCTATGTTCACACCTTAAAGGGTACACCGAGTATGTGGTAGGAGAGGCTCATGGTTATTTGTGAGATATATTGTTATTTTATCTTAATTACACCATTGTACTATCAATTTAACTTCCTATAAATTTTTATTTATTTATGTCTCTTGATTACCTCTTATCCAGATTTGATGTTCTCCTTATGTCCTATGGTATCTATCAAGCTGATACCATATAATTTTTTCCTTCACCTTTCATGTAATTTATTAGTCATCCTAATATAATTTTGAGTATATTTTATAAAATTTGTATTGTACTTTCCTAGTTGATATTATTATGTGTTAGTTGACATCTTCTAAATGTATCAATCAAGGTTAATACCTTTCGCTTAGAGTCTAGTGTTGATTTTGGCTATTGGAACACTATAGAAAGAGGTCATATTTCATTCATATCAGATCAAATATCACTCATTCACATTTATTTCATTCCCACCTTTGACCTAAGTAAAATTTTGGAGAGTTATTAGCTTATAAACTTATCTTGAAGAGTCTTATTTTGTGGTGCAATTAAAGCTCAATAGGAGGAGCCATCGGTAGTTCCTAGATGAGATAAATTAAGTATTAATCCAGCCATTTTAGGTATTCAACCTAAAAAAATCACTTTCAAAGCTATAATTGAGCCAAGGGGGAGATTGAATCATCAGTAGGTCCACCCTAAGGTATTTATTTCTCTCCCTACAGTCTTTCCTTTATTTATTTAGTATATTAAATATTACTTTATTTATTGCATTTTGGATGTATGTGTTTGTATCCTTATTTAGGCCTGATCTATATTGAATAATATATCATAGCCATAGGATTTATTATACTTCCCATAAATCACTTTTGATAGCATAAACCCCCATTTGGTTGACCACTGCAATTTACCCCTTTATGATCATTCTAACCCGTACCTAGGTTACTTATTTTATTTACAACCATAGTATGTATTTATTGAGGTCTAGTGAGAGATATATCCTTATGTTATAGGCTTAGTATTTGTAACCCTTTCCTATTGGCATTTGTGTTTTAGGTTACCCTATGTTATAGCTACAAACTTTTGTTAGTTTATACCTGATCATCCAAGTATCATAGGATTTATTTTATTGAACTTATTTTATTCCTAATATATTGAAAAAGGATAGTTTTAGGTTAATAATATCCCTCCATACATTATAATGAACTCGACGTGAACTTTATCCCTTCTCTAATTGGATCAATTTCAACCAGAGGAAGGATAATCTTCCAAACAACCAACCTAACTGTATTGGTTAGCCTGATACAATTTTTTTATTTTCTGAAAGGTATAAACCAAACCAATACCATAAATTGGGTTAAAATTGGTAAAAAATTGGAGTGTACAAGATTGAGTGTTCTTACGAGGTTTTATACATTAGATAAACTATAAGGATTATCCATACTAGGATTTAAGAGAACATGATTGATGTTCATTTAGAGAAACATTATAATTTAACATTGGAAAAACACTCCTATAAAACTAAACATTCCATTAAATTTCAAAATACTAAGGTCTCATTGTTGAAAAATAATTTTAATAAATGTGAACTAAAATAAGCCATAGAAATAGGTCATCATTATTTTAATTTAAATCATGATGAAGGTTTGGGTATTAACCACACTTGAAAACCTATTATCAACAGTTTATAAATAAATTATCCTTAAATAGTATTTTACTTTCATTTTTTTATTTTTTAGGAATTAGCCACTTTTCTAGTATGGTAAAAATATAAGTTCTCAATTTTCACTTATATTAGATTTTTTTTACCTTAGAAAACTTTTTAAATATTTTTAATATTTGGATCAATTTTTAATTATAATTTATAGATAAATATTAGGTCAATATATTTTATAAATGTAATTTAAATGAATAATTATCAATTATATAATGAATAATTATCAATTATATAATAAATAATTATTTAGAAAGTATTTGTTTCTATTTAGTAGACTGGTTATAGTTTTTTTTCTTAATATGGTTTTTATCTTTTTAAAACTGTTTAGTTTTCATAACAACTATAATTATTTGAAAAAATATTTTTGAATCCTATTTTATATTTAAATATATCCAAGTTTCACTATTATTACATTCATTTATTCCTAATTATGGATCACATATAATGATCTAAAATGTCAATCAAAGACTTTTACATAGTTTTTTCCTAAAAGCCAATTTTCTATCAACCCAGTACTATTCTATGTTTTCCAAACTATATCAACCAACCTAATATAGTTATGGGTTTTTTAAAATATATCATCTAACTTAATACAATTATATTTTCATTCTTAAATTCATTTATTTTTATAAGTATAGCTTCTGTCATCTTTATTTTTTATCTTTATTTTTACTTTGATTTGGTTTCCTATAAATTATATTCTTATAGTTTTAAAAATCAAGAGTTGTCATTCTAGGCCAAGTGGTTGTTAGTTTTACCTACACCATTGTGTGAGGAATATTTAAATGATAATTAAGATATTAGACAATACTACACATTTAATTTAGTTTCTACATACCTCATGGTATATCATAAGTGCCTAGGGATTCCCAATTTTGAGCTATAGGAATCCAACCATCCATTTGATTTTGTAGAGCACTGATAAATAGTTAGCCCCAAAAAGTTAATCTAAATGTATCTCAAAGATGATATAGTGTGGCCATGGGTATGGTGTAATAATATATGTCCAGTGCCTTTACAGTCATACTCACTACATTACAATTGGGACTAGTATATCTGAGATTCTATAAATCAATCAAATCCTTTTAGTTATACCTTCTTATCTTTATTTTCACAAATTAGTTAGTTAAAATTATAGTTTCTTATTTATTTTAAATTATATCAACCAACATGAAACTATTATGTGATGTGTTTATGAATTACATCAACTAATCTAATATAGTTTATTATGTTTGTCAATTACATCAGCTAGATTGATAGAGTTTTGTGTGTCTTTATAACTGCATTAGCCAGTCTGATCCAGTATAATTTTACCTTCCTTTTTCCAACTATATTATCCAATAAAATATAGCTCTTTTTTCATCATATTACACCATCCATATTGATATAGTATAATTTTTCCATTTTTAATTCCATAATGTATCAGTCAGGATGATGTTGAATGTTTCTTATGTAATTAACTACACCAACCAACCTAGTTCAATTAATATTTTCTCATCCACTATATATTACATATTTGTATCAATATTAAGAAACAAAATATGATATTAATTAATTTAATGGACTAATCCTCATCAAAAACCTCAAACCCATTACTTATCACTTGATTGAAGATAGAGATATTATAAATTATCCTTTGGCTTCAACTCGATCTAAGAGTTATGAACCACCTATCAATACTAAGACTATTGAATGAGACTAATAACCTATATTAATTAAAGATATGTAAGATGGATTTTATATTGAGTATACCAATGAAATAATCATATATCTTCATGAAAATCATGAGCATAAGGGCAAGGAGCTTATGGTAAGTTACCACCAAATTATGGTTCCTCGTGTGAAAATCACTCCTTCCATCGATCCTAGTTTTTATACCAAACTTGGGGAAAGTCAATACAAAAATTACTCATTCCCATAATATTTTACCATGCCTAATATTGATCCTAACATGGTATGGTAATTATTTAGTGGTCCTAGTCAAATTTCCCTTGTTAACACTAACATTAATACCACATCTATTGCATCCCAACAAGATAATCAAGATTCCATTTCTATTCAAAATGATAGTGATCCTCATCAAATCATGTTAAAATACATGAACCAAATGGATATATTGCAATAGTAATTCCTAAATTATTTAAATTCCATTCATCTCTTGTAATTTTAAAATCATCCTTAACAAATTCAATGTGGAGTGATAAATACAATTCCCATCTCTGCCCTACTAACCCCCTTAGATATGCTCACAATAATATCATTCCAAAATATCCACTTCATAATAAAGTTATTAAACATCTTCAAAATGAACCATTGGTCCCTCAAATTGTAAACATAGACATAGGTGGAATCACTCCTTTGATCACCTATAATAGATATACTGATCTCGCTTAGCATTTGAAAGCCTTTGAAAATCTATATAAATATTGGATTAAGCTAAACACATTTGTAGCTACCAAGCTATTAGATTAAACCTTTTTCTAGTGATTTTGTAGATTGGTACAACCAATTCAATTCCAACTCTATCTCTAGTTTAGAGTACTTAGTTAATTCATTAATCATGCATTTATAACCAATAATAAACTTGAATAATAGCTTAAGACATTTCATATCAATTAAAATCAAGAAGATACCAATATTTTAAAATATTTCATCAAGTGTTTAAAAACCTTAGCTAATAATGTTGAGCATAACATGTTAGAATACAAACTTCTTCATTTGTTTACCAATGCCCTTCAACCTAAACTTCACTATAGAGTGAGGACTCTCTCTCCAAAATCATTGGAAAAATCCCTTGATCACACTAAACATTATGACTTTCTCATAAGACAATTTGAGCCTTCCCAACCCAAGTCTAGAATTAATTTACTTTTGAAGTCTAAAAAATAAAAATACTATTGATGATGGTATTATAGACACAAATGAGTCCATACAAACCATTAATTTTATTCTACTATGAAGCTCTCATAAAGTGATCCTTTCCCAACCTATTAAGGGAAGTCCCTTCCATCCTCCTTATTCCTCTTCAAAAGTCAAAAATTGTGTGATTCATCACCATCTTTCCCTAGATGATATTAGCAAACTTATTCCTAAACCCTCATCTAGAGATATAGATGCTTCTCAACCTAGTTCTCATTGATACAACCTTATAAAATATTCTTGGTTTTATAAAAAATGGGGGCATTACCATGATAAATTTAAATCACTTAAATACCTTAATTCTTAATTTATACTTGATTCAAACTTTAATCATGAAGCTATGTTTAGAGAATGACAACAAGCTTATGACAAGGTAGAAAAAGACCATGACTCTAAATTCAAGTGTGAAACACTTCACCAAGCTAATGTTAACCTTACTATATACTCCAATAAACTTCCCAACCACAATAAAAACCATCAAAAAAATAATCAAAATAAACCTCCAACCATGAACCTATAGTTGCAAATGTTGTTGAAGCTATAGTTAGCTAGCACTCATCTAATGAAGCCAAAAACTTAGTTGAAATGAATAACTCATCTCATATATAGATTATTATCATCATCAAACTCATGTAATATATTACTTACATAAAAATTCAAGATAATTATCCATATCATTTTGTGGATTTTTAACCTAAGGAAATCATTACATTTGTAATTTTAGATAACCTAATTACATTATCCAACCTAATTTAGTCTTCTTTAGTTACAATTATACTGGAAAATGTAGTGTAGTATTCTATATTTTTAACTACATTGGTTGGTCAGATGAAATGTGTTTGTCCATCATCTTTAGTTTCAAATTTACTAGCCAACCCAATATAGTCATCTATGTCCAAATTAGATCCAAC
Source organism: Torreya grandis (assembly GCA_037957365.1). Classification (NCBI taxonomy): domain Eukaryota; kingdom Viridiplantae; phylum Streptophyta; class Pinopsida; order Cupressales; family Taxaceae; genus Torreya; species Torreya grandis. The sequence continues at coordinate 2,196,332 of JARHVA010001364.1, read as the reverse complement.
TATATGGGCCAACCCAATAAATTCTTATTCCTTAATAAATATTATTCCTTCTATACCAACATGGATAATTTTATTTATGTTGACCCTTGATTATAGTGTAATTATCATAACCTATCCAATATATTTTGATTATAACCTTTTTGTGTAATAAATAGCATTGGCCAAGTAGATAAAATTGGTTCAACCTTTCACAAATATATTGGTAAGGCTGAAACTGCATAGTTTATTTCCCAATTAGTTTTATCCCAAATCAGCTAACTTACTTTAGAATTACATACCTCTTTTACAGTATCTTCCAACACATGTAGGATTTGATGAATGGGATCTCATAAAATAACTTTCTAAGTTTCCCTCTCAAATATATTTTCTTGATCTCATCAGAAATTATTTGTGTCATCAAAATTGATTGATACAACTATTGTTTAACATGAATAATCTTCATCCACTACCTATAAGGCAATAAGCTACCTTTCCCAAGTTTAAGTATAGTATTTGATAAAAATCTCAATAAATATCCATCTAAGTTGATGAAATTATGAATGCTTCTCTTTCACTAAAGTTTCCTATTACTTACATGATCCTTGATGAAATACTTCTTTTTGCAAGTGATCCTTCTTTAGTAATTAGTGTCTAAGTTGGTGTTTTTTAAATAAAATGTGCTTTGATAGATGAAGGTTATGTCACTTGTGTCACTTCTCTCAAATCAATCAGAACTCTGTGATACTTTGATTGTAATCTTAGCTCTACCCAAAGTACACATCAAGGCTATGATAAAATATAAATTCCCATGCTTGGATGCATTAGATTACTATCACAGTCCTACCCATTATAGATAGAGTTAATATTATGATATTTAATTTTACATTATCATAAAACATATTTATTTGACATCCCTAAACTCATCACATGAGGGAAATGGCCTCATCTACATGTCAATGTGTCAATTTTTCTCATACAAGGTTTAAGGTAACACTAACCCTTGAAATTTCAAACAATTCCAAGAATGTGGTGTCTTTAAAATACATAACCTTGAACCTTTTTCTATCATTACTTTCTAATATTACTAACTCTTTAAGTAACCTATCAATTTTAAATGAGTTTACAATGGTCTCCCTGATCTTGTGGCTAATATCCCACCTAACCTCTTAGATTTTGACAATGGCATACCTGATGATATGAACCTTAAGATCAAAACTTTGTATCTCACTTATAATATCATATCTCAAATACATCTTTTATTATGACCTTATTCTTATAAGAATCCAATTTTTGAGTTCCCCACTTTTGTGGTTATCCCTAAGAATCCAACTTCTTGCTCTTCATCTAGTGGCATAGTGGGTGAAGATCTTAATATTGATATAACTACACTAGATTACAATGATAATTATTCCCTTGATGACCCATACTTATCCATCTATGCCTGAGTAAATGATTCATAAGTTATTCAACTTTGATTTTTCATGTTAGGTGTCATTTATCACCTATGACATATGCAATATTATCTAAAATTAGTAAGGTAAGTAAAGGTACTTATTTTCATTTTATTTACTTTTAGTTACTTTATGTTATTTTAGCATTTCATTTTAGTTTTATATTTTGTGTTACTATGTTTTTTACCCAAATCACCATCCTAATTTACACTATTGTGACACATGTTGAGCTTTAGATGGGGCATATGTTTACACCTAGCATTTTTTACTTTATCATTTACTAATGTTTTATCTTGTAGCAGCTTGTTAACACATCAATATTCCTAAGTTAACACATTAAAGGGTGTATCTATAATGGGGTGGGATAGGCTTGTGGTGATTTTCTATACCAATCAATCAATAAATATATATTATGGATGTACGTGTGTGTATCCTTTTTTTGGTGTTTTCTATACCAAAATAAGTTGGTGTATCCATAATATTGCTTAGACTTGACATAAATAATTTTAGGTTGCATAGACCCCCATTTGGTTATCCATTTCACCTTTCCCATTTATTATCATTCCAACCCATCCTTAGTTTATTTATTTGCTTTACAACCATAATATATATTTATTGAGGTCTAATGAGAGCTACATCCTTTTGTTATAGGATTAGGCTTTATAACATTTATCTATTTACATTTTCATTATATGTTACCCTCTATTATATCTATGTAATTCATTTTTTAATTACCCAATAATCCAAGTATTGTAGGCTCTATTTTATTGACCTTATTTGATTCCTAGTTTATTGAGATAGGATATTTGTAGGCTAATCCTAGCATGTGCATATAGATAGTGCTAACAAGAGATTAAATGGATCAGATGAGTTGTGTCATTATTTACTTAATGTGTTAAAAACTCCAAATATTTTTCCTCCAAATATGAAATTAGAATATGAGATTCAATTTTAATTTGAATTTCCTCTACCTAAGAATTGTTTGTATAGGAAATCATTTTTTTAAGGTAATAAGGCTATTAAAAAACTCAAATATTTTTTTTAAAAATGTATCATATTATATTATGGATCACCCATTATGATATTTAAAAATAAGGATGTATCTTTTATTATGTGCATAAATTATCATTCCTTGAACAAGATCAACATAAATAATAGATATCCACTTCCTTGAGTCGATTATTTTCTAGACCAACTTCAATAAACAAAGTACTTTACAAATTTGGATCTAAAATGATGATATCATAAAGTTATTATTAATTATGAGGATTTATGGAATACTTCATTCAAGATAAAATAAGGTCTATATGAATGGTTTCTACTTCCATTACATTTGTGTAATGTAATATCTACATTTATGAAACTAGTGAATGATGTATTAAAGGATTTCAAATATGTAAATGTTATATTGTATTATATGATATTATGTTTGTTTTTTGAAACATGGGAATAACATAAAAAATGTTTTAAACAAGTCTTGTAAGTGTTGGAAGAAAAACTAGTTGTGTAATATGAAGAAATTTGAGTTTGAAAAATAATCATTCATCTTTTTGGTGTATATGGTTGGAGGAGGATAACTAATTTTGGATACATAAAAGGTAGGTAATATAAAAAAACTATCCCACACCTAATATTTACACTAATAATACAATATTTTTTGGACTATTAAAATACATAAATAATTTTATTCCAACTTTCTCTATAATAGTTAAAACTCTACACTCAGTTGGAGTAATGGGTAATAACTTGCAATGGGGTACGTAACATGATAGTTCATTTGATTCATTTAAATATAATATCAACCATTAATTTTTACTTATTATTCCTAAATTTCGTTATACATTCAAATTTTAAATGGTTGGAAGTGAATGTGATATCGGTGTAGTGTTATTTCAAGGAGGTGAATATTTTTCATCATTTAGGGGTATTTCCTTCAGCAATAATGGTGTATCATATCTATGATAGATAAATGTATATAATAGTTAAATAAATAAGTAAATGGAAGAATTATTTTTTGGTAAAATAAACTATTATTCATATATACCATAAGCCTCTTCAATATTTTCAAGCACAAATCAAATTGTTGTAATTAAGACATTAAAAATGGGTGGGATTCCTTCAACAATTACATTTTGTGATCAAGTAAAATAATGGAATAAAAAATATAGTGTAATATATGTTATCTAATATAATAATAAATAAATTTTTATCTTTTCAAACATTTTCAAAAAATACTATTTTCAAAAAATATTCTTATAAGGAAACATATGCACAAGATGTAGACATTAGAAAGACATTCTAGATCTTAAAAAATAAAAAGGTTAAAAATTAAGTCAAATATAGATGTTATATCAAGTATGGAATAATATATACATAGGATAATATACATGTTTCAAAGGTAGTAAATACTTATCTTGATGATGTAAGTTCATACTTCAATGGTATAATGACACTTTGGTGTCGGTAAGACCATGGATCATTTGCAAAGGTATTGTATTGGCCCAATATGCAAGAAGAAGATTAAAAATTCATTAGAGGATGTAAATTATGTTTTAAAATGAATATAAATGTTATTAATAAGGATTATACATGATAATACCTATACCTACCATACCATACAAAATATTTTCTATGTATTTTGTATGAGGATTACCTATGTCCAAGCATATGCATGAAATTATATATGTTATAATAGATATATTTTTTTAAAATGTGTATTTTAATTTCATGTAATAAATTTTTTAAAGGGTATTATGTATCCAAACTTTTATTTACTATTTTTTGGGTTTATTTTTTATTACATGAGTCTGTTGTTTCAAACTAAGATTCAATGTTATTGGGAAACTTTTAGGCCATTTAATGGAGAAATATGGGTGCTAAACTTTAGTGAAGTTCCACTTTCCATCCAAAAAATGGAAAAACATAATTGGTTAATGGAACCTTTTTGTAGCTTATAATAATTTATAACAATAAGTATCCATATAATTTGGATGATTGTTTTGCATACATAGAACACTCATACAATAAGATAGTACACACATCTACTAATGAGTTTTCATTTGAAGTATCTTTTAAAAATTAACTTACTAATCCCATTGATTTTTCATTATAACAACATTAAAAGATTTATATAAAATATTTAGATGTGAAGAGGAAAAAATCATTTACAAGATTAAGAAAATCCATCTCAATTTGAAGGAATAAAAATATAAGTCACAAGTGAAGAACAATGCTAGACATAACTAATGCCACAAAGATCATTCACTCTTTGGGTGACAAGGTATTATTTTACATGAATAATTAAATACTTCAAATTAAATATAGTAAATTAAAGATAATTAATTATGGTTCATCTTCCATCTTGAGGAGATTGGTGAGAACACGTTCTAGCTCAATTTACCCACATTTATGATAATGTACTCAGATGTAAATTGTGATAATTTAAACTTGTATGAACCATCCATGTTGAATGATGACAAATAAATATAGTTACTACCTTTAAAATAATACTATTTTATGGATGCACAATGATATTTTTAGGATGACGTAGTATTGCAATGGAAATTCAAAGAGACACATAGGAGATCATAGGGGACCACAAGAGTCTTGGCAAGTTGGACTCAAATGGAATACACATAGGAAGTAAGATAATAATCTAAGGATAAAGTGTAATGGTTATTCCAAATATCCTCCCCCATTATAATTTTATTTTGATAACAATCCTTTCAATAATGGAGGTATGATCCATATGGATCTAGAAAATAATCTAAGTTATCAAACAACCTGATCAAGACCTAATTTCAAACATCAAAAAAGCTTCAAATGAATAGTTACACAAAAATTGGAGTTGTTTCATAGCCACAAATTCTTTAAAAGTGTAAATAATTTTACAATTATGTATGTTGTGTTACCACCAAGGTTTTTAATTTATTATCACAGTGGTTATGTTACTATCAAGATAGTTACATAACCACATATTTACATCATTTGATCATCTCACCTTTTGTGATTGTAAAATTATGATAAAAATAGATAAAAATTTTCTTGAAATTATATATATATTAGAGATACTTTACAACATGAAATGACATCTCTAAGTAGTATAATAATATTGCACACATAGCGAGAAGACATTGGTGAATATAGGGAAGTTCTAGTTGTTTATAAGAATATTAGGAGAGAGGAACAATGAGTGAGATAATTTAGAAAGAAATATGAGTATTTTAATTATTATATTTCCTTTTTTTTATCCATATTTTTTCCATAATAATATAGTAAGGAGAGAAATTTCCTCTTTCACTAGTTCTTTCCCTACACCTTGTGGGGTCCATAGATCTTTGTGATGTTATATCCATGTTTGTAGTTATGATTTGTTGTTATTGCATTCATGTTTCCATATTTTAATTATTATATTTATATATTTAATCTTACAACAAAAAATTACACTAAATTCTAAGCCATTGGTATAGATTAAAGTTTCCTTTTGAAGTATATTCAAATTAGAAAAATGAGTTGTGACTCTATAAATATTAGTAAGTCTGTACTTGAGAGTGTATTGATCAATTATGAGGATGATTTTTAAATTTATTTTTCCAATGAAGTTTTTTTTAATAATATGTAACCCATTTTATTTAAGTTTCTAGGTTTTAATTTCCTAATCATCTTTGTATATCGAGGAAATCACTACTTAACTTCTCGACCATCCTATAAATATTATCTAACTTAAGATGTGTTGATGTTCAAAGCATGGTTTGGGAATTAATAATGGAAATAAATAAGGTGTTATTTTGATCATGTTATGTTTTGTTTAATTTATTATTATTTAATTCCCTTCATGATAATTCAAATAAATGGTTTATAGTGGTAGTTGATTTAACACATATATTTTATTTAGCAAGGGGTTTGATGTTTTTTCATGAGAAGCATTTTTTATAAATGATTCCCAAAAGGAAATATTTTTCTATCTATTATATGGATTTAGAATAATCTTAATAAATATTATGGATATTATTTATTCACTTAACAAAACTAGTCATCAATGTGTCAAGAGCATTCATGTAAATCTATAAGACAAGAGCATCATTTTCCTATATGTATGTGCTACCTAACTATGCATCCTATAGAACATTGAATTGAAGTTAATTATAATTTTAATAAGTTATATATTACTTTAAACTTTTTGATACAAGATACTAAGGTCAGTTATTTGACTAAATTGGGATTAAAATGAAAATTATAGTTTACGATAAGTTATGATAGATCTTATATCTAAGTTCAGAAACTAATCATAGACAATAATATTACAAGTTGATTGTGAATAACATATATAATTTATTCATGTTTAACATTTAAAAATATTAGGGATGATTTAAAGGAAGAGATGTGTTCTTATATGGTTTTATCAGAATCATTCCTATATCTACAAATATTTTTCTTTGCATTCTTAGGTATATCATGCACATAATAAAGAATGCCTACAAATATAATATGTAACCAATGTTGAGCCATGGGAATTTAAAAATGACACATCTATAAAATATGATTTTGAATAACAAGTTGGTATTTTTTATAAAGGTTTCTAATATAATACCAAACTAGGCATTTATTTGACCCATGTTTCCATTGTCATTATAATGGCTTGACTAAACTTTTCCCTAACTTAGAATTGGCATAGAGAGAATTAGATTGTGTATACACCTAATATTTTTCATTTTTATCACTTTATTAGTGATCCCTCTTGCAACAATTATTTGCACATCAATATCCCTAAGTTCACATCCTAAGGAGAGCATCGTTAAAGGGGTGGATTGACTTGTGGTACTTTACAAGAGATATTTACATATTATTATATCATACCTTCATTAATATCAATATAACCTCCTATAAATATATTACCATCCTCCACCATCTAATTTATATATAGTTATACTAGCCACCCTTTATTCCAATTTTATTAACTTGACTTTATCCTTGTATTATCATTCTGGTTGATATAGTTATGATTATGTATCTATATTTTAAAATATAAATTTATGAGTCATCTAACATCTTATTTGAATGTATCAGTATCATATTCCCATTAATAAAATTATATTTTATGTCATAATAAGTTTTAAGAGGCACAACATTGTATCAAGTAAATTAGTTGATTATTTTCATGTTATTTAATTAAGTTAGAAATTATATTTTGAATGTATGTTTGAGAATTTAAATTTTTATTTGAACCATTATTATACTGTGATGCACTATTATTATTTTTATTATTCATATAATGAGGAATGTTTAATTGTTATTACTAATTTAGTACTTATTTTTATATATTTGGTTTTATATTTATTATTATACCTGTACTACTAATTTTTTGTGGGATGTTTTGTAGATGCCTATATTTCCCACCAAAAATCTAGGCTTGGATATGGGAAAACATGGTGGACCGTTAGTTGTCAATATTGAATGCATATACTAATGTCATTTGATTTCATTTGTTTTTTCTCCTATATAATATTATGTTCACATGAAGTAAGCCTTCTACACTTAAGTGGTTTGGTAAAAAATTGACATCGTTTGAAGTACCCAAATTAAAGGACTACATTATTCAAAAGTTGTTATTATAAAAGTTTCATTATGTGAAAACCCAGTTAGGGTAAACTCTAACTTATATTATCTTATGTTTTGGTAAAAAGTGGGTTTTTGAAAGGGCCCATGCCATTTTACATTAGAGAACCAAGGATAAGACAAATACAAACCAAAAAACAAACTATAAGCATAACACAATGCTTGAGAATAAAACAAGTAGACAAAAGGTAAATAATTAATATAAAAACTACTAGGATAACACTAGATTAACAAGATTTATTTAATATTAAAGATAAACCATTTATAACAAAAACAAATTCACACTCCTTCAGGTAATTACAAGTGACCTTATATAAAGTCATCCTTGGGATCCTTATCAATATTAGCTTGAGTTTTTTTAGTTCCTTATTCTTTTATTAGGGTCATCCTGAGATATATTTTTATTAATTTTATTTAACCCTTATTAGATCATTTGGATAATATTATCATAGTTTCTAATTGTGTCTCTACTTATTTTTATTACCTTACCTAGATTTTACTTTGGAGTGCCTAACTCACATTATAATTTATTTGTTCTAACCTTAGGGTTGGAGGATTCCTCCTTGAGATGGAAAATCTCTTATAATGTGTTTTCTTATTCTTTATATATATATATATATATATATATATATATATATATATATATATATATATATATATATATATATATATATATATATATATATATATATATATATATATATCCATAAGCAGGGTAGGCATTAATTTTTGCATTAATCCTACTATTTTCATTGAAAAACCATTTTAATATACTCAGTTATAAGTTAAATTCATTTTCTAAACTTTTAATGATGTTTTGAAGGTCTATAATAGAGGATATAATCCTTTTTTTTTAATTGGTTAACACATTCTAAGGGAGCAGATTAGGGATTGATCATCTATATTTTATAAGGATATAATTAAAACTAATATTTTTTATAATCATAAAAATCTCAATAATTTCATCATGCTAAATCTTGAAAGATTATGTTCTTAATTTGAGCCTATTTTTAGCTAGGATAGAATTCATGTTGTTGGGAAAATTATAATTTAAATTCAAATTAAAGATAATGTGTTCCTAAATACTTACCTTCTTCCCCTTATTTTAATTAAACCCAACCTCACCATTATCCTATTTTATCTATAAGCTTTGGTAATTTTAATTTTAATCGACCTTGGGCTTTGTTATGTCTTTCTATATCCTAGGAAGGAAGGGGGATACAATCCCCCTCATATAATTTATCTAACCCATGAGAATCATTTGAAACATGACCTATACCAAAAACATAAATATGTTGGAGTGCCTCTTGGAATAACAAATAGATAAGGACCTAGTAGATGGATAATTCACCCTTACCAAGCTAAATATCTATAACAAAGTTTTCAAAAAACATGAGGAAAAAATGAATACTTACCAATCTATTGTGCCTAAAGTATTTTATCATGTATAATTTGTAGGATTATATTATTTTTTATTTTAATTATAGATTAATATACTTCATGATTTACAACTTGACTTCATCCCAAGGGTATGGTAAAGAAACTCCAAGAATGTCATCCTAGAATTTATGAATATTTTCTTTGTCTTTTAAAAACAACTTGATTTATTGATTATTTTTTATTATATCCTTAAAAATATTTATGAATTTTTTATACATACCTATGACTCTTGTTTTTATCTTAATTTACTTGTAGAGGCACACCTCTCAAAAAACTTGGGCTTAGTTCCCATGCCTTAGTGAAGTTTGTAGACAATGTTAGATCATGTCCTTTAATTATTTACATGTAATTATTCAACCCTCTTTTCCTCATAATATGTGATATTTTATTATTTATTTTTTATCCTTTATAATATTAAGATTCCATTCTGACTTTATCATCTCCCATGAGCTCAAAACTTAAAAGGAACTAGAAAACTATTCTAAAGTATTGATAATTTCTCTGTAGAGATAGGATGGTCAACTAGGGATAATGAAATGATTTGAGGGGGGTGAAACTTGTGTACATGTGAAGGTAATAATAAAAATAAACAAAAAATCCTTCAAATTTCAAAAAAAAATCCAACAACAGGCCAAATGTTCATTACATGATGTGAAATCCCATGTGTCTAATTGCATCTACACTTATAATCAATACTAGTAATGATTACAAACATCTAACATGCACAAGGTGTAAAATACTATAATAAGGTAATGATAATGATCAAGGGATAATTTTTTTTTTAATTAATCATCTTGGGAAACTCAACATCATATAATAACCTTGTTAAAAAAAGTAATGAATACAAGGTTAAGAAAATGGGAGCCAATAAACACTAAGGTCATGATTTTATTTAATAGATTTCGTTGGGATAACCCCACTTAACAAAGAGGATTTAATTAATTTTAGGTTTCTTTCAACCTATAATATATTATAATTCATAAGACCTTACATAAAAAACATTAATTCAATGTGAAAAATTCAACCCAAGGATTAAAATTAACTGCATTAACTGTTAAAGGAGTGCTTTAATATAACCTAGGTGACTACAATCAATTGATATACCGTGTATGCATGATGAAATATCTATTGAATTTTATATAAGCCTTATATTCTCTATCATTTACATATTTATAATTATTTTTTCAAAGTGTTTCCCACAACCAAGCTGATGGTTGGGGTGGGTAGGGACAAGACTATGCCACTAATGGATGGGATTATCTTATCCAATTTGGGTATTATTTATTTGACAAAGTTTTTTAAAAACATTGTGATCCTCCATAAAATTATTCATAATGGTTTTATTTATTCATTATAGAGTTCTATATACTTGAAAAAAATTATTTATATTTTATTATGTATTTATGGATATGTAAACATGGAAATCTACTTAAAATAAGCATTAAGAGGAATTAAATGTTTATAATTAAGTTTTGATTATATAGGCCTTGATTAATTATTTAATAAAATGAGATTTAAACCTATTATGGAGATATATTTTAATAATTTATGAACTTATTAGTATAATATAGTACTTATATCTCACTTTTTATTCAAAATTTATTTTAGCTAACATTAAGTTGGTAAGGGGTAAAGATATTTGTCTAAATGAATTGAGATTAGATTACAACTAGTTGTAGCATTATTTATTTTTATTAATGGTAAAATTGGGTTTTAAAATGGTACCATACAAATTAGAAACAATAAATATACATGGTCTTAAAAAACATAAGAAAATAAATATGCATGTTGAACAACTAAAAGATAGCACTAAGGGAACTTACGACAAAAAAATAGCCAAAACATAATAGAAAAATACCATAGATAAAGCACTAATAGCCCAGGTAACTTCACCCTTACATCACTTCATTACAATTATTATTCATATTATTAATGATTGTGTCCATATTCTAAAGAGTCTGTAAGTCCTCTTGCTCCATAGGCTTTTCCCTCTTATTCTTATCCATTACGTCTTGCTCCATTTATTCATTTTTCCTTTTAGCTAATAGTTTTAACCCTTTCATGTTCTAAATATATTTTTTCATTGAAGACATACTAAAATCAATAATCATTCTCAAATTTTTCTTAAGGGTTTCATTATCTTTCTCAATTATTGAGAAATTTTCATTCAACCTTTCCATCCGAGAACTCATTCCTTCAAGTCTACCTTTGAACAGTAAATTCCTTCATTTTTTTTCACCACCTCCTTGAGTCTGGAATGGTCTCTCATAAACCAATGCATAAAATCCTTATGAAACTGAATATCATCTCCCATTTTCTCCAATTTATCTTGATTCATAATGGAATTCATAATAGTGTTAAAGTCCATATTCATATTCTCTTTACCAATAGAAACTTATGTCCATTTATTGTTTATCCTAGTCTCTAATTCCCTTTCCTTAAGAAATTTTAACCCTTTAACAATATCATGAATTTTTTTCTCATCCTTGGCTATACAATTATTTTCATCATTCTCATTCAAAGGCTACTCATTATCCCTCTCCATGTAAAATCAGCCTTTCCAACCCTTCTTCCACATTATCAACACCAAAAATATAATAACCTTCCTTTTCTAAATCTATAGGGTTCCTAATATACTCATCCTATATATCCTTCCTCTCTTTTCTCTTGTGTAACTTCTCATAATTATTTTTAATCCATGTTCCATCTTAATATGGATATTTTTTGGATAGGGGCATATAGGAGAAGGATTGAGCCCTTTAAAAAACTTGTAAATCAAGAAGATTATAATCTGATGTAAAGGATATTGCTTTTTCCCCTTATTAACGTATAAAATAAATCCTTCTAATTAATGTAAAATTTGTAAGAGAATACTAATAGGGATGTGGCATCTAAAGTAGTTCAAAATAGAGAAATGATATTGATCAACTACCATAAACCTACCTTTGAGAGTCACTTACCTCATAATATGTTTTACTTATTCATCATAAGACTACAAGAAGTCCTCCCTAAAAAAACCTTGGTATTCAATTAATTTCTCATCCTCATTCAAAAATTTAGTCGTATCTTCTTTGTATTACTTGTTGGATTTGACATATTTGGTATCCTCAACCCTAAGACCTATTACTTGGGATATTAACCTCTAAAAAATATCCAAAGTCATGTTATTTATTTCCAACATTCACTCATTCCAATTAGAAACAAATTTAATTGATATATGTTGGTCATAATCCTCAATTGTATCTATAAATGTAGCTAGACCACATGTTTGAATGACCCCCCAAACTTCCACATTATGTTTAATTTTATCATCTAACATTGGCTCCACATAGTGTAAATTATGCAAGTTGTAGCATTCTTTGTTAATATTGTATAATTATTTATTTTAGAAGTATTCATTGTATTTAAAAATACCATGATATTTTTTTGAGTTCCTTAATATTTATAATGCCCTATTGTTTCTAAATTTGATTATTGATATGTAATTCTTGAAGAGTTTATAAACTCATATTTTTCTTTGTTTTTTTAAATCTAGAATGTAAATTATATTATTTGATTTTAAATTATTTCTAATATGAATGAATAAAATGGTAAATAAAATTTACTATATTATGTTATGTAATTGATATGTTTTAATGTACTCACATTTGATTTTAAAACCTATAAGATAGGATTGTAAGAGAATATTTCATTATGGAAATAAAGTTTTACAAAATCATTTGTTTAAAAAGTAATCTTGATTTATACATATAATTATTACTCATAATACTAAAGTTCATGTAGATTATTTATGTATGATATTGTATTGACTAAGGTTATGTGTATGTTCATGACCATTAATAGATAATCATGTTTTAAGGAATTGTGAATGAAATCTCAAAATGTCTATGTAAAGGTAAATATGCTTTCCAAGTTATATTTACAAGTAAATAAGATCATGTAATCAAAGTTTAAGGGTTTATGAATTCTATAATTTTGTATTACCCCATATTTTAGTCTTGAAGGACTATAATTTACATTTTAATTAAGATTTCATGGACTTAATTATGATTAGGGTATTACATTAAGTATTAAAAGTGAATACACATCTTATACCAATTAGTACAATTTTTTAATGTATATAAAATGTTAATATCTATTATTAATAATACTTCCATGTGTTATGGATTAAGAGAAGTTAGGTCTTCCATCAATGATTACATTGAATAAATTGATATTTTATCTTATTCAAGCATAAATGTAGAACAATTCAACAAGGTGGGTCAAGACCTTTATTTAATAAATCATTAATATAATGATAGTTTTTTTAAATTATTGAGAAAAATAAGTAAAACCTGACACTTATTTACCTTATCAGTATTTCCAAACAAATTTTAAAAGTTCCAAACCCTAAATGGTGGGCATAACCTAAATTATTATAAACTTAACAAGTACTTGAAGATATGAAACACCTTTTCTAAAGGGAAGATTATCAAAGGCAATTACACCAAGTATGAACTTTGATGATATTAATATAATTAAATATAAAGTATAATAATGATACCTTAATGATTGATGGATTGATAAAAAATAATATGCTAAATGGTAAAACTCAGTAAAATAGGTAACCCACTAAAATAGGTGAAAATGACTTTGACATGAGAATTGACTTGTTTAAGTCATTAATGTTATGATTTGATTAGTAAATCCTATTAAAATATACTAGGTTTTATTTGTTGAAAATAATCTGGTTTATAAAGGTAAAAATTGAAATCTTGTTAATCTGAGTTAAATTACAATAAAAAAATAAAAATAAAATTAATGTGATTTTTAAGGGGATATTAAAATCAACCTAGTTGATACCATCATCTTAGATTTTAAGGTGATTTCTTGGTTTGGATTTGTATATAGAGGGTTTGTAATCATCATTCCTAACACATATAACATTCATATGCTTTACTTAATTTTTCATTTGTACCTTTAAGTACTAAAAAGAGGAATTATGGGTTAAAGTCTTTCTCTTGGAGGTAAATTATTTCTCAAGGTCTTTTAAATCTCAATAGGAGGTTTTAAACCAAGCAGGTGCCATAATATTTTGATTCCTAAACTAAGGACATCTAGATCTTCTTATTTCCATTTGAGATCTTCATCCTAAACCATATATTGTAAAGTACCACTAAATCTAAGGGGGATATTGATGTGTTGTTAATTAAATCCAAATGTATGTTTCTTTATCCTTATTTTCTTTCCTTTATTTACTTATTAGATAGATCTACTTTGCTTATTTTTATAGTAGCATGCATGTTATTTCCTTACTTAAGTTATCCTTATATTAAATAATTTGGTATAGTATAGGGTACTTAGGTTTTTCATTATCACTCTAGGATGCATAGAGTACACTTATGATTTTCCATTGTGACATTTAATTCTTGTTTAGTTTAGTGTTATTTTCTATCTTGGATCTAGGTTACTCTTTTATGTTAGTTCCTTGCATGTGGTTTCCTAATTATATACTCGATACCCATTTTATTACCATTTATATATCATTGATTTATCTTGAGATCTACTTATAAGAATACCATGTATATTCAGCACATGTTTTAGAACCCTATACCCTTGACATTGAGTGTGGATTACCCTATACTATATTTATGCCCACCTTGAGTATTATTGAAAAACCATCCAAGTATACATAGGCTCTTTGTTATGATATATTATTTATATCTTAATCTATAAAGAGAAAGAGGATTTTTATATTGATCATCCTAGCCTACACATACATTCTGGTGAACACGATGTGAATCCTATCCCACTACTATTTGGATTGTCTTCATATTTTGATATCTATATTCTTAGATATTTTTAGTTTTTTTTCATCATAATGTCTCCTCTTAGGATATTATTAGTAAGTATCAACCCATTCAAATTATATATGGCTTTCTATATCATTACTTCCATGCCTAAATTTGATGTAAAATCCTCATGATACATTTTTTTTCAATCTCAACCTAGGTCCACTGAGTGTGACATGGTTCAGATCAACCTAGTTCTAGGTCAAGGATATCCTAATATATTTATTAAAAATATTAACGTTTATACAATTTATACCCCAAATAAGAATGAGAGCCTTAGTTACATCAATCCCTCTACTATGATATATAAATAAACCAATAATTCTCCCCTATTAAAACTAATGTTGGGAATCCTACCCTAGTGGTTATCTAATTGAAAATCCTAACAATTCCAATAAAAATCCTCCATTTTATATCTACTAAGTCTTTGAATAATTGCTTAAATAAAAGGCCATTATGCAAGCTTTTAATAATAATCAAATTCTTAAAATGAAAAACCACAAAATTCATATGGCCAATTAACCTCCTCAAGTTGTGTATATCAACAAAGTCAAAATTACCTTCCTCCTCTTAGAGATGTCAATAAAAACCTTATTCCCCAACCTCAAATCCAAAATAAGATGCTCCAAAATCTTTATAATGAACTTATATCCCCCTTCATTATTTTCATGGACATTAGAAGTATTTCTCTAACCATCACATATAATGGGACCACTAATCTTGCCATACATCTTAAATCTTTTGGTAACTTCTATAATGAGTGAATTCAAACTATCACCTATGTAACTACCAATCTTATATCCAAAATCTTAGTTGAAAATGTATTAGAATGGTATAATCAACTTTAAAATAACTTAATTACATAACTAGATGACTTATTCAATGTTTTAGTTAATGAAATATAACATAACAAACTTCCCCATAATAGCCTTAGAAACTTAATTAATGCTAATAAATTACTTAAGGAATATGCTCATGATTTCATCAAGTGATGGAAATACTTGGCACATAAATAGGATCATAACATGAGTGATGAAATCCCTATAAACTATTTTATACTGATCTTAATACCCATATTCAATACAAATTTAAGATCTTATTCCCAAATAATTTAGAAGAGTTCTTTGATCAAGAAAAAAGACAATATTTACTAATGAACCAATTTTCATCATTTCAAATCACAAAGAAGGAATCTTTTCAAACCTTAAATAATGCAATTAATACTATTACATCTTAGATTAATCCTACCTAAAAATCTAAAATGAGTGCATCCAATCAAAAAAATTGAAACCTTATATTTCCTCTTTTGATTTTGAGACAACTTAGGTAATAATTATCACCATCTAGACCTTTTATCCATGATTATTCAACACCACCATGGTATAATCCTGACAAATTTTGTCTATTCCATGCCAACATTTATCATTTTCATGAGACATGATATGGACCCAAGAAACTTTCCTTCAACATTTTATGATGGGAAAACTTCAACCATGAAGCTATGTTCAAATATCATTGCCAAGAATATCAAAAAACATCCACAATCAAACCAACCAATCTCATCAATCTAAGCAATCAAACCCTCAATACCAAAATCAAAAATCTCAAAAATCCCCTCAAATATCTAATCCTAGTATGTTACATTCTAATGAATTTTCATGTGTTATTGATGTCAACTATGATAATTACTATATTAAATCTTAATATGTCAATGTGGCTAAGTTTAACTACCATAATTAACCCACTCACAAATATCATGTTACTAAGCCTAAGAAGCCTTATCTTGATGAAATAATTCTTAAGTACACTATAAATTCATCTAATTGTTTACCTATTAATGATTCTATTCTACCACTAGAATCTCAATGTAATGCTAAAATTTTGTCTACCATAGCTTCTAAATCCAAACCTTCAATATTGATACAGTTAAGAGTTACTTAGATTTTCTTGAACATATTGGCCATCATTCAATAAGTGTCAATACAATTTAGCCACAAATAATCAATTGTATCAATAAACACTTAAAAAAATTGATACAGTATTAAAATTAACTCTAGACACTTTAAACTATATCAACTATCACTCAGATAATACTGATACATCATTACTAATGTTTATTGAAAATCAAAACTACATCAACCATAACCTAGAAAGTGTTGATACAAAGTTAAATTTCTATTTTGATCATAACTATATTAATCATCCTATCTCTATTGTATCCAACTATATTGACCTAATAGATACAATCAAATTCATCCCAGATAAGCCTAACTATATCCTCTATCTTGATATAGTTCAACCTAATTTTGTTACACCAAATTGTATCAACTAGACCAATACCATAAATAAAAAATTTGAAATAATTCCTAAATTTCCAAAATTTAACTTAGATTAAAAATCTACTACTATGAGATATATACATTTATAATTTTATAAAAAAAAGTAATATTTATTTATATTAAGGTAAACATTGATTATGATGGTCGATTGCCTACTTTTCCTAGTGACAAATTCATCTTAGAACTCTTTAATGTAAGAGTGCCTCAACTTTCACCCAACATAATATATTGGCCACTTTGATCATACCTCTCCTTACTTACATAACTTTGTAGATAGTGTTGATAATAAATTTGATCCACTTTCTAAGCTTCCTCCTACACCATATTATTTTTAACACAAAAATGCAATGTTTATTGAAGAAATTAATGAAGTCAGCTTAGGAAAAAACATATATCCTCAACTTATCCCCACATCTAAGGAGTTATACCCAAAATATATAGACAAATTTAAATCAACCTTGAAAAATTCAAGGAATATTTTGCATGGTTATATGAGGACATGTTTGGCATCCACCCTAGCATTATTGTCCATAGCATGTTTATTTATCCCCATGCAAAACTCATTTTTCAAAAGTAATAAAAACCCCTTCCTAATGTTAATATGATTTATCACAAGGAAATAGTTAAGATATTGGATGATAATTTCATAAAAAACATATATTACTCTTAATGGGTCTCTAACATATTATCTAAAGGTAATAAATTCACCATAATCATTCTTATTTGTATCAAATTTCCCCTCAATTTAGCATTACCTAAGACAAATTTCACTACCTTCCTTACATGTAGTTTTTTATTTTATATTCATATATGATATGATTCTCTCATGGATGATTTTTTAAGGTATAATTAGATTCACATATCCCCTAAAAATTAGCATAAAACTACCTTTACCATAGAGTGGGCATATATTACTATGTTAATATGTCTTTTAGCCTTTAAAATGTCAAGGAAACTTACCAACATGCTATGAATAAAATTTTTCATGATATTATCCAAAAATATTAGAAACCTATGTTTATTATCTCATATTTAAATCCAAACATCACAAATATCAGCCTCATGACCTTTATATCATTTAGCATCTCATAGCTACAAAGTCAAGATTAATCATAAAAAGTGTGTGTTTAATGTTACCTCTAGTAAGATTTTAGGATTTTTTGGTCTTACAACAAGGGATTTATTTGGATCCTTTTAATATAAAATATATTATTGACATGACTTGACTCATTCCATCCTTCATATTCATTCTAATTTTGGAAACTTGGAAAAATCCATTGATTTGCTCTTGACTTGGTCTATCATACTTATTCTGTAAAATACCTTATCAAGAAATGTGTTAATATTGAATGGATTAATGATTATAAAATTTAATTTTTCAACATGAATAAATACTTACTTTAATATCATGCCTTATAACCACCTTCTAGAGAGGACCCTCTCATCTTTTACAAATATTCTACCCATGTTTTAGTTGGGGTAATGCTTGCACAAAAATATGATTCCAACAAGGTGTATGTTATATATTATAAATTAGTCATGATTATATATATTTTGAGAACAAATACACTAAGGTAAAGTTTGATTACCTCACCATATAATATTTCATCAAAAATATTTGGCACTTTATGCTTTATTAGATTACCCATGTCATAGTCCATTCAAATCATCTCTACCTTTTATTTACTAAGGCTTTCTTTCTTGGAGAACATATTGATAAATGGATGACCCTATTTATGGAGTTAAACCTTATGATCATTACTCAAAAATCATTCAAATTCCAAGTGTTCATCGATCAACTTTATGTTTTACCTATGGTAGCTCAACAAAAACATCTAGGATACTCTTCTAAATGAATATGTCCTCTTGATTGGATGCATCGATTAATCCAATACACGTAAATATTATTTACATAATTTCATAGTGGATTTTGAGAATTAGCCCTCAAATAACTAAAAATTATAGTTTGTAAGCCTGAAACATATAATAAATTTTCCATATATTAATTACTTTAAGTCACCATAAATTTACATAAAGACACTTGGAAACTCCACTTCGACATATTCAAATGCATTAAAGGATGTGGGGAAGGATGTTTCCTATATGATCCATTTATCAAGATCATTCCTCTAGATTTTCAATTAAATTTTGATGTTATTAATAATATTTATGAATATAAATATCTTATCCTTAAGATGTAAGAAACCATCAATTTAGGAATCTCTTACTTACATCCTTTAGGTGACTCATGTCTTATATGTTTCCAAGTTAGTGGTGTCTATCAATATAAAATATAAAAAATTATATAGTTCATGAAATTTTTACTAATCTTACTAAAGAGTTCATACATTTTATATTGAGGCAATCCCATGAGATTAAAACATTATACCAAACTCTCTTGCCTCCTCATCTTCCATCTATCACCCTCATCAAGCACTACATGATACATAATTCCTCATTCACATTAGTAAATATTCATGTACATTAGATCCTGTGGATGATTATCTTATCTGCCACATATAGTTTGTCACTAATTAAAAAATATTTTGGTATAAATACATCATCCAATTTATTTAACATAAAATTCACCCTCTTGAAGTTAATTCTTGTAAAAATATTATACTATGTAAACAAGCTTTCAATTTTTTTATTAAATATAAAATCCTTTACTATCATAACACCAAAGGCACCTTACTCCATTTTCTTATAGAATAATAATTTCCTTCTCTTATTGACCAAGAACATGGGGGAATTTATGGATGTCATTGTAGAATACATGCTACAACCTAAAAATTCCTATGTATGGGTTATTATTGGCCTATCCTTGATAAAGATGCCATCACCTTTAGAAATAAGTGTAATCATTTCTAGATATATGATGATCTTATTCATTCTCCCACAATTGATGCAATCCCTTAAATCTCCATGACCATCATATATATGGAGATTTTTTTTCATCTTCAATTTTTATTGATCACAAGATGGCCATGTCTTTATTATTACCACCACTCAGTATTTTACCAAGTGGGTAGAATCCATGGCCCTTGATAATGTTACTGGCATCACTACCTCAAAATTTATCCTTAACTAGATCATCTATTCATTAAGATTCCTCACACCATCATATTTTAAAATGGTGGAAATTTCAAAAATAAGGACATGAATTAAATTTTTGCTAAATTCAAAATTACACACAAATTTTATACGCCTTATCACCCTTAGTGCATTATCCAAGCTAAATCCACCAACAAAATTCTTAATAAGATCTTATGAAATACTATTATGGATTCTCATTCAAATTTTCATCTCAAGCAATATCCTACACTTTATGCTGACCATACAAATATAATTATTACCATTGGAGCAACTCCATTTTCTCTATTCTAAGGCATTGAATTTGTTCTACCACTACAAGTAATGTTACCTTCTTTTTCCATTTATATTCATTGCATCATTCACATCCATTTATATTCATTTCATCATTCCTAATGAAGATATTTTTTAATCCCACCTTCATACCTTATACTTACTTGATGCATGATGTATGAGTGATCTCTAGTACAATAATCAATAAAACATTACATCACTAAGAAACATAATAAGAAATTCAAAGTTCATAATTTCTATGTCAAATGTCTAGTGTTGAAACTGGATTACACCCATAAAAAGGATGAATAATATACCCAAAAGTGGTGAGGTCCCTAATTAATCAAATACATAAATCTGCATCACACTTATAGATAAAAAAAACTAATGAAGGATATATATTCAAGGAACCAACCAATGCTCAGTTATTGAAGAAGTTTTTTTCTTGACCTATGTTTTTCTTGAATTCATTTTATTTGTGATTTTCCATTTATTTTACATGTTACTTTCTTTTTGTATTTATTTTATAATAACATGTATGCTTACATTTAGTTTATATTAAAATTTATTGACTAAATTTATTATTTTCTTATATTTAGTTTATATTTGAGTTAACTTTTACTACAAGTTATTTTATAAATATCTTGTATTGTAACTTAGACTTGCTTTATTTATACCTTTGAATCTTATAGAATCAACCTTATTTCATGTTCCTGGCCCTTAGGTCTCTTGCCATTTTTAAATCTCTTTATGTTTTAATTTTTGAGTTGCATGGTAAAACTTGTGGAATGAACTAGACCCTCTTCACAAATGCACATCCTATTATTTTATTTTTAAAATTACATTTATTTATTTATTTTTAGTCATTTATCATTTTTAGTTATTTGGCATATTTTACCATCATTTAACTCTTATATTCTTTGATATATTTTATATGCTTCATACATTTATCCTACTTATGCCTCTTAGAATTTCATTTATTTGAATGGCATGGTAAGACCTTAGAAAATACAACCAATCCCTCCTCACAAATTCATATCTACTTTATATCTTTCTCTCACTTTCAACCTTAGCTAGGTGTCTTTTAATAAAAATAAGGTAATGGCTTAAAGATGCGGTTTGTCACTTAGAGTCATTCATATTCTCTTGTGGCAAAACTATTGTAATCTATCTCAATGTTATCATCCTAAATTTACTTTATCTCATGATGTGGTTTCAAACCTACCTATCATTGTATCATATACCTTTATACATTTTTTTGGTTGGAAACCCTATCATTCTATGCTTACTTCCATGATCTTCCCATTTTTCACCTCCTTTTGGGCTCATCAAGGTCAATTTTGAGATTTCACTATTTTATAAGGTGAAAGTTTAGGAGTATTTAGGAATCATTATATCTAGGTTATCTTCATTAGAAAATATGTGTAAGCTCTATTTTTTTATGCATATGTAACACCCATGATTGGTCTTCCAAATTTGTATGGAAGATTAAAATATAAAAACCCAAAAGAGTCAAAATCCATAACATCATTATAAAGATGTAAAATATATTAAAATTAAGATCACGCCAAAATATGTGTGCTTATTATTGGCACACACCTATCATATTCAAATTTAAACTTGATAATTAAGATCATAATAAATGCAAGGTCCATTAGGATGTAGCTGGATAGTAGAGTGGGATAAGAGGTCCCTCATATATATACATTTTGGTACCACTTAATTTCTCACACCAATACAAAATACTCATATAAGACTAAAAGCTCTATAAAAAGCATGAGGAATGGGTAACACATTGTGGGAAGGTAAGATCCCTTTATTTTTTATGCATACTAGCCTTTATGGGATGATCTTTATACTTCACTAATCATCCCAAGCTTATTGTTTATAAATGGGGTTCTATAGGACCATTGATTATTTAAATAAAAGTCTTGCCAACATGTTTATATTGTCTTATTTATAATATAAACCATGTTTTTTCCTTATTCATGCCCTCTTTTACATCCCTCCATCATTCCCCCTTAATAGGCATGCTTTTTCTAAATCTCTCCCATTTTTGTATTTTCTATTCTTCATTGCTTTCATACATGTTAGTTTTATGACAACATTAGAATTTTCCATATTTGAATATAAGATGAGTATTTGAGTTATTTTGAGATGATCTCTTTTTCATTTCTTTATCAATCTAAGATTTTTATTATTTATTTTTATGACCTTGAGTTTTCTATTCAGTTTTTTGGGCCATCTTATCTTGTTTCTCCTTTTCATGCTTTCATGTTTCACCTTTTTATAGGTCATCTAATTCCATTTCTAATTTTCATGTATTTGTTTTCATTTTCCTTAGTTTTTTGGTCCTAAATTAAAACCTTAGTATTTTGGATTTTCTATTTTCCTTTGATTATTATTTTCTTCCTTCAATATTTTGGTTTTAGTTTAGCCTTAACATTCTAGGCTTGCTATTTTTTCTAAGTTTTACAATCTTCCCTTGAATTTTTTACATTTGTATCCTTTTATTAAATATCATGTGATCATGTGAATTAATTTTATTATGCTTTTATCCTCATATATTTAGCATTTCCAAATGCATTTTCTACACCTACCATGATATCTATGTATCTTTCTCAAAGAACCATCCTACATTACACTATTCTGACACATGATGAGACTTGGGTGGGGAATATGTATACACCTAATATTTTTCATCTTTATCACTTTAATGATGATTTATATTGTAAGATTCATCAGTGTATCAATCTCCTCAAATGCACATATTAAGGAGTTTATAGAGAAATGGGTGGGGTCTAATCATGGATATTTATAAGAGATGCTTGCATAATTTTGTTTAATACATTAATTACTATTAGTTTGAAATAATTTTAATCTCTTACCATCTTCCTTCTCCATATAATTTTCATCTAGTTATGGGAGTCACCATGTATTCTTATTGTATCACCATGGCAAATAAATCTAGAGATATGTGTGGCTGAATTGTGGCTTACATACCTCTTAAATTATTTTGTCACATTTCTCTATGTTATTAATAATATAAACCTATGGAATAACCATGGTTAATTATAATATATATAGGAGGTATGGGTTAATATTTGATGAGTATATTATTAATTCTACTTTCACTACATTGTTGTGGAGGTTTCCCTCTCAATGTGGCTCAATTATATTTATCAAGCATTTTGCTCTTCTATTAATTATTTTTGTGGATACATATGTGTGTGTGTGTGTGTGTGTGTGTGTGTGTGTGTGTGTGTGTGTGTGTGTGTGTGTGTGTGTGTTTGTGTATACACACACACACACACACACACACACACACACACACACACACACACACACACACACACACACACACACACACACACACACACATATGTATGTATGTATGTATGTATGTATGTATATAATTCTCTTATTTATATGATATAATATTTTATTGTATGAACATCTAAGTAATTTCATGACAAGTGGTATTAGAGATTTGATTTAGGAAAGTTTATATGATGGATTTTTTCCTTGGATCTAGTGTTTCACATCTCATGATAGCTAAAGGATAGAAAAAACATAACTTATGATCCGAGAATAATTTAATTTTTCCATCATTGTAATATTTTTTAAAGTGTTTTTTTGAAAAAAATAGTAAAAAAAAGTTTGTAAATTTTTTGACCTTGTGCAAATTAGCAGTGGTTGGATTCATCTCTAAGAGATGATCACAATAGTATATTCTACTAGTACATTTTTTGGGCCAAAAATTTTCACCCTTGTGTAAATTAATAGTCATTATACTCATCCTAGTGAGGTGATCACAATGGTCTCATATACTGATACACTTTTTTGGGGTGATAAAACCCTCCTAGAGTTTGTGCATGTTTGGTCCTAACACTTGCATATGAGAAAAATTATAATAACCTCATAAAACTCCTCATAATGGTGATATGGAGTCTATAAATTTTGATTTATGTTTGTCAGATTTGGTTCAATAATTTTAATCAAAGTTACATGGCATGGTTCAAAAATATGATCTTGATGCAGTTAAAGGGGACATCATGGGGATGATAGGCATCCTAAATGGATTATAGTATCAATTTTAATAATTAACTAGGAAATTATCCAACGTTATAGCTTAACAATTTTAAAATAACCCTTTACCACTCTACTTTAGTTCTCTTCCTTCAAACAATCACACTTCTAATCTAGGTACGAAGCCAATATTACCAAAAGTGGACTTGTGCAAGTTTGATGGTAATGATCCACTTGAATGGATCAAAAAAATTGAAAATTTATTTGATCTAAATCAAACTCCATATTCACAAAAATGTGGCCATGGCATCTTTTTATGTAGAACTTGAGTAGTTCATTTAGTATTAACAGTTGTGTGCTCAAAATAAAAATAAGTGTCTCACAATTTTTTGGTCTATATTTTATGAGGAGATATAGCTTCACTATCATAATAATGTCTCAAAAAAACTACTTCAACTAGCCAGCCAAACTATGCCAAATAGGGACTATAAGGGATTATATTCTTCAATTTTATAATCTCTCTTTATGGGTAACAGGCATCACTAATGAAAATATGATTGACTTATTTATGGGTGGCTTCAAAGTTAACATCCAATTAGAATTTCACATGTTTATTCCTAGTTCAATATCTAAAGTCATCCTAAGGCCATGCATGGAAGAGGACAAATATTTGATCAAACAAACATCTTTCACTAATGTCTATGAATGCACTTTCCCAACACTATCCCTCCATCAACCTATCATATTGACCCCTTAATAAGTGGAAGAGAATCATGTAAAAGGTTTGTGTTTTGGCTATGATAGCAAATGGATCAAAGGACATCATTATGATAAAAATAAGTTGTTTTACATTGAAGGTGTCAATGAGGATGAGGAAGATGATGAGGCCTAAAGTGTAAGTTTGGATGAACCTGGGGATGAATTTGAAGATTCTCAACCTATTATTTCATGTCATGAACTTTTAGGTATTAATACTCCTCAAACTCTTAAGTTGGTTAGTTTCCTCAAGAAATAGAAGGTGATTATGTTTATTGACTCTAGAATTGTGCACAACTTCATCAACATTAAGTTGTATACTCACTTTAGCTATTTAATTTAAATAGATCCAAAATTTTAGGTCATAATTGTAGATGGTGTTACTATACTATTCAAAAAAATTCCACAATATTAACCTTGTTATGGGATACTAATTACTAGATTCTTATATTTTTTATATTCCCATAGGAGGGGTTGACATTATTCTAGGAGTGAAATGGTTCACCACTTTGGGAACTATTGATATGAATTAACGTGCTTCCATTCATATGGTAGGACATTTTAACTATGTCTATTATGGGCTAAATCCCCATAATTGGTTAGTTCCCATTAGATGCGAAGATTCTTAGAAAAAGTGTTGAAAGATTTGTGGTGTGCTTATTTTCCATAAAGTTTCAACTAACCAAGGAGTCTATCCATCCTAATTTATAAATGGTTTTATATGAAAATTATATTTTTGTGGTGGAATGTTAAAGGGACATCCACCAAGTTAAGCACATGATAATTCCATTGAACTAATTTCTAGAATTAAACCACCCAACATCAGACCCTATAGGTATCCCTATTTCTAAAATAATAAAATTAAAAAAATGGTACAGGAGATGTTGGAGGTAGGATTCATCCAACACATCCAAAATGAATATTATTCCTTCATGGTCATGGTGAAAAATAAGGATGAAACTTATATGATGTGATTAGACTATATACAACTCAATAAGTACACTATCAAATATAAGTTTCTTATTATAAGAATTGATGATTTACTAGATGAATTGCATAGTGATATTTATTTTACCAATTTATATCTCCACTATGGATATAATTATATTTGAATATGTGAAGAGGAAATATCTAAAACATCTTTCAAAACTCATGAGTCCCATTATGAGATTATGGTCATGCCTTCTAGCCTCACAAATGCACCATCTACATTTTAGATTTTAATGAATATTGTTTCTAGGCCATTTTTGAGAAAGTTTGTGTTGGTGTTTTTTGATGACATCCTCATTTAAATAAAAAATTGGAAAGAACATTTAAATCATGTGAAACAAGTACTCTTAGTTATGGAACAACATAAACTTTATGTCAAACCTTCCAAATATGATTTTGGCATCTGAAAGGTGGAGTACTTATGTCATACTATTTAAAATAAAGGAGTGAAAGTTGATCTTAAAAATATCCAAGTGATGATGGAGTGGCAAGTTCCTAAGACCCTCAATAACTTCTAAGAATTTTTGGGGATAACTAATTACTATCACAAGTTTCTCAAAACTTATGGTATAATCACAATCCTACTCACATATTTATTAAATAAATACTCTTTAGAATGGACTGATACAGCCACTAAGGTGTTTGAACAACTAAAAATGGATATGTGCATCACTCTATTTTTAGATAATATATATATATTTTTTAAATTTTGTGGAATATTATGCATTAGGTTATGTCATAGGGGATGTACTCATGCAAGAAGGTAGACCTCTTACATTTGAGAATTGTCAATTAAAGAGTAAGAATAGGATCAAGCCAATCTATGAGAAAGAGATGATGTCTATTTTGCATGCAGTCAATCAATGGAGACCTTATCTAATGAGTTATCACTTTTAGGTAAATATTGATCATGATATCCTCAAATTGTATCTATAACCATGATTGTCTTCTAAATAAAAACAAAAATGGGTGACTAAAATATTAGGCTATGATTTTGAAGTAGTCTATAAGAAAGGAAAATAGAATTTGGTGTCAGATGAACTATCCCAAAGGGATGAATCATTTGAGGAATTATTATGAACAAATACCATTTGGTAGGAAAATCAACTAGAGGAAGAAAGATAAAAATTGGAGAATGATAGTGCTACCCATGATTTGATTCATAATATTTAGTAGGGTTATAAGGGATATGAAAATTTTACATGGAAAGGGAATGCATTATGGTATAAATATAGATTATGTCTCTATAAAAATTCTCTCCTAAAACATAAAAGCCTTTAGAAACTTCATTCATCTCTAATAGGTCACTCATGATTTTTGGAAGCATATCATAGAATCAAGATAGATTTTGTTTAGGGAAGGAATCAAGGGGTTGTCTAGAAATATTTGGTTAAATGCATGGTATGTCAATAGGACAAAGGTGAAACCATCAATACCTCATGTATTTTGTAACCTTTATCCATCCCTAACTAGCATTAGGAGGATTTTTTCATGATTTCATCTGTGTTAATGTGTTTTGAAGGTAAAAATGTTATTATGGTAGTTATGGATTGAATCACAAAGTATGATATTTTTTTTCCTTATCACAACCATTTGTTTCCATTACAATAGCTTCTAATTTTCTCCATATAGTTCAAAAATTACATGGCACTCCAAAAATCATTGTAAGTAATCAAGGTCTCATATTTACTAGTAATCTTTGGACTAATTTATTTTCATGTTTGGATACCCAATTATCTCATAGCTCATCCTATCATCCTCAATATGATGGACAAATATAGGTATTCAAAAAATGTCTAGAAGGGTATCTTTATTATTTTAATTTTGACAAATAGGATAAATGTCTTCATTATTTGCCACTTGCTAACTAATGGCATAATACTTATGTTCATAGTTAATCCAAAATGTCTCCTTTTGTGGCCTTGTATGGATATCACCCCCATCCATCACTTCAACCTTAAAATTCCATCCCAATTTTTGAGCTATTGAGGAACACATTCACCATCAATAGGTGGCACTCACTAGTTTACAAAAAAACTTAGCCATGACAAAGAATTGAATGAAGTAGAAAATAGATCAACACCATAGTAAGTGGCATTTTGACATAGGTCAATGGGTATTTATATGATTACATACATATAATTAAATATTTTTGAATAAGTATAAAAATCATAACAAGTTGTCTCCTATGTATTATGGCCCTTATTAGATCTTGTATAAAATTGGTAATGTGGCTTACAATTTAGAATTACTCTAGTCCACTCACATACATCTATTATTCCATGTATCTTTCTTGAAGAAGTTAATTAGACACAGAGTTTATACTCAAACCTCATTAATTGAATTGGATGATGAATGTAGGGTTATTCTAAAATCCTAGAGATATCCTTCAAATGTTCACTATGAAACTATGAACCAGAGTGATTAATGAGTATTTGATCAAATGGAAGAATTTATATTATGAAGATGTAACGTGTGAAGATGAAGTATTTATGTAGAAAAATATAGGTTTGATTCAACATTGAGGATAATATTGTTATAAATGAGATGGGCTTGTTACACCCTTAGCCTATGGTGTGTTTAGGGATATGTGTGCCTAATTATGGCTTGCATACCTCTTATATTATATTTTCACATTTATCTATATTATTAATAAGGTTGGCCTATGAAATAACCATGGGTAATTATATTATATATAGGAGGTAGTGGTTATTATTTGATCAACATATTACAAATTCTAATCTCATTGCATTATTGTAGAGGTTACCCCTCGAAGTGGCTTAGTTATATTTATCTATTATTCCACTATTCAATCAATTAATGTTTTGGATATATATATTCTACTCTTATTTATATGATATAATATTTTATGGTATGAACATTTAATTAATTTCTTTACAGACTCATCAGTGCATCAATATCCCTGAGTGCACATCCTAAGGAGTGTACTAGGAAAAGGGTGGGGTCAAATCATGGTAACTAATGAGAGATGTTTTCATAATTTTCTATCATACCTTCTCTACTATTAGTTTGAACTCCTTTGAATATATTACCATCTTCCTTATCCATCTAATTTTCATCTAGTTATGGTAGTCACCATGTATTCTTATTATATCATTATGGTTAATATAGTATATTTCTTACATATTTATCCTTATATTATATTGGCATGGCTAACACAATTCTGAGTTAGCCAACATCTTGCTCACCTTTATTGACCTAGCTAATAATATCAACTTATATTTTAAGTAATTTTTGGGCTTGGATTCATATCTATAGGGGTCTTAGTTATTATTATCAACACACACGACTCATTTTCTCTACTTGCACTTGTATTTTTACTATTGAATGGTAAAAGGAGGATTTAGAGGTCAAAGTATTATTATTGGAGGTAAAATATTTCTTAACGTATTTTAAGCTCAATAGGAGGATCCAACCTAAGGATATACCCAAATATTTAGATTCCCAAAATAAAGACATCTAGGTCTTCTTTTTTCCATTTCAGGCCTTCATCCTAAAATAACTCTTACAAAATGCCACTAGATCTAAGGGGGAGATTGATGTGCCAAAAATTTAACCCAAAGGTAAGTATATATATCATTATTATATTTATTTTATTTACATATTAAATAAGTTTACTTTGACTATTTTTATAGTATCATGTATGTTATTTTCCTTAATTTATCCTTATACATAATAAGATAGTATATTATAGGGTACTTAGGTTTTCCTTTACCACTCTAGGTCATATAGAATGCACTTATAGTTCACCATTGCACCATATAATTATCAATTATTTTAGCGTTATTTTCTATCTTGAATCTAGGATACCCTTTTTCATCAATTACTTAATGTGGTTTCCTTATTATATCCTTGCCACCCCTTTTGTTACTATTAGCCAAAATTGACTACCATGAGTGAGTAAAATTCAAAACTTGACTAGGTGCACCAGTTCCCTTTCAAATGAAGTCTTAAAAGGCATTTTACAATATAGTTTAGTAAAATTTAAGGTAATTTTGAGAAATATAAGGTTTTTAGAAAGATTAAATTTAATGCTTTACCTAATCTAAACTTTCCCAAAGCCTTTCCCTTGAACAAGTCTTCATTTTCATGGGTAATAGGGTCTAATTCAACTAAGTGAACCTTGTCATTGATATTAAAAGCATGTGAATGAATTCACCTAAATGAACCTCAAGTCTTATAGGTCATTATGCATATGCAAGTCTTTCATACTTGGTCAACCTATTTCAAGTCTTAAAATAACATTTATAAGTAAAATATAGAATCATGTATTTCTCTCTCACCCTTTTAAACATTTTTAAATCATTTTTAATGTAGATATTATTATATATAGGTCAGATATGGAAGTTTTAAGCTTGAAAGAGAAATGGTGGATTGTGAAACTATTATAAACACATTTGGTGGGATATAAAATAGATGACAATGCATTTTCAATAAGTTATAGGTTAATGGGACATTTAATAATTTTCATCAAGGTAAAATAATTCTTGAACAATTTTTCATAAGTCCAAGAAAGCAAAAAACCCATTCCATTTCTCCATCAAATTCCTTGCAGGCTCAAAAAGACTAACCAGTTTATGGATGGTGTGTAAAGGAGAGAGAGAGTTGGATCCATTTAACTTAGGTTTTTATAGGGACCATTATAACCTTTAAAATATATGCATTTATTTTTTGTTTTAATTTTTATGATTTATGAATAATTTTTAAGAGCGTAAGGTGCCTTTAAAACCTCTTAAAACCTTACAGGCATAGTTTTTCTTGTCTTAATGAGTTTGGAAGATTATAGATGTAAATGGGAAGTTTTTTGAGATTATAAAAGGTATAAATATCCATAAAATATCATCCTTAACTAGTAATTATCATGTGTGAACAACCAATATAGATAAAAATGTTGTGTTTGTTGTTTTTGAAGATGGCACGTAGGGTTATTAAGGGTAGAAGATGTTTTCATGCAAGAAAATGATGGTTTTCATTTAGGAAACACTGAATTTGGTATATTATATCCCAATTAGGTAATTTTAATTAATTATTTGAGCCTAAATAGGATAAATATCAATAAAATGTGAAATTGTAGGTTTGAAGGTGTTGAGAAGGTGACTGCTTTCTACCAAACATGGTACTCTTGAAAGGTTTTCAAGTGAAATGAAAGAAAAAAAAGATTTAGTGAACATGTATACCATATTATCACACCACTTACATACCTCCCTGATGTTATTCAATTTTACCAAAGATATCCCCAATTCCTATAAGGCCTAAAACTCCTCACAAGCATAATGTTCCTTCTAGGTTATAGGTTTATGAATAAAGAAAAAAGGCAAGTTGATGAGAATATGATATTTCATAGAATGAAATTAATTGAGTAAAGTTTTTAATATGGTATTAATTCTTATATTAATATCTCCAGACCTCTTCAAGGCAATTAAAAATCCAAAAATGTCAAGAAAGTTGTAAAAACACACTTGCTAAGTTGACTATGCTTATGGAGGTTTTGCCTTGAAGTGACCAATAAAGAAAATTGGTTTCTCATCTATAGAAGATAATATATATAATTTAATAAATTATTTAATAATTTAATAATGGAAAAAACTACCAATAAAATATCATTCATGATCAATATAGCCCCCTATGAAGAAGTTGAGCACCTACAAGCCTACCTCTAAGAACGTGAGAAAAACATGCAAGTTATGAGGCAAGTTGAGGAATGAAGGCACTATTAGGGTGAATATAATATTTTAATATGGTACTAAAATGTTTTAAATTATTTAAATGATATTAAAATTAATTTTGATGTATACATTCTATCTCAAAAAATGACCACCTATAGCATTCTTGAGTTTCTTGTCAAATTAACCATACAAACCTAAAAAAGGCTCTCAATGAGTCTCTTAGGTTGAGTTAAGATGTATAAAACCTATGGATGGATTGTGAGACATTTAAATATGGTTATAAAATTACAATTAATATATTAATATGCTATCAAGATAATAATATGCAATAAAAGTGCTTGACATACCTAAAAGGAGACCTACAGGTCTATGTAAACAATAGGAGAATAAAGGTGAATTTTTACTTGATAAAAAGGTTTAAGGGTGGTGTAAGAGGTGAAAATAATTTAAGGAGTGATTTATATGTTATTAATTTAAATATAAAAGGATAAATCACTCAAGAAGAAACATTCTCAAACTTAGGCAAGAGACATGCCTAATGGAGACCTACAGTCTGTTCTCAAGAATATGAAGAGATCATGCAATATTTTTATTGATTTTAGGTTTTTTATGTATTATAAATTTGTAATATTTCTTAATAAAAGTTTAAAAAATGATTAAATTTTTTTAATTGAGAAGGAAACATCAAAAATAGGTTGTTAGGGCTAGAATGTCAAGTCCATCAAAAAACCCTCAATATAGGTTAGACTAGGTGTTGATTTATTTAAAGGGTCAAATCTTGTTATAAATAACTTGGAGACATTAATGGAAGTTAATAAGACACCATAGAGGAATATAAAATATAAAAAATGTTTTTATGCCCCTTTTTTTTCAAAATTTCACCTTGACCTCCTTAATAGGCCTAAACAGTCAAGAAGAGTCAACTTCTTCACATGAGAAGTATAATGACAAATTACATGGGAAAAAAATATCCTAGGGATATTTTCATACACTTTTGCACCAAAAATTAGTGTAATTAGTCATATTTGTTAATTTATATTATTTATTAATGATTTTTAATAAGATAAACACCTCCCAAGCTGCCTAGAAGGTATAAATGACTTGATGACTCTGTTTGCTCTTTAAATGACTTCAAATGCAATTGTTTGGTCTTGGGATGATATGAATGAATTTTATAGGACTTGAGAGTGTTGTAATAGTGTTTTAATTGATGTAAATCTACTTTCATTAATTTTAAAGTATGTTTTCATTGACGTCTAGATACATCTGGTGAGGATGCATGGTGTGTGGGGTATGAACTTGTATGCCTGATATAAAGACTCAAAATAGAAAATAGTGAACTATGAAGATCCTTAGTTGAGCTCTAAATATCTACATAAGTAGATTCAAATATTATCCATAGAGATATTAAGATGTTATATTGAAACTCTAAAGATCTACCAGACAACTCTGAAGACAATCTATTGAAGCCCTAAATCCCTATCTAGTTGTGCTTCAAAGATGTCTAGTTATGCTCTAAAGATGCCTAGCTATACTTTGTAGATTAATATAGCAACTCCAAAGATATATATATATATATATATATATATATATATATATATATATATATTCCCTCTTTATATATCTTATTTATATATTAATATTCATATTAATAGTTTAAAATTATTTGATAGTGTCTCTCTATTGAGAGAGAATTTGAAGGAAACTTGATGATTCTTTTGAGGTTGATGTCAAGTTTTAGGTTAAGGTAAGCATGTTTTGAAGTACTTGTCTTTGAATATAAGGTGTGTTTAGAATCATAGTCAAATCATGATCATGGATTAGTATGTGTAGAGGTATGATATTATCTAAGGATAATTAAAGCCATGTGATCAAGGTGTATAATCATCAAGTAATGTTTCAAGGTTAGTTGTCAAGCTTTAAGTGCTTGAGAACTCTGGTCATGACACTATTAATTGCATGAAGAAACATTATGAGAAGGTATGAGATTGGTGTCCTATTGAGATGAATGCACAGAGGTATAATAGGCTATATGAGGTTGTTTGATCATTAGTATGAGGCTTTAAAGCACTCAAGTGAGTCTCAGGGTAAGCATACATGGGTAAGACCTACAAACCTAGTATGTAATTAGACCGCCTCTAGACCCTACTTGGAATAATGAAGCAACATGAGATATTGATAGGACATATGAATAATTATTAATATTGTTTGAGAATGATATAGGTTTTTTTATATTAATATTGTTTGAGAATGATATAAGTGGTTAGAGGGTCAACTTCAAGACCTATTGTGACTTGCAAGTCAAAGGCTTAGAGAGCAAAGAGAGATGGTGGCCATATCAGGTATCAAGATCAATTTCCATGTCCAGTGTGAGTGTGTGATCATTGATAAATGTGATTCAAGTTTTAATCATGTTATTTAATTTTAAGGTCAAAAATTGAAGGTTAAAGCAAAAAAAATGTGTCTTAAGGTCTCTCAAGTGCACAGGATGAAGAGTTGTCTACTCAAGAAGGTTTTTTAAGTGTTGGAATTTGAATAATCTTCATGAGGAACTAATATATTTATGGTATATGGGGAAGTTTCTTAGCTAAAATATATAAGAATTGGTTTTTAGAATAAGGGGCTAAGATTTATGAATGATTGTTAAGACTGTAAGATGGTTTAGACCCTAAAAGAACCCTAATAGCTATCTAATGTGAAATAAATTACTCTAAAGTGATCATAATGGATTGGTTTAGATATTTTATATATTTTATAATTAATTAAAATATCTTAATAATCTCTTGGTGTGCATTTTTTGTCAAGAGAGTGAGTGGAGCCTACAAGAAAGGCCTTGTTTCTCAGAGATTTATTATAGCAACTAGAGTTGACCAAGTCAAAGTTGATAAATGAATTAAGGTTTATGAATGAGAATTTTATTATATGTCCATTTTGTTTTATTATTATTTTATATACATCAGGTGTGCTAAATTGGTCATACGAGTTGACCAATCACAAACAAACCTAGTGGTATAGATAATGAAAAAACCAAGTAGAAGTGAGAAGTTGGTTGGGGATGTGTTATCATGGAATATGGATGAACCCAAGTGAAAGTAATATTTTTTTAAGACCTTTAATAAATTTTCATTATATATATATGTTTTTTTATGTTATTGGTAATGATTAAAATGTTCCTCATAAGTTGACATGTCTAGTGAAGATGAGACAGTGAAGGTGAAAGGTTGTGAGATTGGTTTGCAAGACCAATATTTCCATATCACCATGTTATATACATATATAATAATGATATAATTATTATATATGATAATAAATATTCATTATAATATTTTTAATGTGTTTACATGGGTTTTGAAATTCAAAATCACTAAGACCGGTCTTCAAAGCAAAATGACAATTCTAGATAAGCAAATTACAGAGATGAGCTTGAGACTCAATACCAAGAGTTAATTTATATAATTAACATAATGATGTTGTTTTTTAAATGAAGTATCTATCCATTATTTGAATAATATTATAATTTAGTGTAATAGGTTGGAATATTTAATCCCAAATGGCTTGTCTGGTGGAGTGAAGTCTGTCAGAGAGTAAGTCAACAGATTGGTCTGCAAGACCAATAGTTTCCATTATATATTATGATATGTTTATTTTAGGTTTTTATGATGATGTTTTATGATAATTTTAATGAATTTTAATTATTTTTTTTAATTTTATGTTTAATAATTTCAAGTTTCCATGATTATGTTTTGAATCCAGTTGGCAGTTCAAAGTAAGCATCTTACAAAGAAGAATTTGAGATTGTATACCTTGATTTGAAGTATATAATGAATTTTTTGATTACCATAATGTCATGAGGATTATTTATATGTTATTTTTTTCCATGGTTGTTTTTCAAAATTAATTTTATGCTTTAGTTGTTAAAAATAAACTTTATATGTATACACAAGCCTATTATGAACAGTGTTTTAAGAAAAAGTTCAAGTGTTGTTTGGACATAAAATGAGTTATGGACCTAAATTAAATGTGGATAAGGTATATTTGAGTTTAATATTATGTATTCCTATTGTATGTGTATTTTTTAATTATTTCAATAAAGACAAGTATAATGTATGACTAAGAAGGCCTAATAGGTCTCCATGACACCTAAAGAAGGAAGATAGCTTGTTAAGTTATGGCCAACCTAATACATTATTTTATTAATTTTTGAAACATGTTATAAGACATATTTCAATATTAATATAACTATTGAAATGTGTATGGCTAAACAAGGTGTGTGAGATCAACTGAATTGTATAAAAGTAAGACTAATTGGGCCTATTTGTGTGAGTAAAACAAATGAGTGTGCAAGCAAATAAAATAAAACAAAGAGGATAAAAAGGATGTCATGTGTGCCATAAAATTATTTTCATTAATATATAATAAAAGGGTTAAATATTAGTATCAATTTTATATTACCTAATCAAGTCAATAACAGGGCTAGTTTAGTGAAGAAGGCTAGAAGCCAATTTGAGAGGGATAGAAGTGTGTGAAGATATGAGAAAGAAGATCATCATCTATTATATGAGAAATAAGGTATTATAAAGGTGATGAAGTGTTTAATTTTTATGTATTAGTTCTAAGTCATCTAGTGGGTTGGTTTCTCCTTGCATGTTGGTTCTTGTTAAATCTTATCCGAGTTAGTGCTTAGCTAGCTGGGATTGGTGCTCCATGTGAAGTAGGTGCTTCACTAAAGTCAGTGTTTGTCTTATAAGACTATAGTTCATTTTCATCATCAATGTTTTTTATTACCCTTGAGGTTTTCCAACATATATATTGTTTTCATGTGTTTTGTGCTCTTATGGATTGGTGTTTATGACTACTAAGATGTGCATGCTTATTTAAATGATATATGATTGCTTAAATAAGATTTTTAAATAATTTTTTTGAACACTGATTCACCCCCTCTCAATAATTAATCTTATAACATTTGGTATCATATCATGGTCCTTTTAATTAGGTTTAAAACCTAAATGATATCTTAGAACAAGGATGTCTAGTCAATAAGCTCAAGGTGGTTTCTCTACTAGCAAGGCTCTATTATTCAATGGATCTAATTATGCCTTTTATAATGTCAATATGAAGATATATTTGATTTCTCAATTTCCTGATATCTATAATCTAATTGTGGAAGGCTATAGTGCTCCTTTTACTCCACCAACTAATGTAGTAGGTAAGAAAATTAGTGAAAATAACTCCAAGGCAATGAATGCCATTATTTTTGGCCTATCAAAGGTAGATCTTGTGAAGGTAATGCACTATGAATCATCTAAAGAGATATGGGACAAGTTTAATACTATTTTATGAAGGAGAAACCAAGGTGAGGATGGCCAAGTTTTAGACCCACTAAAGATAGTTTGAAACCCTGAAGATGAAACCATTACATCTTACCTATTAATGGTTGATGAAGTTGTCAATGTCATCAAAGGATTAGGAGAAAAAGTGAAAGAAAATACTATTGTTTACAAAGTTTTGAGATCACTAACTCCTAAGTTTGACTATAAAGTATCTGTAGTAAAAGATCTGTAAGATTTGGACAAGTTAGAGATGGATGTGCTTCATGGAATTTTGACTACCTATGAGATGATAACTAATGAAGAAAGACCTCCCAAGAAGGAAGCAACTTTCAATGTTGAGAAGAATTCAAAATCCAAGAAGGTCAAGGATGAGGAATGCTTATATATTGATGATGATCAACTAATATCCATATTTTCAATTAAGTTGAGGTTTGGATTTAGTAAGTACAAAGGTAAATTGCCCTTCAAATGTTATAACTGTGGCAAGATTGGTCACTTTGCATCCAAGTGTCCTAATAAGGATAAATTTGAGCATGATGAAGATCATGATGAACATCATAAAAAGACCTATAATATTAATAAAAACAAAAGGGAGTTTAGGAAGTATGAAGTCAGGAAAGGAACTTTCAAAAATAAGAGAAGATTCTACACTAAAGAAGATAACTCTTCTGATGTAAGTGAGTCAAGTAAATCTAATACTGATGGTGGCAGTAATGAACCTAAACATGACAATAATGAAACTTTGTTCGTGGCCATAAAATTAGATGAAGAAGAATCATAAGTAAATATTAAGGTAAAATTGATAAGTTCCTTATAAGAGTTAAAGTTTCAAATAAGAAAGAATCACAAACTAAGATCACTAGTTAAGGATAATGAGGAGCATATTGGCTTATTTTAGGAAAGATTAAGTAACACCTCTAAGGAGTATGATGATATCATCAATCAAGTTTAGGCACATATAGAGATATTCAATACAAACTTAAAGGCTAAAAATTAAGAATGCATTAGGTATGAAAATAAAATATAATACCTAAAATTTGATTTAGATCAATCATATAACAAGCTAAAGAGATTTGCAAAGATTGAAAAGATAACTAAGGCTCTAGATGATATCTTGAGTAGTCAAAAGTTTTCAAGTGACAAGACATGTCTTGGTTTCAAAGAAGTCCAAAAGGAGGAACCTATAGTCAAGGAGAAGACTATTTGAGATAAAAATTTCAACATGCAAATACCTATCAAATAGCTTAATGATATAAGGTATGCTAGTTATTGTAATGGTTACTATTTTGTATGCAGTTAGTTTGGTCATAAAGTAAGAGAATGTAGAATATCCTCCAAAAATGAGTACTCATGGAAATATGGAAGGAGTCATAATTCACATCAGTCAAATGGTATGTATAAGGTGTTTTATTACATCTATCACAATGTAGGACACATTTCAAGATTCTATCCTAATAGAGTTAGAAGGCCATCAAGTCAAAATAAGAAGTTTGAATCCCCTGAAGTAAAAAAAAAGAAGGAAAATGAATGTATGAAAACTAAAGGTAGTAAAGATAAGTTATGATCAGTCTATAAGATCAAGTGAATTAATTTTTATGATAGAGCATGCCTCAGGTGTAAAATTAATTTAGGAATGTCTATTACCAGCTCATATTGATGATCAAATGGTTGATGATAAGATCAAGCCTATAGTTCCAATCAATCCCAAAAGGATATTGAAGAACATTCAGTCTTGTGAGAGCATGGAGATCTAGGAATCTCTTTAAATATCATTGTTTTAGTGCCTAATGTAAATGGGTGACTCCATTGTCTTTATGGAGACATTCATCAAAAAGTGGAAGCATGGTAGATGCTTGTTGAGATTTGATAGGTTTTGTATGATATGAAGACATGTTGAAGATTGTTGATTTTGAGCTAGAAGTGTGATATTTTGGCATATTAAGAGGTAAGTATTGGTACCAAGGTACTTTATCTATGATGAAGATGGTTTATGTGTACTATTTTTTTTATGGTGATCAAGTTTAGAAGACAAAGAGGGAGCATGATTGTGTAGTTATGTATGATCCTTCTTTATTGAGTTGTTGCATTGATTGATATATGTTTGGTCTAAATGATAGCTTTGTGGCTTTGATTTCTTTGTCAAGAGAGTGGTTGCATTTATTATCTAGATAGAGGTAAGCATGTAGTTAGGGGGAGAATGATCTCTGAAATGTTTCATGATTTTATTTGTTGAGAGTTGTGAGAGAAAGTTGAGTGTTCTATATGCATCAAGATGACTTTAAGGTCATAGAGGAACAATGCACATATTATATTCTCTTAATTTGAATATCATGAAGAATACAAGTTATGATAGAGGTTTGTCATAGTGAAGCATGTAAGCACAGACCTAGTTGATGGAATGATGCAAGGAAGGTGTCATGATGATGTATGTGTTATGATGTATTGAGAAAAATAAAGGTTAAATATTTATGTAAGAAAAACATCTGAAGATGTCATATGGACATGAAATAAGTGA
This sequence comes from Torreya grandis, assembly GCA_037957365.1. NCBI lineage: Eukaryota > Viridiplantae > Streptophyta > Pinopsida > Cupressales > Taxaceae > Torreya > Torreya grandis. The sequence continues at coordinate 2,156,004 of JARHVA010001364.1, read as the reverse complement.
TCATTTCCTCAAAATGAAATATTAAATTTTTCCTTGGAATAATATCTTTGATAGCATATATACCTATTTGACATAGTGGACAAACATCAATTACAAATATGTTTTACACTCATAGGCATTAAGTATGATTGTTCTAGGTGTTTGAAGATGAAATTTGGGTCATGTGTCACATGTCTATATGCTCAATATGCCCTATTTGTCTGAGGTGAAGGTGATCAAGAAAGGTATAAGTCTAGTAGATAATGAATTAGGTGTTTTATAGTCCTAATGAACATTGAACTATTACAAGAAGGGTTATCATGATGTATATGGATCAGATATAGCCTATGAAGCTTAGAGATGATTAGAAGAGATTGTTTTCACAATGTATGAATGGATAATGATAGCTTTAGTTATTTATTTAAGGTTAAATTGTTGAAAATTATCTTCTCTAATTAGTGATAAAGATTGATATCAAAGAGCATCTTCCATAAGGTGGATATTAAAAGTGAATTGAGATAATTGTTATAGTACAATTGGCATTGATTAGGTGTATGAAAGAGTTGGCATGAGTGAGATCATTGATGAAAGAAGTTTCTATGAATGGTTTGCATGAGTGGTTTCCATAGTTTCTAAAGATTTTATGTCATCTAGTGTCTTTAAGAAGGGGCCTCCGCTTAGGGGAGAAAGAGAGTTTTAAGAAGGTGTCTACAATAATTAATGAGCCTAAGGTGAGTACTTGGTCAATGTTTCATTATGTGCTTTCTTGAAATTTAGGTCCAAGGATTAAATAATCTATTTATGGAAGACCCTTTGTCATTTATGTCAAATGGGGAGAAAGACCAATTTGAGGGAGAAGAGATTGATCAGACTGTAGTGTATTTTGTCATTAATGATAAAGGGGGATTTTTTTGTCATAGTGTTATCATTGATGTCAACCTAATGTCATTAGTGTTAAAGTATGTTTTCATTAATGTCTAAATGCATCTGGTGAAGATGCATGATGTGTGGGGTGTGAGCTTATATGCCTAATATGAAGACTCAACATAAAACATAATGAGCTATGGAGATCCTTAGTCGAGCTCCAAAGATCTACGTAAGAAGATACAAAGATGATCCATTGAGCTATGAAGATGTTCTATTAAATCTCTATAGATCTTCTAGACAACTATGAAGATGTTTTTATGAATCTCCAAATACCTATCCAACTATGCTCTGAAGATGTTTAGCCATGCTCTAAATATGCCTATCTATACTTTATAGATTAATATAGCAACTCCAAAGATATGTACTATACATATATATATTTTACCTCTTTAGATATATATTTTTAGACATTACTATTCATATTAATAGTCTAAAATGATCCAATAATTTCTCTCTATTGAGAGAGAATTTGAATGCAACTTGATGATTCTTCTAGGTCGATGTCAAGTTTCAGGTCAAGGTAAGCATGTTTTGAATTACTAGTCTTTGAATACAAGGTGTCTTGAGAATCATAGTCATATCATGAGCATGTGCATGGTGAACATGAACCAGTATGTGTAGAGGTATCATATTGTCTAAGGAGCATGAAAGTCATGTGATCAAGGTAATAAGCATCAAGGAGTGTTTCAAGGTCAGTTGTCAAGCTTCAAGTGCTTGAGAAGTCTACTCATGACATTGGTCATTACATGAGAAACCTTATGAGAAGGTATGAGCTTGGTGGCCTTGTAATATGAATGCACAAAGGCATAATAGGTTGTATGAGGTTTTTTTATCATGATTATGAGGCTTTTTATCACTCAAGTGAGTCTCAAGGTAGGCATACATGGGTAAGACCTATAGATCTACTATGTAACTAGACCACCTCCAGACCCTATTTAGCCTAATAAAGCAACATGAGATGTTGATAGGACATATGAATAATTATTGATAGCTTTTTAGCATGAGAGATTTTTTTTTATAATTTACATGAGGTTTTTATATCTTGGATGGTGAACATGAACCATTATGTGTAGAGGTATCATATTGTACAAGGAGCATGAAAGTCATGTGATCAAGGTAATAAGCATCAAGGAGTGTTTCAAGGTCAGTTGTCCAGCTTCATGTGCTTGAGAAGTCTACTCATGACATTGGTCATTACATGAGAAACCTTATGAGAAGGTATGAGCTTGGTGGCCTAGTAATATGAATGCACAAAGGCATAATAGGTTTTATGAGGTTTTTTTTATCATGATTATGAGGCTTTTTATCACTCAAGTGAGTCTCAAGGTAGGCATACATGGGTAAGACCTATAGATCTTCTATGTAACTAGACCACCTCTAGACCCTATTTAGCCTAATAAAGCAACATGAGATGTTGATAGGACATATGAATAATTATTGATAGTTTTTGAGCATGAGATTTTTTTTTGATAATTTAAATGAGGTTTTTATATCTTGGATAGTGGTTATAATGTTAGCTTCAAGACCTATTATAACTTGTAGGTCAAAGGCTTAAAGAGCAAAGAGAGAGATGGTGGCTAGATGGGGTATCAAGATAATTTTCCAAGGCAAGTGTGAGTATATGATCATTGACAAAGTTTATTCAAGTTTTTTTAAGCATGTGCATGAAGTTTCAAGTTAAAATTTGAAGTTTAAAGCAATAAAAAGTGTCTTAAGTCTCTTAAGTGTACAAGATGAAGAGTTGTCTACCTGAGAAGGTTTTTCAAGTGTTCATTGGAATGTGTAGCATCTTAATGAGGACATAAGCTATTCATGGTATATGGTGAAGGGTAAAAGATCAAATTTCCAAGAATTGGTTTCTAGAATAAGGTGTTAATATTTGTGAATGGTCGTTAAGACTGTAAGATGGTTTAAACCCTCAAAGAACCCTAATAGTGACCTAATGTGAAATAAATTGTTCTAAAGTGATTGGAATGGATTTATTTAGATATTTTATATATTATATCATGAATTTAACTCTCTCAATCATCTAAAAGTGTGTTTTTTTTGTCAGGAGAGTGAGTGGAACCTAAAGGAAAGGCCTTTTTTCTTTGTGATTTACTATAATAGGCAGAGTTGATCAAGTCAAAGTTAATAAATTAATGAAGGTTGAATATTTATAATTTTAATACATGTCCATGGTGGTTTTTAAGTATTTTATATCCCTCAAGTGTGATAAAATGGTCATACAAGTTGACCAATTGCTAATAGACCTAATGGTGCAGACAATGAGAAAACTAGGCAGAAGTGAGAAGTTGATTAGGGATGTGTTATCATGGACTAGGTATGAATAAAAGTGCATGGATATGTTTTTAAAGACATACAATACATTTTAATTTTGGAATTTTTTTAGGTTAGTGGTAATGATGAAAATTTTGCTCATAAATTGACCTATCTAATAAAGATGAGACAGTGAAGATGCAAGGTTGTGAGATTAGTTTGCAAGACTAATATTACCATATGACCATGTTATATACCTATATAGTAATTATATAATTATAAAATATGATCATACACATGAATCAATATATTTTTAATGTGTCTACATAGGTGTTTAAATTCAAAATCACCAAGACTAGTCTTCAAGGCAAAATTATAGTTCTAGGTAAGCCAACTATAGAGATGAGATTGAGACTCAATACCATGATTTAATGTATATAATTAACATAATGATGTTTTTTTGTACATTAATTATATATAATTTATTTTCAAAATATTTAAATTTTGTTTAAGAGGTTGGAACATTGAAGCTAAAATGGCTTATATGGATGAATGAAGTCTATGAGAGAGAAAGTCAACAGACTGGTCTGTAAGACCAATAGTTTCCATTAGAGATTATAAGATGTTTATTTAATTTTTTTATAAGTATTTTTTAGGATAATTTTCATTAATTTAAATTTATTTATTTTTTATTTCAAGTGTAATAATTTCAAGTTTCCATGACTGAGTTTTGAAGCCAGTTGGCAGTTCAAAGTAAGCATCTTGCAGAGAAGAGTTTGAGCATGTATACCTTGAGTTGAAGAATATAATTAATTTTATGATGACACTGAGGTCATTACTATTCTTTATATATATTTTTTTTCCATGGTTATTTTAAAATATTGAGTTTATGCTTCATTTTTTCGAGACAGACTTTTTGTGTATACATAGGCCTATTACAAATAGTGTTTTGAGAAAAGGTTAAAGTGGTGGTTAGACCTAAAAGGTGTTGTGGACATAAAGTAAATGTTTCCAAGGAATTTTGAGTTAAATATGATTTTTTCCTTCTATATGTGAATTTTTTAAGCATTTAAAGAAAGATAAGTATAACGTGTGACTAAGAAGGCCTAATAGGTCTCCATGAGACCTAAAGAAGGAAGATAGCCTATTAAGTTATGGCTAACCTAATACATTATTTTATTAATTTTTTAAACATGTTATAATACCTAATTTAATGTTAATAAAATTATTTAAGTGTGATTTTATGAACAAGGTGTGTGAGAGCAAGTGACTTGTAGAAAAGCAGGGCTAATTAGGCATATTTGTGTAAGAAAAGTGAGTGTGCAAGTAAATAAAAGAGCACAAAGAGGAGTATAAGTAGGTCATGTGTACCATCATATTGGTGTAATAAATATATAATGGAATTTTTTAATATTAATATCAAGTTCATATGACCTAATCAAGTCAAGAAGAGGGCTAGTTGAGTGAAGAAGGCTAGAGGCCAGTTTGAGAGCGATAGATGTGTGTGAGGAGCTAAGGAAGAAGATCATAATATATTATATGAATAAAAAGGTATTATGAAATTGATCAAGTGTTTCAGGTGGTTGGGTTGGTTCTAAGACATATATGGGGTTGGTACCTCCTTGCAAGTTGATGCTTATTAAATCCTAGTTGAGTTGGTGCTTAGCTAGTTGGGGTTGATGTTCCATGTGAAGTGGGTACTTCACTAAAGTTGGTGTTTATCTTATAATATTGTTAAAGAATTTTTTTGAATATTGATTCACCCCTCTCTCATTCATTTATCTTCCAACAAAGATTACCTAAATTATCTATTTGGTGGCATGTGTAAAAGGTAAAAGACACAAAAATGGCCTAGAAAAGCTAGTTATATGCCTATTTGCAAGGTTTTAACTATGAAAATGCCTATAAACTAGTTGGGAAGGATTTTTAGGCCTATGTAGAGGTTTGAAATTATTTTAAAAGTCATTTAATAAATCTCCATGTTAATACAATAGGATTTAGGTTGCTAAATCAATCTAGGATAATGAATGTTCCTCACTTATAGAAGATAGATAATGTTGTAGACCTTTCAAGGCTACCTCATTGTGTGAAAAGCTTTGGATAGTAATTTAGGCTCTCAAGAACACTTGTGACAAACATTTAATGTCCACCAATAATCATTCATGAGTATTATGCATAGGTTTAATCAAATCATGTAGCATAAATGATGAGATATGGACCATTAAACCTATGCCTAGCCTATAAAAGACCTAAGAGGACTCTAGAAGAATAATCAATATAAAATATCTCTCAGAATATCTAAATGTGACTATAAATAGCCCTTGGAGGCCTAAAAAAAACCTATTATTCCATTGGATAAGTAAGCAAATAGCTTCATATGATTTCAAGCTCATGAGGAATAACCACACCATAACAAAACCTATAAGATCAGATTTATGGCTTCTCAAGAATTAGCTAGATGTCACAAAGATTTATTGGAGTTAGATAAATTATAAGATAGGAGGAATACATATCAAATTATTTTCAAGGCATGGTGACACAAGAATAAGTTAATGATATAAGGAGAAGACTATGTGTCAACACTCCAAATTGTAATTACTCCTTCAATAAATGCATTGTAACTCTTCAAAAATGCTCCTACACCACCTTGATGAATCCTCACCAAAATAAGTGCACACATGAAAATAATATGCTTTCATATTTTTTATTTATAATATTTCTTGTTTGTAACTCGATTCATCATGAGATGACACATTTCATAGGCTTCTCCAACATCCATCTTATCTCTCATTCTCATTCTCTTTTATATGTGCTACCTTATTTGACATAGTAAGGGATCATCAACCTATGTATGATTAATCCTAATCATGTGAACACTTTTAATTGACTTTGATATGAATACAAGTTAATTTCTAGCCTCCTTAGTGGTACAATTAGTATATATTTTATGGTTAGTTGATTAATGTTAGTAGTAGTGTCATATCTCTCTCTCTCATTTGTCCTATCTGATTACTTATTTGTAGGTTTTAGTCATCTTATCTAGTCATTCATTATATAAGTATGAATATTTCTTCATTATTATCTTCTATCATACATATTTATCATCCCCTCTTAGTTATTGTCTTAAGTTTCACCTTCATACTAAAATATTGATGCTTAGAGGCTCATATTGAGTTGTTTGATAGGTTTCAATCCTTATTCATGTTCTTAGTATAGTATATTCAAGTGGAGGGAGTTAATTTGGTGCATCACCTCCTATTTACTTGTTTTAAATCATTTATTCCCCCTTTCCCTTATAATAAATAGGCTTAGTTGTAGTTTCAAGGTGAAACATCAAGGGAGCTAGCCCTATCTAGAGATTCACCTTATTATTAGGTTGTTCATAGCCTAGAGGTGTATCCATGCTATCACCTAAGTGAAGAGGTTTTAAAAACCTTGTCAAGGGTGAAATTTAGTGTGATAATAGTTTTTTCATGCCTAGTGGGAAAAGGATTTCATCCATTAAAGATTTTTTGATGTTGATATTCAATACATCAGATTTTGGAGGTATGAACACAAGCATCAATGACGACTCCAAGTGAACCACAACTGGTATAAGTAGTCCAAGTATCTACAAATTATAAATTGGTATGTATTTTCATCATTAATTTAGCCAAAATTCATACTCTATGCATTCACATTATTCATATCAAATTGATATCATTCATGGATTCACCCCTAATGGCCCTCAAATAGAAGCATATCAACCCTATCAATAGTATTAAATGCCCCTTCCCACTCCAAATTAGCCTCTTTGGTATTAAAATTATCCATAAATTCATCCTTGTCATCATAGTCACATTCCTAATTAATCCCTCTTAGACTTCAAGCAAACCCTTTTATACATTAAAATACAAATGAGAGAGATTGATAAAGAAGAATAACTTAGTCTGATTGTTCCAAATCCTCTCATTCAAAGTGAATTGATTTAGATGATGAAGAGTTTAGTGAATTCAACTAAGTCTAGGTGGGTAGATATTGAGAGCATTAATTTGTAAATGCTAATTAATTAGGTGTTAAAAATAAGATGCTTGATTTAATGTATGGAGAATAGAATAGTACTTGAAGAGAGGAAACAAATTCAATATCATTAGTCTCATATGCTCTCTCCTACTCTAATTCAACCTTATTTTTTTCCAAATCTATCCCAAGTTGTAACATACCATCCATAAAAGGTTATTCCTATGTCCTTTATCCACTCTTCCTCAAGAATCTAAAACCCTTCCACCATGGAGACTTTATTAGACTATGACCCCTAATTATATCATGCCAACCCTTAATAAATAACCTTATCCTATGCATGTCCAAAGTCAATAAAAATATAAGTATATAGAGGTAAAACCAAGGGAACTCCCATGTCTCTCAAGTCCTTCACCCACCCTTCAAGTTGTATCTATCCATGAAGTTTAAGATAAATCAGAATTTGATAGAATGATTGGGGAGTGGAAGGAGAAGAATGGAGCATCTTTAATATAATTTCCTCCTCCACCTCTCCAAGAATCCTTTAATGAGCCTAATACTCACAAAATACTAAGATATAATGAAACTCTATCAAGTTTCAAGAAATCCAATGAGTTTTCTTTCCCTCCCACTCCCTCCTTTTATTAAAGAGAACCTATTGCATTGAGGGAAAAATATGAACATTCAATTAAAAAGGAGAGATTATTAATAAATGATGATGAGGTGGTTGTCCTTGAGAATAAAATTCATTCAATTAAAATTGAACCTTAATAAGGCTATGAGGAAATTTATTGTTGTGTATATGATGAAAAAATCCTTTTTTTTAGTACCCCTTATCAAGAGGAAGGAAAATTAGTTTTCATAGATGAGGAGAGATCTATATATTCTAGCCAATAGTTAGATAATCTTTAAGATGTCATAAATGATCAAGTAGATTAATCTAGTTGGTATGGCTTTGATTTTGGTGAATAAGAAGACAAATCAAGTTTGGTACAAGAGAATCATCATGAATTAGACCTTAGGTGGGAAGATGAACTTCCACTTTTCATGGAGGAAGAGGAATACCAATCTAATTGTCATGGATTGAGTCTTGATGAAGGGGTTCATGATGATCATTCAATGCTTGATCAAGTTGTAGTTGGGTATGAGAGGAACCTTGTTGAAGACTTCTTGGTCATTATCCTTGTTGAGCCTCATGAACAAGATGATTTTTTTAAAGAAGTGGTAATGGCTTCTATTGAGCAAGAGATAGATATTAAAGAAGAAAATTTGCATTTATATCATGATTATATTGAATATTTTGATGTGCATGACAAATATGTTGTCCCTAAATATAATGGTAAGAATGAGATTGAAGTTAGAATACTTTTAAGCAATCGAGAAGAAGCTTACTTTTGTGAAGAGCTATAAATTTTTTGCTCAAGCTTGGATAGTAAACCTACAACCCATGAGGAGAATGCTAAGATGGTTGTCTTGGATAATGAACATAATGAAAACATGAGTGAGAAGGATCTTGAATAAATCATCATGGTTTTTATTCTTATTGAATCATATGAACAAGTTCAATAAGATCTTAATGACATGTGACATTCCTATTTGGACATCTTCAAGGAATTTGGATATTTCAATAGGTTAACACCTCTAAGACATAATGAAGTTTTTAAGAGGTGTAAAACTCTTAGAAAGTCAATAAGACCTACAAATCATCACCAAGAGTTTCAATTTCTTGTTGTACCAAGATAGGAAGGATATGATACTCCTCAAGGTGAGCAATAAGTAGAGCTTAAGGAGACAATAGAATTTGAGGTTGTTGCTGCCCCCATGAATCAAAGTGTGGTTACATTGGAGGTCTCTCTCATTGACAAAGAAAAGTATGATGTAGGCTCTAAACTTTAAGATGAATTTTTATTTATAGGAGCCATGTTTGTTATTATTATACCACTTGAAGACAGGCCAAAGACATTGGCAACGAAGGAAAATGTTCATAGAGAAAACCCAATGATCCAAAAGTAACTTTCCCATCACTCCAAGTCATCTCATGAAGGAAATATTAGAAATGTTTATATTGACCTAGGAGGATCATAACTTAAAGGTTAGTTATATATAGTACTTTATTGTTTTGTCTTTCCTAAGTTCTTATTAGCACAATGAGTGTTTTGTTTGTTTTGATTGTTCTATTCATGTGTTTGTCTCTTGATTGTTATGTGTATTGAAGGAAGTGAGCTATTTCATCCTTTTCAAGAAGTTGCAATCATCTCTCAAGGTCTAAGTCATATTTTAATTGAGCAATAAGTGACCCCCTAGCCCAATAGATGCAAGATGGTAACTGGTTTAGATGCATAACAAGTATATAATCCCAAGAGGACACTAAAGATGTTAGCCAAAATTGGCTACCATGAGCGAGTAAAATTCAAAAATTAACTAGGTGCACTAATTCCCTTTCAAATGAAGTCTCAAAAGGCCTTTTACAATAGAGTTTAGTAGAATTTAAGGTATATTTGATAAAGTTAAGATTTTTAGAAAGATTAAGGTTAATGTTTTGCCTAATATAGACCTTCCCAAATCCTCTCCCTTTCAAAATTATTCATTATAATAGGTAATAGGGTATAATTAAACAAATTTAACCTTGTCATGGATAGAAAAATCATGTGAATGGAGTCTTCTAAATGAACATTAAGTCTTATATGTATTTTTGCATAGTAAAAGCCTTTTCATATTTGGTCAACATCTTTCAATCCTTGTAATAGCATATATAAGTCAAATATAGAGTTATTTATGTCTCTTTCACCCTTTTAAACATTTTTAAATAATTTTCAATGTAAATATGATTAGATATAGGTCATATATGGCAGTCTCAAGCTTAAAAGAGTAATGATGGCTCACAAAATCATTATAATCACATTTACTGGGATATGAAAGAGATTTAAAATGAATTTTAAATTATTTATAGGTGTATGGGACATTTAATAAGTTTCATAAAGGTCAAATAATTATTGAAAATTTTTACATAAGTTCAAGAAAGCCAAAAACATAATCTATTTCTCCATTGGGTTCGTTATAGGCTCAAGAAGGCCAACTCGTTTATGAATTTTATGCATAGGAGAGAGAGATTTATATTCAATACACTTATGGGTTGATAGGGTCACTTGTTCCATTGAAAATATAGGCATTATTTATGTTTTTTAAGGTCTATGCTTTATGAATAATCGTTAAGATCATAAGGTGCCTTTAAACCCTCCTAAAACCCTACATGCATGGTTTCTCTCATCTCTATGAGTTTGGAAGATTATGGATGAAAATTGGAAGATATGTGATCTTATAAAAGGTAAAAATAACCCTCTCATTCACCATTACTTGGCACGTGTGAGCATATAATATAGAAAAAAATGTTGTGTTTCTTCTTTTTGAAAATGGTAGGTAGGGTTGTTGAGGGTAGAAGATGTTTTCAAGCAGGAAATTGATGGTTTTAATTTGGGAAAAATTTTATTTGGTATATTGTATTCAAATTAGGTAATTTTAATGAATTATTTGATCCTAAATATTCCAAACATTAATAAAATGTGAAATTATAGGTTTGAAGGTGTTGAGAAAGTGAATATTTTATACCAAATGGGGTACTCTTTAAAGATTTTGGGATTGAAACTAAAGTAAAAACATTTAGTTTACATCTATAATAGATTATCAAACCACCTTAATACCTCCTTTATATTTTTTAAGGTCACCAAAGAGCTCATCAATGCCTAAAATACCTAAAACTCCTCATAAGCATAGTGTTCCTTCTAGGTTGCAGGTGTATGGATGAAGAGAAAAGGTAGGTTGATGAGAATGTGAGATTTTATAACATGAAATTAACTGAATAAATTTTTAATATGGTATTAAATCCTATCAAAATATTGCTATACCCCCTCAAGGCAAGTAACAATCTCAAAATGTCAAGAACGTTGTAAAAACACAAATGCCAAACTGACTATGCTTATGGAGTTTTTACCTTGAAGAAACCAATGAGGAAAATTGGTTTCTCATATACTAAGGATAATATATATCATTCAATAAAGGATTTAAAATTTTAATAAGGGATAGTAACACTAATAAAATATCATTCATGATCAAGATAACCCATTATGAAGAAGATGAACACCTACAAGCCTACTTCTAAGAGCATGAGGAAAACATGCAAGTTATGAGGAAAGTTAAGGAATGAAGACTTTGGTAGGGTGAATAAAATATTATAATATGATAATAAAAGGTTTTAAATTATTTAAATAATAATAAAATGTATGTGGAGGTGTATAGTTAGTCTTAACAAATGACCACCTATAGCTCTCTTGAGTTTCTTGTCAAATTGACCATACAGACCTATAAAATGATCTCAATGAATCTCCCAGGCTGAGTTAATATGTATAGAACCTATTTAAGGGTTATTATATATGTAAATATGGTGATAAAAGTACCATTAATCTCTTCATAGGCTATCAAGACAAGAAGGTTCAAGAAAAGGGCTTGACATATCTAAAAGGAGACCTATAACTTTATGTGAACAATAGGAGAATAAAGGTGAATTTTGAATTGATAAAAATGTTTTAGGGTGGTTTAAGTGGTTAAATTAATCTAATTATTTATTTATATTTTTATATTTTTCATATAAAAATATAAATAAATCAAGAAGAAACATTCTCAAATCTAGGCAAGAGATAGGCCTAATGAAGACCTCTAGGTCTATTCTCAAGAATGTGAAGAGAAAATGTGCAATATTTATATTGAGTTTAGGGTTTATATATATAATAAATTTTTATTAGGTCCTAAAAAAGGTTAAATTTTTTATTAAAATGTGTTAATTGATAATTAAACATCAAAAATAGGATATTAGGGCTAAAATGTCAAATCTATCAATAAACCCTCAATATAGGTCAAACTAGGTGTTGAGTTATTTAAAGGTTCAAACCTTGTTGGAAACCACTTATAGAAATTATTGGAAGTGTATCATACCTCATAGAGTCATATAAAATTAAAAACAAATGTTTTTATTCCCCTTTTTATTGAAAATTTCACCTTGACCTCCTTAACATGCCTAGACAGTCAAGAAGAGTCAAATTCTTCAGGTGAGAAGTAAAACAACACATTGAATGGGATAAAAATTTCCTATGGATAGTTGAATAAAATTATGTAATCAAACTTAGTTTCATTGGTCAAATATTTTAAGGCCTAGTCTTTATGAATGATTGATAACAAGATCAACACCTCATAAGATGCTTAGAAGGTTTAAATGACCTGATGACTATGTTTACTCTTAAAATGACTTCAAATGCAATTTTTTGGTCTTAAGATTATATAAATTTCATCTTTAGGTTCTAATAGTACATAAATAATTTATTTTTTGGCACATGTGAAAGGTAAAAGACATAGAAATGGCCTAGAAAAATTGGTTATAGGCCTATTTACAAGGTTTTAATTGTGAACAGGTATATAAACTACTTAGGAAGGATTTGTAGGAATATATAGGGATGTGAAGGCATTTTATACGTCATTTAATAAACATCCATGGTGATCCAATATTTTTTAGGCCCATAAAGCAAAATAATATAATGATTGATCCTCATCTTCTTAAGAGAGATAGTGTTGTAGACCTTTTAAGGTTACCTCATTATGTGAAAAGCTTTAGATAGTCCTATAGGCTCTCAAGGACACTTTTAAGAAACCTTTCATACCCATTAACAATCATTAATTATTATTATTCATAGGTTTTAAGAACTCATGTAACATAAATAATAATATATGGACTATTGAACCTATGCCTAGCCTATAGAAGACCTAACATTACTCTAGAAGGCTAATTAATATCAAATCTCTTTGAATCTGCCAAAAATAAGTCATTCATATTTTATTTAGTGATGTATGCCACCTTTAAGGAGATATTTTGATATTGATTAATGTAGTCCTTAATAGTCCTAGTATAGCACAAATTGGCTAGTTGACTAAAGTAGTTTTTACAGATTTTTATGATAGTGGAGATGCAACTCCTTAGAAAATACCAACCATGAAATTGGGACATCCTTATTTTTCTTTTGAGTACACAACCAATGAAAATGAATGGCTCAAGTTCTAGATATAGAGAGGCCATAACCACATTTTTTGAACATGGATTTGGATGTAGATCAAATAAATTTTCAATTTGAGTATGCCAATTGAGTGTATCATTAACATCAAACTTGTACAAGTCCACTTTTGGCAACATCAGCTAAGGGCCAAAATTACTTTTGGTATTGTTTGGAGGAGGAAAATGAAACTGAAGTGGTTGAGTGTTATTTTTTAGTGGTTGAAATGACAAGTTGGCTAATCACCTAGATATTTGTTGTAATTGATCTATCATATTATCTAAGTCCCCTTTCAACCTTGTAATGTCCCCTTGAACCATGTCAAAATCATCTTTTTTCACCATGCCCTCAAATCTAAATTAAATTGTTTAGCTACCTCTAAAATATATGGATTAGAATTTATAGACTCCTTTTCATCCTTGTGATTACTCAACTAACTCTAAAATAGATGGATTAGAAGTTATAGACTTCATGTCATCCTTTGATGATTTTTTAGATTTTCTTTCCCTTTCCCATATCCATGAGTGTTTGGACTAGACATGCATAAACCCTAGGAGGGTTTTAGCCCTAAAAAAATATACAATTGGAATACATTATTGTGATCATCTCATTCAGATGAATCCAACTATTACTATTATGCACAAGGGTGAAAAAAAATTATCCAAAAAAGTGTAGCGATAGAATATACCATTGTGATCAAATCCAATGTCTACTAATTTTCATAAGGTAAAAAAATTCTAGACTTATCTTTTTTTACCAAAAAATTGTTTTTTTATTTTTTGTAAAAAACCCTCATGAACAAAACTATGGTGACAAAAAAAACCAATTCCTCTTGGATCATAAGTTATGTTTTTTTTGCCCTTCTAGTGCTCAAGACACTAGATCTGAAGAAAAATATACTACACTATATAAACTTGCCCAAATCAAAGCTCTGATATAATTGTAAGAAAACTACTTAGATTATTTGCAATAATAGAATTATATATGGCATACTTAAGAGTATAATAAGTAGATCCACAATAACATTTGGAAAAAGAGAAGAATACTTGAATATTATTACTGAGCCACTTTGATTGTCAAACCTCCAAAATAATGCAATAAGAATAGAATGCATAGTATTATTATAAAATAAGAACCTCTACTTCCTATATATACTATACTTAGCTATGGTTATTCTATACATTGACCATATTAATAACAATAAGAAATGCAACAAGCTAATATGAAGGTGTGTAAGCCACAAGTCAGCCACACATATCCCTAGACACATTATAGGTTAAGGGCATAACATCATTTCATAAATATTAATGGTGATACAATAGGTTTTAAGCCCCTAAAAAAATTAAGATAATGATTGCTCCTCGTCTACATAAGAGAGATAATGTTGCAAATATTTCAAGGTTACCTTATTGTGTGAGAAGATTCAAATCATCGTATAATCTCTCAAGGACACTTTTGAGAAACCTTTATTATCCATTAACAATCATTCATGGGGATTATGCACAAGTTTCAATAACTCATGTAGTATAAATGATGAGATATGGACATTTGAACCTATGCCTAACCTATATAAGACCTAATAAAACTCTATAAGGCTAATCACTATCAAATCTCTCTCACAAATATCTTAATGTGACTAAACATATTCTTTAGAGGCATAAAATAAACATGGTGTGCCCTTGGATAAGCAAGCAAACAAATTTAGATGATTTCAAGTTTATGAGGAAGAACCACACCATGATAAAACCTACAAGATCAGATTTAGGGGTTCTCAAACATGGGCTAGATGTCACAAAGAGTGATTGGATTTAGATACATTCTAGGATAGGATGAATATGTAGAAAATTAATTTCAAGGCATGATGACACATGGAGAATTCAGTGATACAAGAAGAAGACTATGTGCCAACACTCCAACTTGTAACTGCTCATTTAATAAATGCATTATAACTCTTTAAACAAGCTCATGTGCCACCTTGATGAATCCATCACCAAACTAGTTGAACACTTGTGGATAAGATGCTTCAGGATTATTTCTATGTAGGCTTTATTGTTTATAACTTGCTTCATCATGAGATGACACTTGTCATGGGCTTCTCTAATGTCTATCTTCTCTATCCTTCTCATTTTATTCTATATGTACTAACTTGTTTGACATTGTAAGAGATACTCAACTTAATTATGGTGAATCCATACTCATTTGAACACTTTTAATTACGTTTTATATGAGTACAATATGATTTTCAATCTCCTTGATACTGTAATTAGGGTATATTTCATAGTTAATTGATAAATGTTAGTAATAGTGTCATATCTCTCTAATTTGTCTTATCTTCTTACCTATTTTCTAGTTGTAGTCATATTATTAGGTCATATGGAATGTAGTACATGGTCATTTATTGGCTAAGTGTGGATATTTATTCATTAGTGACTTATATGAGACCTCTTGATCATCCCCTCTTAGTTATTATCTTGATTTACACCTTCATATTGAAATATTGAAGTTTAGAGGCTAATATTGAGTTAGTGTGATAGGTTTTAGTCCTTATTCATGTTCTTAATTTAGTATAGTCAATTGGATGGTGTTAATTTGGTACATCACTTCCTATTTACTTAATTTTAGTCATTTTTACCCCCTTTTACATTGCAATCAATAGGCTTAGTTGTAGTTTCAAGGTTAAGTATCAAGGAAGCTATCCCTATCTAGAGATTCACCTCATTTATTAGGCCACCCATAGTCTAGAGGTGTCTCCATGCTATCACCTAAGTAAGGAGGCTTTAATAAACTCCTCAAGGGTGAAATTTAGTGTGATAATATTTACCATTTATATCATTTATTTATCTTAATATCTAGTTAGGCATAGCATTTTGAACCAAATACCCTTGACATTGAGTGTTGATTACACAATATGTGGACACTATTTTATAATTATATATTACCTCAGTCTTGTATACTTGAAAAAATCAAACCTTGCTTGTTCCTCTTAGTTCTAGACCTTTTCCACTTCTATAATTCTTGCATCTACTCTATCTTTTTCTCCTTAGCCTATATCTTAGTTCGACTAGTCTTATGTTTATGAAATAGACCTTATCTCTTGACCATAATTATTAAAATTTACTTATCTTCCATCTCTATAAGTTTTTAACTTGTACTTACTTTTTTACTCTATGGACACTAACATTCGATACAAACACTAGTGTTGATGCTAGTGTCCTAACTCGACGTAAGTGTATACTACCCTAAAGTCATCGAATTTTCAAATGAAATGTATCTTAATGGTTAGCCTAAGTTATTTAATGGGGGTTATTGCTCCAAAAATATTAATATAAATACAATTTCAATCCTCATTAATTTCACACCTAACAAAATATTAAGGAGATAAAGGTAAGCTATCAAAATCACTCTATCAAACATTCAATTTAACAAAGCTTTATTATTTCCACACCAGTCATAAGTATAACACATCTACAAGTTTGAAGTAATAAAGGATCAACCAAAAAACCTAATTTTATAATTTATAATTTAGGTCACTCTTGTAGTTTATTTCTATATGTTTCATGATTCACACATAATCCAACATGTAGGAGAGAACTATATGAGTTTGAGTCCCTCTTTTGAATTATTGGGTATGTAGGTATCTCCCAATGATAATAGGGTATTTGGGGCTAGCTCAACATCATGTGGTCACTAACCCATTTTTCTCTAAGGTCATAATGAAGATGGAACCTAGGTTTTTGTCATTTAACAAGGAATGATAGTCCATGACCTAGATATGAATACACTAGAGTGAATGTGAAATAAAACCTAGAAGCATCTAGGTGGTCATATCTTTTTCCATCAAGTATTATGTATGGGACACTTGTGTCAAACATATAAAATAGTATATATGAAATCATACCAGGTTAATGTTAGTGTTTAGAACTCCAAAAGTATTAGATCTAGAATTTGATGACTATTCCAGAACTATCTTCCATCTTGCTTCCTACCTATTTTATATCTACAAACATTAGAATCAACTAAGTATATTACTTATTTATAATTTCCATACATAACTTAGTTATAATTTTAATATTTAACCTATTCTTAGTATAATAAATTCATTGTATAATTATATATGAGTTTAGCAACTAATTAGCCTACTATATATCTAAGTATCACCCTTGTTCCATTTAATTTATATATGCCCATTTAATAAATATAGGGATAATAATAAGATGACTAAAAACTTATATTTGAGAATCCTCCAAAGGAATCAAGTTCACAACCTGGTGATCACCAAAAAAATAAAATATTTTACAATCCTTTGTAAGACCATTATCAAAAGCAACCAAAAGTCTACATGGCATATAATTCTCATCCTACTCCCTCACATTATGATCACCCACTCAATATTATTATTGGTACTTACACATGAGATATGGCTCCTATGGTTTAGATACCTTATATTTCCTTTGATGATAGTGAAATTAAGGATGATGAATCTGATCTTAATTTTCTATTCATTAGATCATATATTTATCAACACCTCATATGAAATGTTATGATTGATAATGGTGTGAGTGAAAAAATTTACACCGTTACATTACTTACACACTCGGGTTATACTCATCATGATTTACACCCCTCTATTAGATCAGTTAAAGAATTTATTGGGACCTCTTAGAAGGTTCTTGGTGAGATTGACTTACCTTTACAAGCCAGTCCTACACATGTGGTTACTACCTTTTAAATCATACCTTCCATGAGCATATTTTATATATTATTATGAAACACTTGGATCCATACACTTTGAGTAATGCCTTCTACAATGCATGGGTGTGTTAAATACATTCATTCCAATCAGGTAGTTACAATTTATATAATTCCATATGGGCATCCTCTTTAATAATATAAACTTATACCCAAACAACTAGCTATCAATGCTAATAAGGCTAATTCAATTAAAAAGAGTGAGCAACAGACAATCCCCTTTACTAGGTGTCTAGTACTTGAGAGACCATTAAATCAAAGACATATAGTGGATTTCATGAAATCCCCATCTTCTACTACACACCATGTTTAGATATCTAGAGCACCTCCAAATGTACATATTACTAATATTCCAAATAAATAAATAAATACTCAATGATGGATTATAATAACCCTTACTCCTAATATTAATTCATTAACATAGAGTCCTATTATATATACATAGGATACTATTGATACCATAGTGACAAATATTACACCTATACATGTGCCTCAATAACATAAATGGATTATTACACTAGGTTCATAGTGGAGAAACATATATGACCATCCATTTCATGGAATCATAAGATAATTTATCCTTTTTAAAAAACCAAAAATAAAAATAAAAAACATTCAAAAAATCCAAAAACGTTTTTAACACCTACATGTTCCACTAGCTCCTTGGCATCTATGTTTTAGTTCCATGTTGATGGATGAAATATTTTGTTACTCATACATACACGTGTGTCACACTTCTACTTGAGTGTGATACAAGCATACACAAATACATGATCTATTCTTATTTTAGATGTCTTTCCTTCCCTCTACTCATGTCATGTATAAATTGGGAGCATTTTCTTCTTTGATTTTGATACACATATGTTATATGGTTTGATGATCACATTTCATTATCGTGTTTGAGCTTGCATATGTAATTATACATGCCTTTATCTATGATTTTTTCTTACAAAAAGTAATTGATATGATATAAACTTGATGTTTTTTCCAAATATATTGGATCTATGGGCTACTATGACATGTTTATGTTGGTTGCTTATTCTTTACTTTATACACTTTTTTGAGTGTCTTGCCTTGATATTATATTCCTTATTTGAGAATTTTAGTATGATACTTTAATTTTGGCCCCCATGCCTATGTATGTTTTCATTAACATTTTCATATGTCATTATTTATTATATGGACATTTGAATATGTCAGTCTTACTTTTATAGATATTTGACTAAGTCATGTCCCTTCAATTATGTGGCATTTGAACACCCCCCTTATTTTTGGTCTCTTTGGACCATTTCCTTTTGACATGATTTTGAGTGCTCTTGTGTCTATGATTTTTTTTTCTCTTTGAGCTTGTATTGTTACTATTTATACATTGTCATGATCTTTATCATACATCATAGGCCTTCATGTGATCACATTGGTTCTATGTGTTTCATTGATACATTTACATAAACATGTTCCTTCATACATGTTACATGGCTACATTCATAGATTATACAATTGTCTTATCATTTTTAGGTGAGCTACCTATGATTTCCTATCTTTCCCTCACCTTAAAGGGGGGATTATCAGTGAGGGCATGTCATAGAGGCATGTTTTCCACACTTCGCATAGTTTTTGGATTTACTATGGGCATGATTTGGAAGCATGTTCACATTCATTTAGTATATTAGTGTTTATATCATTTTTTAGATTCATTGGGGGCATGTCATATGGGCATGGATTCCACACATTCACAGTAATTAGATTCATTGGGGGCGTGATTTAGAAGCATGTTTTATTAATGCAATTTTTATGCACACTAAATCATGAATGATGTAGCCTCTAAAATTTTGGGATCTCTATAGAGGTAAAATCCACTATGATGAATGAGTTTCAGGTATGTGTTAAAATGACCAGGTGGTACAATAATCGATTGAGAATGCAACTTGTTAACCCGGTGTGCATAGATGAGTCAAATCTAAAAGAAACCAAAATATTATTTGAGTTGGATGGGTGATAGTCTAAGATAAGGTGGGTAAATCTCAAAATAAACTCAAGAGGGAAAGTAGATAATCAATAAAGGGATTAATTATAGGTTGGTCTCATATATGGACAAGTATCTTTGGAACTAATGCTTATATCTAACAACTATTATTTACATACATATAAACACAATGAGGGAGTCTGAGGGTAAAGGATATAGTAAAATCCAATATCTTAGACAAAGGTTGCTCTTATTTAGAGAATCTAATGTTTTCCCTTATAATTAAGTATTATAACTCAGATTAAGGAGGTATCTAATATAGTTGTTTCTCACTTTAGAAGGCTATATCATGAAAGACACTTGTACACACTTAAATAAATGAATCAGTCAACCTTATTTATTATAATTATCAATATTAGCCAATCTTCAAATGTTTGTTGCACATCTTATAATAATAATAATAATAATAATAATAATAATAATAATAATAATAATAATAATAATAATAATAATAATAATAATAATAATTTGTGTTTTCACACCTCAAATTATTGAATTAACAATAGGGAAGTAATCACAATCAATCACACAAATTTGGAGAAGAAACTCATTAACATAGTTACATAACAATCAAAATATTTCTTCATGTATTAAATAAAATTCTAACTCCCTTTTAAATGGGAAAGTTAAAATTATTTATATATTTTTGGATGGGTTGCCTCATCCTCCAAATTCATCCAATTACATGTTAATTATTATAACAATACTTATATTCAATGTAGATTTTACATGTACAATTTAAAATGGACAAAATTGCATCTCTAAAATAAGATGCATATTATAAAATCATGCAACATGTGCATGTTACAATATTACATAAATAATGACTACATGTATCATGAGTATAGTATAAATATAAGAAAGATTCAATTACATGCATTAATTCTCATACGATAAATACATATAATATTTTCTTAGGAAGTTAATGTTTACTTGATGTTGGAGCTTGCATGGATGAGGGAATAAAACTTGAAGTAGTCGATGGAGTAGGAATGGTAGGTAGAGTTGAACTAAAATTTCCTATTTTAGCTTATTTATTTGCCTTAAATTATATATAACACTTGTTTTTTCAATCATATTGAGCTTTGATTATGTCTCAGTTGAGAAGGGACAGTCTGTGCACCCTAGACACTTTGGATAGTATGCATTCATTCTCCTACTTCAAAGTTATGAAGTCTAATTTAATGATTTGAACCTTCATGACCTTCTTCTTATAAGAAACAATCTCTTACTTAATCCCCTCCCTTGTTCATCCTTATATACTTTGTTTGAAATTTTCAATAGATGTCTAGAGTAACTTATCAAAACTAGCTATATCAATTAATTTTGTTGATGCGTCCCTTACATGAGACAATTTTAATTCTTACCAAATTCATATATATTACCTCTCATTCTCAACCAATTTTATAATTAAGGTGTGTGCACTAGCTACCCACTCATGACCCTCTTGTGTTCTAATAATTACCACATTAAAGGCATTGGCTACCTCAAGAGGACTCATCATATCTAAATAGCCAAAGGCCTTAGTTTTATTGTAAGTTATGAGAAAGTTTAATTTATTTTCATCTTCCCTCAAATAATTAAATAATATAATAGTCTTAATTAAATGGGGAGACATTTCTATATTTATTGTACTAATAGTGTTAGGAATGTTATACAGCCTAAAGGAAGCATTTTGCAAATCATCCTCTATTTCTCTAGGGATATGCATAATCTATTATTACTCCATCATTTGATTTAATTCCTACTAAATCTCTTGCCTAGTTTGATCAGTGCCTCTACGGAGTTCCATTAAGCCCTTTGTGTGTATATCCAAATAGGCTATAAAATATTCATTGTATGGAGATTTCCCAATTCTCTAATTCTTCCTTTTAGACAAGAAAAGTGCATCTTGTCTCTCTTTAAGGATTAGGTCTTGGCCAAACTCATATTAAATCTTTCTCTTCCTAACTCTCTAAATATTCCCTATATATTTGTCAAAAATGGATCTAACTATGGGAAGCTCCAAAATCACCAGGTTTAACCTTTGTGTAACTTAGGCCTTTAAGTCCTCTACCCATTATGGAATTATTAATTCCCAAGTGTCAGTTGGTTGAGTGTCTTATCTCATCACCCTTAAAAAAATATCCTTTGAAAAGAGCATTAAGGCCTACTTGGAAGAGATTTGGAAGAGATGGGAAGATGATATTTTACCAATCCAAGTTGTCAATGTGGGTAATAGGGTGCACAATGTAGATTGTTTTCCTATCTTCTCTTGTAGATGACACAATAGAAGTTAGATAAGCTCTGATATACTAGGTCATAAATAAACCATGATGGGTAGATTTGATAGATGATTTTTCACCCTAATCAAAAATATGTACTCCTATAGTTTTTTTGGAATGAAATTTCTTAACACTAGTAGCTCTTGTCAAAATTTAAGAATCAACAACAATAAGACTTGAAATGTTTACTCCAGTAGTTTGAGGGTACAAGGCTAAATTAATATCTATATATTACTAAAAAAAAGGGGGGGGGGGGTAAAGAAACATTATAGAAGGTAAACTATAAGCAATCATAGGACTAGGGACACCTTCTAATTTTTCCATTTCTATTGGTAGCTTAAATTTTATTCCTTTGAGGCTCATGACCTTAGACTTTGTAGGTTGTTCCTCCTCATCCTCTTTCAGTTCTTCTCCTTCACCCATAGGCCTTTTTTGTGACACTACCTCAATAGTTGAACTCAAATGTGTCCTAACTATTTGAGGAAGGTTCCTAGGAGCTCTTTGCCTCTTGTAAACCATGATTCTTGTCTTATCAATTGAAGAAGTGGCTTAGGGAGTAATAGTAGATGAAATATATACCTTCAAATTTATAATAACTATACTTATATTAGGAGGGATAGAGTGTGATAAATTATAAGAATCAACATTAATTGGATCCCTTGCTCTTTCAAGATAGCTAGTTGTAGTAGGGTCCTCCTCCAAATCCTCTTCTTGATTCACAATAACCAAAGCATCTTAGGATGTAGGTTGGTAAATTTATCCTTTTGATTGAATCAGATGAGAGGGGTACAAGGACCAATAATTAGTTGAATCACATCCACCTATATGTTGAACTTAAGTTTGAGCCTCAACAATTATGAGTGATGGGTCTTTTTGGATTTCCCTTAGAAGGTCTTATATATCCCCAATCATATGCATCTTGGTTAAAACCTTAGAATCATAATTGGCATTCAGTAAGATGAAGTCATGCATGTAGGGCACATGCTTATATGGGATGCCCAAGCTAATGACATATTTATAAATTATCTCCTAGGTCCTAATATCGGTGTGATAGAGATACTAATGAATAAAGTTCCCTTATGCCTCCAATAGCATCAAAGTGATTCCTATTTATGTAATTTATTTAGCCTAAAATCATATAAGATCCATGGAAAATGCCTTTGTACTTATTCTAAATATCTTCATATATGTTCCACCAGAGTTCATATGCCATATCTTATTCTATGATCTTATATAGAACATACTTGAGAAAGCACAAAGGTCCTACCTTGGTTCCCTTAATCATTATCATTCTATAATCTTGATAAATCTAGTAGTCTCCCCTTACATATAATGTATTCTTAATAATATTTGAGACTTAAGCTAGTGGTTCCTCATGGATGGCCCTTTAGACTTGGGGATAGTTGTTCTCAATAATTTGAAAATATTCCACATATAAGAGTAAATGTACAAGTAGGAATAAAAATTTCATACTCTATTCTTTATACAATTTGGAGCTCATCTCCAAAGTGATCCATTATGCATGTAGACCATATGCATGATAGTATACAACAAGTAATACATTGTGAAGAAGTGATCACTGACTGGCCTCTTATCTTTTTTAAATATTTTCATTTGGAGTTTGACACTAATGATCTCACCTAGGGCAAAGGTCAATTTTTATGTTATAATGAGGTCTAGTAGTGGCATCCATTCCAATCAAAGATAATGGATGATGGAACATACATACAACATATTCAATAAATCTATCCCAATGTGAATTCCTATTTTGAATTTGGTGATTGGCATTAGAGAAGTAGATTTAAGGCTTACCTTCTCTCTTAATATTACCCATCTTCTTAATTCATCATCAACTTTGTTGCTCTTTCTCAATAATGTAATCCTCATCCCCTCATAGGTGGCATATGCAAGTGGAAGCCATAAGTACCTTTGAAAATAATATCTCAAAATATAGGAAACAACCATCCTTTTATTTTCATGATGCAAGAATCTATCTGATACCTTACCTATGAATAATAAGTCCCAAAGTAGTTCAATTCAAGGCATCACTTCAAGCTTTACTAATGCATAATGTAATTGTTGATGTTTTAGGGGTATAAAATCCACCACTAGTTATTTTTCCTTAGTTTTTAAGTTTTTTTTTACATGAGTGGGATTCCACATTATCCACATTGTCCCATATATCTATGTAATTTACATAGTTATTATCAAAAATAGTCAAGTTAAAGATTGCATCAGTAAACTTAATTATATCTTTAATGTAGAAATTTGATAGTGGTATAGATCCTTTGTATGACCTAGATGATGAATTAATTTTTTATTTCTAGATTACTTTTGTAATTCATGTGATAATTCAATCGATACCTTGATGGAATCAATTCATAGGAAAACACATAAAACTAAAGCTTTTAGATCTTCATGGAATGTAAGTTCATTTAGGCTCTTTGATAATCAAAAAGAGATATATCTCATCATAATTTGATTATATAAATAAATGATGTCTATTTTGATTCAATTTATATGTAATTAATGTCTAATGGCTTCAAATTTATTTTACTCATTTAATTTAAATTTAGGAACTCATTTTATTATGTATGCCACATAAAATTCTCATGTGTTCAGAAAATGCCATATTATCATCCCTAGATAAGTGTTTCTTGGTCATTAGTTTCATATTGATGCAATTTTTCCATACAAAATGATCTCATAAGTTGGGTGTCATAAATTTTGTCAATTTCCTTTTATCTAAATCATGTGATGCCTTATATATGTGAAACATGAAAACTCATAGATTTCACATGTTGAAAATTTTTCCATAATAGTCCTTTGCCATTTATCATGAATTTGTGAAGAAAAAAGTAGCAAAAACTAAGACACATGAAGATGCAAAGACCAATATGAGTGATGTAGAAAAGACATGATGACCAAATTAGTGAGAACCTAAAAGTAGCGAAGTATGAAAGTTGTGAAATTCCAAAATCCATGACATGAAAAAGTTAAGACAACTAGAACTCATGAATACCAAATCCATAAAAATCAAAAGTCATGGAGACTAAAATTTTTGAAGTGACAAAACACACCAAGTTCAAAATATGTGAAGACCAAAACACACAAAAACTAAAATATGCAAAGACAAAATTCAAAAAACACTACTTATCTATAAAAAATCCAATAACCATTAATAGTTTAGTCCAAATGACTCACATAAAGTGGAAAAAACCTTAATTTTGAGAAAATACAAATTTCATTTACACAAACTAGCACCCTTAATGAGAACCATCAACATGAGAATTAATAGTTTTGAAACTTAAAATATTGTTGAATACCCATATGATTGTCAATGAAAAGTATTTTTAAATTATAAATTAGGCTTTCAAACAATAATGGGTCCTTATTCTAAAAAAATGAGAGTGGGATGTGTCGAGTATAAAAAATGGTGACATACAAGGGGAATAATCATGAGTATTTGAGAACCCAAAATCTTTGGTTTCATAACTAAAAATCAAACATGAATCATACCAAAAAATAATAATTAAACCAAAAACATGAATACACTCTCAAAATTTTATGCAACATACTAACCTTTCTCATACCTTGGATTTGTGTGTGATGAAGTGATTTTCTTTTATCTTTGTTTTGAGAATTTTAGAAAAAACTTGGAATAAACTATATATTTCATTATGGGTTCTTCAAACCATATTAAAAACAAAGGAAACTTAGGTATTTCTCTATTTCTAGCTAGGCATCCATAGCCCTGATAGAGATACCTTTGATTTTCCCTTTCTCTTCCTTCCATAAGTTTGCATGGTGAGTGATAAATTGATCTTATTTCATCATGTGTGTCTTTGATCATCTTTAGATTTATTTTCTTTGGATTTATTAATCACTCCTAAGGATACATTAGTCTTCTTCTTCTCTCCTTTTTTTTATACTACGAATGGAAGAAGGGGGATTGGAACCACTATGAGATAATGTGTGTATGAGTAAAACTAAATTTATCAAAACATCCCTACCAACCACATCCATATCAATGGTTATTACCTCAAACAAGTATGAATGTGAAAAGTGTGTTTGACCCAATGAAATGAAAAGGATTTATAAATTTGTATGAAGTAATGAGAGCATATTTTACATACGTGATAAAAGTATTCAATTGTGATATAACCCCAGTTAATTTTCAATGCATACATAAATTCTAAAAATCTCAAACATAAAGGTGTAAAACCTACAAACAAACCAATTGTGTGTTCCATCTATTCTCTACCTACACTTGTTCTTCCTTTTGGACCTATCCTTATAGACTCAACATATAAACTTAAGCATGTATGAAAATCATAATGAATTGGATATTAGCTTAGTTATACTAGAATAAGTTGATCAAATTATCATGAAACAAAAGACATCTAATATATAAAATAGGGAACTAATCCAAGGAAATAAAAATGTTGAAAGTAGGGAAAGTTAATCTAGAATTCATCATACTACTATAGTGAAATAAAATGATAGAAAGGGAAACCTAACTAGGAAACCAGTAAACCTAATCTACTCATACCTCTATTACAACACTCATTATAATTCATGGAAATCCCCAGATGGTATAACCATGAATTAGTGCTTCAAAAACTTCCCATAAACTAGATATGTTAATTTCTTACCTTGGAAGTACCTTAAATAGAAAGTGTTGTTACCTAATATCTCTAATATTTGATAAGGATCGATCCATAAGGGGGTGAACATGTCATTTTATCCTTTCTTATTGTGAGATTTGTCCAATAAAATCACTAGATCAAATATTCTGAATGCTTTAGGTTTTAATATTCTATTGAACCATATTTTAACCAAGTCTTGATGATCACTAAAAAAAGTGTAAAGCTTATATCTTTAAAACTTCCATCTCTATTATTTTAAATCATTAGGACTCCACTTTCTCATTAGATTATATATATTCCTACATGAATTGATAAGTTGGTAGTTTGATCATAATTGGGAATTCTAGTTGGCATCTATATACTAGTAAGTATGGAGAAGACTTGACGGTTTATTTGTATCATTTTTGGTCTGACCATAGTGCATACTTCAGTAGATGATGCCACTTTATTGGTTTTTTTGTAGATAACTTCTTGATAACATCAATCAGATTCTTATTTGTAGATTCAACCAATCTATTTCTCTATAGGTAATGATTGGATGATGATATTATTCTCACCAAATATTTCACCCTAGAGGAGGTTGTTCAAGCCTCCTCTAGATTTTAGAAACATGGGAATATATATATAGGTATGTGGGTTTACCTATAGTAGAAGTAGACCTCTAGGTTTAAGGGATAGCTCCTTGAATTTACATTGAAGTGATTATCACATACACTAATCATTTATTTATAGGAAATGGGACAAAAGTATGCATGAAATAAATTTAATCGAAGGGGGTGATACACCATAAGTATTTCCACAATGCTATCATACTTATTTAACTAATAAATAAGACCTACAAACTAGGTTCAAATTCTTAATATGTTCTAACATAATTATTTTAATATAAAGGTGATATACATTAGATAACTCAAGGTAAGTATACTAGATATTATATTTATTAATCTAAGGACACTTGTATAATTTAAGGGAGATAAACACATTAGATACACTCTATATGACATGTTATAATGAGAATTCCTTGTACTAGACATGAAAAGATAAGGAGAAGCAAGGATATAATCACTAGACCTCACCATACATCACTTTGAACACTTAGAAAAAATGATGAACTCAAAACCAAATTACTTGTATTATTCAAAAGAAAATTACAACATCAAACTAAAAAGGCTTCACCATACATTGTTTTTAATTATTAGATAAGAGCCAAAATGGCAAGTACTTATATAATGTAAGAGAAGAGAGAGAATAATGAAGTCCAAGAGCCACAAAAAAAAATTGTCAATCTGAGAAGAGTTATATATGTAGAATAATGAAGCATGAGATAGACCATACAAGGTATATTTGGGAAAATGTCCCTTAAGGGCCTGAAACTCCTTCAGGTCTGGCATAAGACTCTTCATCTGCTTGCTTATAAATTGCCTTCATCATTTAGCCTTCTTTAAACACTCTAAATAATACTAAGGATATATGAGATCATATAACTATGAGTTAGGGGTTATAAATAGGCTCTAAAATGCATTGGATGTGTCTCTAATCATCAATATTATTTTGGCCAAGTGTCCTCATTGTTCTTTCACTCACCCTTCACACTTGGCACCAAGGTGTGATTTAATTTATCAAACCAAATCATACAAGGGAATGTATGACACTTTTTAAGAGCCCTCATGACCTTATATTCATCAGGCAGACCTTAAAAGGCCTCACAATTAGATTTTTCATCTTTTCACTTGGTGATCACTCTTTGTTCACTGTGCTAGTTTGGATTGGTTGAGATGAAGGTGTTAGTATAGGTACTTTTGAACTTAAATAATATAATAAATGTATATGTAATGTTATATTAGGTCCCAATATATCTCCCAAAATGATTTACATCTCTTTAAACCCTTAAGTACCTATAAAACACATAAATATATCAATAAAAGCTTTTTTCTACCCTATTCATACAAATAGGATATAACTCAATCCAATGGGAAGGAGACCTGGGGAGTCCTCTACAATTATAATGTCATTTAATAGTCAAACTATCCCTCCTAGATGTCTTTCCTTGTTCATCTTTTCCATCATATTATTACCAAGGGTTTTGGAGGGTTTAGAGTAGTTTTGACCTCTAAGGATTATTCATGAAATTATGGCATTCAAGCTATGAAAAAAATTAAAAAAAACTTGTTTTATAACCTCTTCATAATTCCCAATTCCTTAGGTTCCCATGATAAACATCCATATAGGTATGAGCCTTCAAAGTTGACTTCTCAGGTTGTTTCCTATATTTTATGCAATTCTAAGTTGGTCTAAGCCAATAAATGAATTTTATGTGATATTCCATGTAAAACAAAGGATATAAAACACCTTATGAATCCAAATTTATGTGTTATAATGCATTATAATTCTAACTTTGAGTTATAAATGGTATTGAGGCCCCCTAGGGCTTTAGGCTTAATTCATGCCTAATAGGTCTAGTCTGCACTTAGGACCTAAATCTCTCTCTGCATACCTTATTAGATTTTTGAGGATTCAAACATTATTTTTAATTTTATATAAAAATATCCATACCTTTATTTAAATTATTTAATCCTCCTTGACACTTCCTCTTATCACCCACTTCTCAAGCCTATAGACTTGAATGCCTAGAGTACCCTCTATCTGAGATAGAACAAAGGGTATCTCCCTAGTCTACTCAAGAAATTTGAAGGTTTAGGGAGATAAATAAAGTAATTAAGTAAATATATACCAATTTTAAGGGTTAGATAAAAATAATAACACCTTTAAATCTCATAAAATCTAAGACAAACTTTTTGAATGCTAACTGTGTGAGATTTCTGTGTGTTGACTACAAATGCACCTTGAGGATGGATTTCATACTCTATTTTCCTATGTTAAACATCATGTGAGAGTGAAATAATTTTCAAAAATATTTTAATCATTTCAAAAATAACCCATCATTGCTACACTCTTCATTTCATACATTCTATTTGGATAAGCCTAGTTGACAAGTAGTATGACTATGTAGTTTGCTAAAAAAATGGCCTACCTGTAGGTGTATTTTTCATGTTATCCATTATGTCATTGACATAATACATTATTTAATTTATTTAGGCTCATATTTTGGTTTAAAATTACCACCTCATGCTTTAATTTAGACCCACACACAACCTATTGGGTCCAACATGTATTGTCACCCTACAGTCCACTTATAGGTGTTATTTGTGACCAAGAGGAGGACTATAGGCTATGATATGGGTTGACATCCCATATTTAAAATTTTATTGATGATATATAAACCATCATTTCCATTTCCATTTCAAATAAGTAGTTATATGTGAATCCATACCTCCGTTAGGTCCTATATAACTATGAAGTTATTTGGGATTCAAAATCCTATAGATAACACTGAAGGACTATAGTGAAATATTGCATGAGTTAAGAATTCTCCATCATAATAATCCTATGTCTAAATAAACCACTTGTCATGACAAATCACAACCATTACGGTAGGGTTCCATAAGGGAAATGTTTATACCTATCAAGACTACAAATATTTCACTGTGGGAGGCTTGAAAGAAGTGTGAAAACCCTATTTTAGAAACTTTAAGGTAACTAGTCCCTAAAGTTAGTTTTTCCAAATTGAACATGATTATTCAGAACTACCTACCATTATATGACCTCAACATGAATAATATGACATTATTCAACTCCTCATCCTCCTATGAAGGCCTCAAACATATTTATATACTATCACCCCACATTCCCAGACCTTTGTGGCAACCTATAGGTGTGCACACAGTAATAGACAAGACAATAAAAGTGGAATATGGATAAGGTGCATATTTTTTAATATAAAATAAATCTTATACCCATTCAAGGTATTAAAATTAATCCTTTCCACCATGAGTGAATTTAGACAAGTCAAATTCTTCCTCTAACGTGTTTATTCTCTTGTGAGGAACCTGTAGAAGCACATTAATGGTGTAGGACTATGTGTGCTGGAAAACTAGTTGTCATAGCTAGTCTTATTCCATTTAGAGAGATTAGATTAAATGTTCATACTATAATATTATGCTCAAGACCTTATAAATATCCATGGATGCTAGATAATATTTCATACACCATGACTCAACTAACTATAAGAAGGGAATTGATTGTGTTGTCATTTTTGACTACAACTCCATTGATGATCTCCTCTAAGATTGAGTTTGGAAGGAATGAGGTGAAACAAGAGATGGGAGACATGAAATAAAACATAATAATCTTCTTTTAAAACCATTAAAAGGATAAAAACCTTTGTAATTATTAGAATATGCCTACTTTATACACAATATTTTAAACCTTTTATCACATACTAATGCTTTACATCTTGCAAGAACCCATCAAGACTCAATATCTTTGAGTGTACACCCTAATGGGTGAACCAAGAAAGGGGTGGGTAGACCTTTGGTGCTTTTCAAGATTGGTGTTCCTTTTTTCCACATTATTACCAATCCAACAAGCTCCCAAAACCATTCCCTAAGTTATTTCTTCTCCCTTGAATACTCATCTAGTATTTTATTTTTTCCATCCCTCTTTTTCTTATCTTAAACCCCTTTGGTTATTTTGTTGTCCTAGGTCAACTAAGTCAACCCAATATAGGTTAGCCTTTTGGCTAACCTAGCTCAAACCTAGTGAATTATCCTTGAAAACACACTGGGTTGATTGGGCTAACCCCATACAGTTGACATTTCTAGGAGGATTTAGGGAAAGATCCATTTATATATACAAGATCATTTTAGTCATTATTCATATGTGTAATCAAGAGTTATTATTCAATCATGCTTCTTCATAATTTTTTCTTCCACCATTCTACTTGAGGAGACTTAGTTTAGGTTTCTTACTTGGAAAATTTAGTCTTGTGGATAAGTCTTGGATGTTTTGGCCTTTCTCAGTGATCCTTATAAACCAAAACAACCTATTGTTAAGCCCCTTTGGCCAAGGGAGAGATTGAGTCTCAATGGTTTCACATTCAGGTAAGTATATTCTAACTTTGTTCTCCTCTCTTTTAGTATATATAAGTAGAATAAGTGTTGGATCAAATAATACTATCTTTCATATTTTACACATTAGTGTGTTACTCATACTTACTTTAATTAAAGTTCCCTATGCATATATTTTTTTAATTTTTAACCCCCACTTTGTGCCACAAGCTTTGGTGTACACTATATTAGATCTACTTTCCTATTATTAGAATAAGTGAATGCTTTAAACCTTAGGACTCCATTAGGGTTGTGTGATTGTGTTATACTATAGGCTTTAGAACCCTTCCTATTATGATATGTTGTGACAATTGATCCCCTAATTAGGTTTATCAAATCCCCATATTAGTCATACTCCTACTTAATAAGTGTATCCCCAATCAGAAATGTTGGTATGCTCTATCTTTTCTAAGCTAGGATTGATTTATAGATATGATGCTTTTTTGATTGCATACACCTACAACTAGAAATAGATATTTCAACCTATAACTTGATATTTTTGGCTGATAAACTCAACTCTAAACGTGAAAACAAAGATGTAAACATGATAGAGATATGTCCACATCTTCTAGAAGTAATTTTGTTGTAAAAAAGTTCACATTTCTATTTTTACACTTGATCATGTGCTTAATTACAAAGCCAGTCAGGTTCTATACTTTGGGAAGCTAGGCATGAGAGTAAGAAGGTGTGGTGTACAAAATTTATTCATGTTATGGTGTTGGCATCAGTTTCACCCAAGGCATGATCCTTGTGTGCTCACCCAAATTTCCAAAACAAAGGGACTGGGCCTATGTTGAGTTAGTTGCATCATGGCAGAACTTAGGTTTCTAAGGGAGTTGTCCATTTCCAAAGGGGTTAGTTGTCCTTCTGACACTAATTCCTAGGGTACAAGTGGTTCATCCTCAAGTGGAATTCTAGGTGCAAGTCTCCAAGCATTAGGTAATTTTGGATCACACCTAGGGTACTTATAGGTTGGTCAAAGTCACTAATGGTGTAAGGACACCATTAGTGGCCAAGTTGAGTCTCCATTTCAATATCATACATAAATACTCAAATAGAACTTGAATAAAACTAACTCATCAGTAGCACATCTTAAAAAACATAAATGCACATCAATATTTCATCCAATCAAGGCTCTTCTTCATTAACTTAATTGCAAACTTCATTACAAATGACAATATAGGTGTATATCCTAACTCTACTCACATCTAGTGGCTCACATGTGATATTAGGCTATACATTTGAACTCCTAGAGCTATATGAAAAATTAAATTACTCTGGTTGGCTCTCTATTTCACCAAATCTTTGTTATCATTCTCTTTCTCCCTTCTTTCCTATAAAGGCCATATTCCCTTTATAGGTGAGAGTCATCTTCAACCAGATCGAAGTAACATATGCCAAGTGATGAGTTGTCTTGAGTTTTATAACTCCACTCTCTTGGCATCCATTCACCTCAAGCCACCTCGTACAAGTCCTAATAGGGACATCCTTTAATAGGTTTGATGCTTCTCAACTTCCTACCAGTTGATGTAGATTCCATGAGGACTCCTCCAGTTGGTTCTAAAATGCTCAAAAGTACAACTAGCCTAAGGGTTGATTCACACTAGGGTTTGATAGGTTGGCATGGTCATGTATTACCACAAAAGGAGGCCCAATATTACCCCATACAAAAGTGTTGATCTACCCTAGACTAGTCTTTAAACACCTTAGGTGTGCAAAACTTGGGAGCACCCTACCTCAAATCTTCCTTAAAGTCTTCAAAGCCTTGGATGGCACCCCTAATTTCATTGATGGATTCATCTAATTCAATGTACACTAATTCTAGATAAATCACATCCATGTTCTCTAATTCCTTCCAAAAGGCTTCTAGCCTTTCCCTTGCCTTCTTGACCCCTCCATCCAAAAGTTCACCGTACTCACTAGATTTTGTTTGGAAGGTGTAGAAGACTAGCTCCAAATCATGCTCTTAAGTCTTCAATTAAGTGCTAAGAGAGTTAAAATTTGTCATCACTTACACATGCTCAGATCTAGATACCATGAAGGAGTGTTGGATCAAAGTGTCCTTCTTCTCCTTTATCCCTTTTAGGTGTGTGTCAATGATTTCTACTTATTTGGTGAAATTACAAAATATGGTATATGCTTGCTCATCTCCCTTTTCAAGCTTGGAAAATATATCCTCAATCACTTTCATCTTCTTGGTTAACTCCTCTCACATGGCCTCCCAAAGGTTTGGTTTTTATTCTAGCATTGACCTTATCCTTAGTATCATTTGCTAGATGAGTGAATAGATGTAGTCAACCTCCTTAATATCTAAGGTGTCTACATTAATTAGGAGGGATGACTCTACCTCCTATACATGCTCTATTAGCTATTTGAACTTGAGTTTGGTTGCCTCCAACTCCTTTTCTATATTCTTTGCAATTTTCCTCCAATTTTTAGCACAAACATCATTCATGATGTTCTTGTGCACCACTGAGGTCACCATATTGATTAGTGCATTTGTCGAGTGCATGGGATTCATGTCATAGGGGTTTAGTAAATGGTATTCATGCCCTTATTCACTATTTTTTGTGCATTGAATTACCTTTTAAAGAACCTCAAACTTAGGCAAGATAATACCCATAAAACTTGGTGGTATGTGAGAGTCATAGCGGCTCTCAAAGGCATGCACTCCATCAATTAGAATTATTCATCCTCTTTGAATCCTTATTTCACCCTTTCTCTATTCTCAAGCTCATATTATTCATATTCTCCCAACTCTTCTTCTTTGATTGCATTAGTTCTTGATCTTATGTCTTCATCTCTCCCTCCTTCAGTGCTAAATCTATCATCATGTTCTTATAGGGGTTCTTCTATAGACTTTTCCTATCCATCTACTTTAGTCTTAGCTCCTCCATTTGTTTCTATATGGCACTAGTATCACTTTAATTTTCATTATGTTCCCCTTTCAAATTGGGGCACACCTTTTTTGTGGCTTCTTCCCCATACTGGTAGTGGTGTTGGATGTTGTTTATAGAGATTTTTCTTTCTTAAGTTCCATGCTAGTGGAACCCTTCTTCCTTTCCCTTTTGTCTAGAATTCATGCCCTTTCATCTTGGCATACTTTATCCTCCTCTTCTCTCTTGGATCATTATTTCTCATCCTTTCTTTTCACAGCTTGTGTGGTACATTCCTTTTTTCTTTATCATACCTCCTTGACCTCTAATCAGTCAATTTTGGCCTAGCTCATGCCTTTGGCATTCATCTCTTTGTGCCTTTAGTGTACTTATAACACTACATTGATATGAACTTGGTCAAGGCATATAATTCTCCATTTCTATAGTATATCTTCTTCTTCTATATCCATGTTGAAGTGAGTTGTTTCTTCAAGCTCCCTACCCTTCCCTTTTTTCTTTTCTCAGACCTTACTTTTTTTTGTGTGCCTCCATTCCCTTGCTTATACCATTTCAATAACCTCTATAACCACCCTTACTTTAGTCATTTATTCTTTTTGTTCCTTTAGCTCATGTGCCCTTTAGGTCTCAACTTCATAGGAGCTGAGTCTTCTCAGCCTACACCTAGGATTTTTTGGCTCTGTCTGGGGTGGTGGGGAAGGGGTTTGTTCTCTTGAGGATTCCACTTCCTCTATCACAATGGTTTTACTCCACCCCCATTATTCCATAGATTCCTCTATTTATTATTATTTATAAGTAATTACTTTGAGTGTAGGGGAGGGGGTCTTTCTATCTTTTTCCCCCTTGGGATAGAGGTGGTATTTGGGGTAAAGAGCACACACTTCTGGTATGACTCTGATGTAGATGCTTCCCCTTCTAAAGTGATTTTCAACCTAAAACACTCCTTAATTTCTTATAATGTTTCTCCCATCTTATTCATTGGGAACTTCTTCTTCTCAAGGGGTGTGAGGGTTCCTTTATCTTTTATTGGAATTGGGGGTCTCTTTCACTCTCAGTACTAGTTCCTACACTATAATCCTTCTTTCTAGGCTTCATCACATAGTAGATCCTATGGATGAATCCTAAGATAGTAACTTGTTAGACTAGATCAATTTTTTTTTTAAGGCCTTTTCCTCATCTTTAGTCACACTACCATTTATGTGTGAGAACATGTGCCACATCCTTCTACTCTTTGCATCTAGCTCCCTGACTAGGATGTCTATGTTTTGTGCATTTATTATCTAAAGGAGTTCATTTCATAAGTACTTATTCAAGAGGGAAAAGGGAAGCTTCAACCATCCTAACATATTCTTATCCTTTAGTATTAGTCAAATGATTTAGTAGTGTTTCATTATCACAAAAGTATCCATCTTGAACATGCTCATGGGGATCCCTTGGAGGATGCACCATTTTATACCAAAGGCCTTAATGTAATTCTTAGACTAGTGCATCATGTGAGTTTTGTATTTTTTGCCAAAGGTATGTGGGTAGGTGTAGTACTTGTACTTTTTTCTAAGGGACTCATGGTGTTCTAGGAACACCAACAACTTATCCCCACTCCCATTTGGGATCCTGATCTCCTTCATAATTATCAAGATTAAGATGGAGCCCCATCTAAATGTCCCTTTCATGCTATGGCATTCAAGCACATTCTTGGTTAGTTTCATGGTGATTAACTACACCACATTATATTAGACTCCCTATGTCATGTAGTAATCCAAGCAAAGATATGCTTTAGACGTGTTTGCCCATCATCCATTAGGACATAACTTTAAGCTCATGAGGTGAACTTCCATCCTCATGCCTAGGTCCTCACATTTGTTGATGGGGAAGGTATATCCCCCTTTGAAATAATATAGGAGCTTGGCAATTCATTCCACCTCTTCCTCATCACCCATTAGCTAATGGATGTCTCTACCTATATCTAAAAGTCTGGTGATTTTCTTTATCAATTGCATTGAAATATTCATGC
The DNA here is from genome assembly GCA_037957365.1 of Torreya grandis. Classification (NCBI taxonomy): domain Eukaryota; kingdom Viridiplantae; phylum Streptophyta; class Pinopsida; order Cupressales; family Taxaceae; genus Torreya; species Torreya grandis. The sequence goes on along the minus strand of JARHVA010001364.1, from coordinate 2,119,152 downwards.
ACTCTCCTACAAAATATACATAATCCTTGTAGACTCATGAGAGAAGGAACTAAACAAGTTCCTTTGGATTTTTGAAGTAGGGTAACTCATAGAGCTATGTTACACCTAAGGCTTTTAAATTATCTCTAATCGAGACATTAAAGAGGGTATCACCTTCAGGGGTCTTGCATCTCATATACACCATCCAATCTTGTGCCAAATCCAAAAAATTGTTTGATGTTTGATGGTTATATTCCCTCAGATAGAAAACATGCACAAAGATCTCCATGGTTCTCCCACTAATTCCTCTAGTGGGAATTGCATATACTGGTATGACATTTTTATTAGTACCTTTGACTCCATCATTATGATGTTGATTGCCTCTACTACTTATGCCTTTGTCATGGAAATAATAGCTTCTTACACAATATTGACCCACTTGGGTTCTAGTTGTGCCTTTATAGAGCATGATGCTTTTCATTTCTTCACCATCTTGAACCTAATAGTATTAAACCTCAAGAGGTATGGCTTCCCAATGCCTCTAATGGTGATCAGTGCTTCTTTAGTTGTAGGATCTCTATCTATGAATTTGGATTTGAGCTTCACTAGTTGTTAATGGTGACCTAACGATGATTTTATTATATATTCAGATCTCTACACCAATCTCTCATCCCTACTTTTTGTACACTAGTTCCACTATGAATGCACTCCTCAACATGCATCCTTTCACTCTGTGAGTAGGTTGAATGTTTAATTATGGTGAGTTTTTTCTTACCTTGACTCTCTAGTCTTTTTCTCTACTCATTCTTCAATTTAGTAAATTTTTTAATTTAATCAAGTTTACTAATGGTCAATTTATACCCACCTCTTAACAACTACCATTCTTAATGTAGGTGTAATGGCATCAGCTCCTCGGGATATTGGGGAATGCAAAAATCTTCGAGATCTTCAAAAATATGTTATTCCATACACCTTAAATACATATCTTTATGTCACCACCACTTCATTTAATGTTCTTAATGGATTTTTTGGTGAAGCAATGTATGGTTCAAATGATCACTTCTTACTCCTTTTTAGGTAGATACCAACTATTTCAAATGACTTTTTCTCCTACATGTGTATCTATGGTGTGACCTTTTCCAATCTTATGGAAACCTAGGCAAAACACTTTACATGCACATGATTTAGCCTCCTTGATTCCACTTCTTCTAGCTACACTCTTCTTTTAGTGCACTTATCTATCTTGGTTTATTTCTTTGTACCTCATCTTTCCTTGGCCTGTCCTACCCTACACAAATGCCTTGCATTGGTCCTCCAACACTTTGTCTCTTCTAAGTTTCATAATTTTGGAGAGAGAACATTCACTATCTACCTTTCACTCTATTAAATTTAGTGTCTTCACTCTCTGACCTTACACCTAATTATGTTGAATTTCTTTTATGGCCTTAGGTTTCTAGCATTGGATTAAAATATGTGCCTTCTTGTAAATATTTATCTTACATGTAAGTGCTTGTGTTAGGTAAGCTTCACATGCCCAAAACTTAGATGTCTAGCCTCATACACTTGTTGGTGCAAGTACTCAACTCATTCGATTGGAATTATGCATGAAGTGTGGATCAAAATTTCTTGTGGCCATTAGGTGCCACTCATTGTCATTATACACTATACAAAAATGGTTTATCATGCATCAAAATTTATTATGACCATCCCAACCCCAACTGACTACTGACCATGAATTTAGAGTTTCTTTGGCATGAGCACCAACCTACTATTTTTAGGGCTTCAACTAGTTATCATTGAAATGCGTAGGGAGCATTTTACCAGACAACATGTGTAGTTTACATGTACTTATTTATAAGATATGGTGGATTATGTATGGACCCATCCACTAAATTTGTAATTTGATTGGGTGCTTGAATTACTTGGAGTCATAGAGCAACACCAATGCTCCTTCATTTAGCTCCTTATTCTTGATGAGCTTATTGTGCCACAACTTTTAGTATGCCTTTTAAATTTGCTGGTTATACTTAGCATGGGCATGTTTCACATCCAAATACTCCAAATATTCCAACCTTGTTCTTGGATAATCTTCATCATCTAGGTATCCAATACATAGGGAGGGTATTATTAATTTCATGGATAGCACTACTTCAACACCAAACACTAGTTGAAATGGTGTAGCCTTTTTTAGGTGCTTGTAGGTCATGTGGTATACCCAAAGTACTATAAAGACATAATAATCCCAATATTTATGACCAACATTGCATATCTTCATTAGGCACATACCCAAGATTTTGTTAAAGGATTTAACTATATCATTAGCCTAAGGATAATACAGGGTGGTCTTGTGGTGCACCACCATGTATTCTATCAGGAGGATGCACACCATCTCATTAAAAAAATGATTTCCCCTATCACTAGTTAGACTTAATGGGCACCCATACCTAATAATTGCATTCTCTTATATAAAGATCATGGTTATTACAACTATATAATCTTTGGTCAGTATGACTTTGGCCCACTTGGTGAAATAGTTAGTACCACTAAAATGTACCTAGCACTAGTGCACCTTATTATGGGAGTGATTGACCCAATAAGGTCAATGGCCCATTTTTTGAATAGTGCTTGGGTGAGGATGAGTATGAGAGGCATATCATTCTAATGGTTAGGCTTCCAAGTGTTTTGGCATACATCACATGCCTTAGCATACTCCTTGTCATCTTGGAATAGACTTGGCCACTAGAGACTTGACTATAATACCTTGCATGTCATTGTGTCACCTATGTAATTGCCTCTTATAGTTATTTCATAAACTTCTTAGAGGATGGAGTCCTTTTCATGTTCCAAAACATAGCAGCATAGGATTTCATCCCTACTTAGTTTATATATCTCCCCTTTAATGATTTGGAATGCGAAAACACAAATAGCAAGTTGTTTCTTTTCCTTGGTGGATATGGCTTATGGCACAAACCCTGATGTTAAGAAGGAAACAATCCTTGTTAGATCCTTAAGAATGCATTGGAATATATATAGATATGTACCTAGCATTTCATCCGTAATTAACACCACCACATCACTAGAGGTGATGCAAGACAAGTGGTCTAGCCCTAAGTTCTACTTTCCATGTTTAACCAAATAAAAAATTAGAATTCCTAGAAAAGAATAACCCATCTACATATACACCCATGTAAGATAGGTTTTTTTATGAGGTACTTAAAAAAATCATGATCTATTAATAATATGAATGGGGTTGCTAGTAGATATTGCCTAAATTTATGTAGGGTAAAGACCATTACCAGTGCTTCATGCTTTGTGGTGGTGTAGTTCTAGTTATCCTGCATCAATTTCCTTCTTGTGAAGGATATGGGGTAGTCAATTTTTCCCTCCTTTGTTTGAACCAATATGGTGCCAATAGTAGAGCTTGAAGCATTGACATGGATGTGGAAATGAGTTCTCTAATTAGGGAACTTTAAGAATTGACACACTATCCAACTTCAATTTTAGTGTATCAAAAGCCTCCTCTTGCACCTTTTCCCATTAGAATGTGCCATCCTTACACAAGATCTCTTTTGGGAGAACTAAAATTTTAGCATAGCTCTGAATGAAATTCCTATAGTAGCCATAATGGCCTAAAAAGGTGCACACATCCTTCTATGTTGAAGGGGTATGGAGATGGATTTTTACGGCTATATTTACTTGGTCAACAAGAAAACCATCCTTATAGATGATGTGCTTGAGCAATGTTCCAAATAGAGTTGTGAAGATGCACTTTTTTAGATTTAGATAGATCTAGATCTATTTGCACCTTTTAAAAATGAGGTGAAAATTATCATAGTGGTCTTTTATAAGAACATACATAGTTTAGTTGTTGAGGCATACATGTAGGAACTTATGGATAAAGTATTTAAAATTAGTGATCACTACCTTAAATAACATGCCTGGTGCATTCTTAAGCCCAAAGGGCATTACATTATATAAGAAATAACCCCATTTAGTTGTAAAGGTTATTTTGGGATTATCTTTCTCCTTAATTTTTACCTAATGGTAGCCCAAGAGCCCATCATTGAAAGTGTAAATTTCACAACTTGTGACTCCATCTAGGACCTCATCGGTAAACAAGGTCAAGAAGGGGTCATTGACATAGGGAGCATTCAACATCTTATAATTGACACAAATTTGTATGCACCCATATTTCTTAATATAGATGACCATCAAACTCATCCATTTAGATTCTTGTATCAGGTAGATGATGTTAGTAGCCAATGTTCCATCTATCTTTGCTTTTACTTTAGCATAGAGATTGTGATTCATATGATATGGCTACTTCTTTACTGGCCTTGCATCATCCACTAGCTTGATGCTCCTTTTTCCAAATGAAGGGTGGGTTCCATTCATATCCTTATAGCTACATAGGAATATGTCCTAGAATTCCTTCAGGAGGTTAATAATGCATGTCAATTTTGACTCAGACTAGTAAGTGCCTATAGTGGCAATCTTTGGCTCACCCTCCATACTGATGTTTACTTTGGTGGTCTTGAGTGGCATGCAATAGGTTTAATTTTTCTCTCGATGAGAATATTCAACCTGCCTTATCCCTTTTATTGTCTCAACCTAAAGATGCATTTGATCTCCCTCATATAGCAAGGTGTCATCCATGAGGTGCATGAGTTTTTGTCTACCTATTAGAGCCTTCCAATTTTTCTCCTTCTAGGTCTCATCATCTTCTTCACTAGATTCACTATTGAGAGCCTTTTCTTCAAAGAATGTGAGGAGCACTAGTATCTTATCCTCAAACATATCCTTTAAGTGCTCTTCTAGGATTGTAGTGTCCTCAAACACTGCCTGATGAATGACTTGTAATGGCTCCAGTAGCTCTAAGTTTTATGAAGAAAAGGAAAAAGTGTGCACAAACCTCTCCTTGAGTATTTTCCAATCCCCTATCTCATAGTGCATCTCATTTACAATGTACCATACTCATTCCCATATCCTCAGAGTCCTATAAAATGTATGCACTCATAAGCTTTTTGACACATTCTTGCCATAGATAGTCCACTTTTCCTCATATAAACACACATGCATGATTAAGTTAGGATTGTCAACATAAATAGGTATATCCAGATCTTTGTTACTCTTGCTAAACTTGGTATGTATTGTTGCTTTCATGTCCTACCAAGTTGGCAAGTCATGTCTCTACATTTCCCACAAATGCGTAACCATACTCTTCAGAGTGTACACTAGTGTACTCATTAGATAAATTTCCTTTGGGATGGAAGATTTAATGTCTTGGACATATTTCTCAGTGGTCTGGCTTCCATCATACTTTGGGATCACTGCAAGCTTCCCTTTACTAAGTTAGAATACCCTTTTTTCCCTTTTTTATGTGCATGGAATCCATTTCTTATTAAGGTGTGACCTCTGAAGCAACCCTATCTAGGCTGGTCTAGGCCTAGCTATATGTAGTAGGTGGAACCTTTACCTAGTGACCTCATAGGCCTCTTCAACCCATTGTTTGCATGCTACATCAGTTATATTGGAATCTAATTATATATCTTCCTATGTGAGCACACCTTGGTCAATAGGGTTTAGTTCCTTAGTGCCTTATGCCATGATGTTAGAGATGTGATTTATTTAATCCTCAAGATAAACACTCTTTATGTAAGGGGTCTTGATCATTTGAAAGGGGATTCACTACCCTCTCCTTTTCATTATTGAAAGTCATATATTTCTTTTTGAAGCACATGTCTACATTATTGGCATAGTACCATGGCCTTCCAAGGAGTATTGGGTAATTATTATTTTCAACCAACTTGATGACCTTAAAGTCTATGTAGAACTCAAAACCCATGATATATATAATGGAACCCTTTAAGATTCCAATAGGTTGTATATAGGTTTTATCATCCATAAACAACATGTGAGGTGAAGGCCTCAAGGGTGGCTGCCCCATCTTTTCCTAGACATTCTTGGTTAGGATATTGACCTCTATACTCATACCCACTAGTACTTCATAAACCAATCATCCATTAATGGTGGTATATATTAGAAACTCTTGGTCATCTTGGTATTCTAAGTATGTCTTACCTCATCCTCATGCATCTACTTCATATGCAGTGATGTAACTTATACCACTTGAGATGCGACCTCTTACTCTAGTTATTTTCTTGCATGTTTGTGAAGCAAGTATTTAAATAGTGAAAGCATCCCTTAAGTTTATAAGAAGTGAAGGATCTTGGTCAACTCTTGTACCTCAGCTTCCTGGTGATCTTGTTTCTTACATAAAGTGGTGGCACTTGCCTCTAAATCTCTGGCCAACTAAAGTTCACCCTGCAAGTCTTGTATTATGCTCATGGATTTTTAAAGGACATCCTTTTTCCACATAATTTCAAGGTATGGCATAGATTTTGTCTCCAACTAATTCATGCACTCAGTGTGGCTTAATTCACCATACTCCAAGCATAGATCTTGGGGTTGTGCAGTGGGTGATTGAGTTGTGAAGCCACTTCTTGTCATGGCCTATACTTTGGGTGGTTCTCTGTCAGTTTATTAGGGCTTAGGGGCCCACTTTTCCCCCTTTAACTTATTCCTAACCATTGAATCACCTCTATCTATGTTAGGCTATCCTTGAGTCAACTTTTTGTATAAGTCAAGGCATTCCTTGACTACATGTGGCCCCTAACAGTACCTACACATTGGGTACATGGAGAAATCATGCTAGTAATGTTTAATCAACCTAGACTTATAACATGATCATGGGGGAATATTCCTCCACCACATCTACCTCCTTGGTTAGGTGTGCCTCTTTGGTTTTTATAACCCATGTTGTTCTACCCATAGCCTTAATTCTCTTGACCTGCCTAGCCACCACCTGATGTTATTTCTTGCCTCATGCCTCTTTAGACATTATATTACATCTAAATGATGACACTATAGTTTACTATTGAGAGTGTATAAGCATCACACATATTGAAATAAATCATAGTGTTTACTTGGCTAGTTTATTGCAATAGTGGATAGTTTCTAAGGTCATGTACTCCATGACAAACTTCATAGTTGAGAAGTAGTATGCAAATATTTTTGTGTAGGTAGTTATTCTTGTTATGCCCCCCTATCTCATAGTTGGTATACCATAACCCACTATGAGTGTCATGTGCTTTCCCAATAGTCAATTTTTGTAATTGAGAGGTTATTGATGTAATCTACACCTTCATAAATAGACTGACTCCAGTATTAGTTTTTTCTACTACCTCATCTCAAAGTGTGGATTCAAGCACTTCTAGGGTTTTATGAAATTTTTCATTGACAATACACATTTTAAAGGCACTAATAGGCCACTAAAAAACCATTGTGTGTGTTAGAAGAGATGAATGTCATATGGAATCTTAGAGAGTAGATTTTTGAATCATGAATCATATAATTGTATGCTCTTAGACAACCCCTAGTTGATTTCTTTGAGCACCATGATACTTTATTTCTCAAACTTGAGGATATCAAATTCTTTCAATAAGGCCTCCTTTAGCACATCGTATTCAACCATATCCTAGTTTATATCAAACTTTTGATACCATGTATGTGCATGATCTAGAAAAGTAGTCATAAATTATGTTTCCTTATGCTTAGGCTAAGTGATACCCTGAGCATGCCATTATAGTTCACATTTTATCACATGCTCCATGGCATTATCAACTCCTTGATACTTAGGTAAGTACATGTCCATCTCATAGTAGTTCACCTAACCTCCTTGTGTCTATGTTAGGTGTGGCATTTTAATGCCTCCACTAGTAGGGTTGGGAATTGATCCTAACAAGGTAGGTTATATTTTTTAACTTGAAAACATAGCCGCACTCCTTTGTGGTACTATACCACTTCCTATGGGCTACTACCTTGTTGGCACAATTGACATTATTTTATGGTAACACTTACACTTACGTTAAAAGCTTTGACATTGGTGCTTTATAAATTTTCCATTCCATTACTCAATTACTCATAAGGGATCACTTGCTCAAGTATATACTCTTGATTCAACCCTTGAATTCTATCAAAAAATAGGTCGATAATAGGGTTAGTTACCATTCTTATATCTTCTAGTTGGGAATCCAATGCATGAGCTTATGCTTCAAGGTCAAGAGGGTAGGTGATTTTGGCATGTTGTCAAGCATCACTTCTTGTAAGAATATTCTACAATATGTACCCAAATATTGAGTCTAGTTTCTCAATTCTTCCTCTCCCTCTTCACGATGATACATATCAAGGAATTCTTCCCCATGCCCTTCCCACTTGATATGGGTCCTCTTGGCACTTCTAGGTTCTAAATCCTCCATCATTTTATGCCTATGTTTACCATAATTCAAGCTTTTGAGCTCTCAAGTGTCAGGTTGTTGTTCCTCTTCCATCACACTCTACCTATACATCCACTTCTCACCTTCCACACTTTTTCATATGCATAAGGACTTTAGCCTTCCATTTTCATGGTTTCTATACTATAATCCACAAGGAACTTTTTCATTTTGGTGCTAAACCCTCTAATGAACATGCCCATTAGTTCATGAAGGAACTTGTACTCTACTTATTTATGGAATGAGAAGGTTGACACTAAAAATTCCAACATGTATCTATCCAATTCACCACTTTACCACTTGTCTACAGCATGCATCCAGACTTCATCTATACTTTTTAGCCTTTCTATGCACTCTAAAGGTCACTTAAGGTGTTGGCCATAGCTACATCTTCTAATGTTAGTGTAGGAAACTAACCATTGATACACTTGCTTGAGTATCTCATATAAGAATACTTCATAAAGGGCATCATATAAGTTATTATACACCCATTTCCATGGCTTCTATCCTTCACATGTAGGATGGTTTTGCACAAAACTATCTTAAACTTGATCTAGCCACCACTCAATATTATCAAGTGATATTTAGAGAATCACTCTGTTGCACCATTATAGTAAAAAAATTCAACACATATTTTGGTAATGGAACCAAAATGTTTTAAATAAAATGTACCTTGCTAGTTTTACACTTGGTCATGCACTTAGTTATCAGGCTAGTCATGTTTTAGACTTGGTGAAGTTAGGTGTGAGAGTAATAAGGTCTAACACACAACATTTATTCATGTTATGGTACTTGCATTAGTTTAACACAAGGCATGAGCCTTGAGAACTCACCCAAAGTGTAATAGTGGAGGGAACAGGCCCATGTTGAGTTAGTTACATCATGGCATTATGAACTAGGAATTTGACTAAGAAGAGGAGATTAGTATTGTGTTAGTGACAAAATGAACAAAGCAAATTGACAAACAACACACTAAACTAACACCTTCATGCCTAGTTACTAGGGTGAGCTTAATAACAAAAAAAATGACAAATAAAAGTAAAAAGTAAAGAAAAACAAGAATCCTTAACCTTCCTTGGATGCTCCAAATGCTTTTGTAGTAGTGGCTTGCTCAGATTATGCTCATGAAGTCTTCATCAAAATAGGCTTGGCTACCTCCATCTCTCCTTGGCACCTTTGGCTTTGGATTGGCTTGGCTTAAAATCAGTTTGGCATGGTAACACTAATTATAATATCATTTGGAAAAATTTGTGCATTATAACTTTACATTATCAAGCCTCTTTTATTCATGTGGCAAGGCTTCTTATTTATAGATTTTTGTAAATGGGTAGAATCAACCTAAACCATCCATCTCAAGATTAACATGTGTGGCTAAGGATTAATCCAATTATGTAATTAAAATCCATAAATAGGCTCATTAATATTTGGGATAGAGGAGCAATGAAGAGGCATGGAGGGCATTGATGAGGCATGGGAGGCATGAATCTTGATATTTGTAGCACTTATGACTTGGGGATGTCTTCCCAAGAAATGAGGTCACTTGATGATGCAAATATTTAATATTCATTTCTAAAAACAAGTATTCAACAAGTTTCTATGGAATTCTTAATTAGGCTCTAATTTGGTTTAACTAGCTCTTAAGCATGATTAAGTACTTTGTGCACAAATTACTCAAATTAATCATAATGCCTTGTTATTGGTCTAAAATTTTATTATATTATAATTAGAATGTGATTTTAGATGTGTTGGATCTATTATCCCATTTAATATGTTACCAATAATAAATAAAAAAGGCACATGTCTCATGCAAGAGATTTGATAGAAAAGAGTAATCTAGAGCACCTAGGTGAAAATTTGGCATTTTGACTTAGGATGATCTAATCAAAGCTAGATATCCTATAAATTGCATTTCCCCATTTAAATCAGCACTTGAATATGTCAGGTTTAAATCTTTTAATGTGATTTAGTGTTTTTAAGACAAATTGTGCATTTTAGTGGAAATTGATCAAAAGCCTAATTAAAAGTCATTGGTGGCCAGATTTAGGTGTCTATAGTTTGCCCCTATTTGGGAAGGCATTGCAAGCTATAATCATAGTAACATCTTCTCAAAGAATTAAAAGGTCCTATATGCCTACAATTTTAATGATGATAAAATAAATGTATGATACCCCTTTAAGGGAACGGTTGGCATAAGTAGGTCAACAAATAGTCCCTCGATAAGAAGTGAAATGAGGGGACCAAAGAAAGGAAAGATGATGGGGTGAAAACACAATAATTTTGAAAAAGTAGTAAAAATCAATGAGAATGCAAGTGGGATGGTGTACAATGGTTTGCCCAAAGGTGATTATAAGCATTATACCCCAATAGTGGCAACATGGTATGATAACACAATGATTTGCCCAAAGGTAGTTATAATCATTGAGAAGATGGAATTGCCCCAGTTAGGATAGACAAAAAATATAATAATTTTATTTTGTATGGGTATAAAAAGGAAAGAGGTGAAAACACAATGATTTTCCCAAAGGTGGTTATAATCATTGAAACATGTAGGTGGGATGGTGTATAATGATTTACCCATAGGCAGTTATAGTCATTAGACCTCAGTTATGGAAAACATGACAAAATTGGTCAAGGATGATGATAACTTAACATAGAGGGTAATGATGAATTGGAACAACTTACTATTATGGAGATGCTCATCTGAACTAATAAAAGTTAAAATTATTTCATGGTTAATTACTCTATTTGGGATATGATTGAGATTGAATGAAGATTTTGATGTTAAAGAGATGTTGATGTTGCCAATGATAAATAGACTTCTTAAATCTAAGGGTTTTTTTAGAAAGTGTTGGTAGGCATCATGGTATAACATCATAAGAACTTGGCCAAAATATGCATAAGGACTGACTCCCAAAATCCAATACTCAAATATAAAATAATGCACTAATGATAGAAACCATGATGATAATGTAAACATATAAATATGGATGGATTCAAGTATAAGTGTGGGCAAGGAATCACCCCATGAACACACATAAACCGAATCAAGGAAATAGTGTTGAAAGCAAACAAATAGGTAAAAAAACAAATAAAATAAGTATAAAAAAATAAATAATGAAAATAACATAATATAAACCAAATGATCATTATCGCTAGAAAAATAAGTGACAACTTAAAAAATGAACAAAATGGAGGAATAGAATAAAAGGAAGGGGGTGGTTGAGCTATCTCTATATGCCCTTAGGCAAGTGGACACTATCTATATAGTTCTATGGATGTAATATCTAATAAAAAAACTTTAGGCCAAATGTAGTTCTCCTAGGGAATGGGAATAATGTGATATAATAATAATAATGATCTTTCAAAATGGAAAGTGCATGAGAACAAAATTCCAAAAAGGATGGGGAAACTAAGAAATAAGTGATTTTGCTTACAACTTAGTAAGGGTTCCTAGAATCCTTAAGGCAAAGAAGTGGTCAATGTTTTAATTTTTTCCTAACAATTTTTAAAATATTTTTGGAATTTTTTGAAGTATCTCAACTCGATCAAGAATGATGAGACACTAAATGGTTCAAGCTCACAAAATGATGAGAGCGATCAAACTAAGGTTTCTCTTAAATTGGTGAGAGTGTGGCTTAAGTTGCTCATAAAATGGTGAAAGTGTAGCTTAGGTTGCTCACAAAATGGTGATAGCATGGTGAAAAGGGTGACTAAGCTGACCTTAAAAATTATCGAGCACTGCCTACATGGTCCCAGAGTAATACCTCAAGTCATTTTAGTTCTACCCTATAGTGGAGGAATTTGACTAGTGTAGCAATCAATTCAAACAAAATAGGTACGGTTGGTAAAAAGGCATATTATAACATAGGAATTAGCAAGTTGGTATGTCATGGCTTAATAAACAAATGGTTCCCCTAGTTTTCCCATAGGTGGTTATAACTAAGACATAATGGCATGGATCAATGGTACTAATTTTCCCAAAGGTGGTTATAATTAGTAGCAAGACTAGTGATAATAAAGGAAAAACAAATGAAGGATGCAACTTCCAAAACTTCTTTCATAGTACTCCAAAATATAATCTCTATCTAAAGTACTTGAAACAACTAATGAAACTGATCAGATTGCTTGATGCTAAAAAGGTGTAATAAATAGCAAAACTATGGTCAAATGGGCTAGGTAGATAGGATTCAAAACATGTTTAGTCGATAGAACAAGATGTTAATGTAGAGGGAATGGGCTAAAATGAATTATAAGAATGATATTTGTACAAAGAATAATAGTGATAAAATGGCACAATTGAAATGGTCCTTAAAGATAATACACCTTAGTACCTAATCATAGTACCACTTGAGATGAATAATATTCATCAACTCAAGAAGTTCATCTCCATTTGGTGTGGCAAGCCTGTATGCTCTAGATTCATAATTTGTAGTAATGATGAAAGGACCTATCTAATTTCATTTGAATTTACCTTTATGCTTCTTCTTAGCCATGGTATTCTTTTGGTTTTCTTTTAAAATAAGATCACCAATTTTAAATGTTCTATACTTGACCCATCAATTGTAGTGGCCTTTGAGTCAGTTTTGATATGCCTAAAGATTATTGAGTGTAGTTGTGTTTTTTCATCAAGTAGGTCTAGCTCTTGCAGGTGAGATACTCAATAGTCATGATCATCTTGGACATGATTAAAATATATTGGTAGTGAAGGCAACTTGACCTCAATGGGAAGGATGGCTTCTATACCATAAACAAGTGAATATGGAGTGGGTCTTGTGGGGGTATGGTGATTGGTATGATATGCCCAAAGGGAAAGGAATATCTATAGGTGTTAATCACAACCAACATCATTGATAATCTTTTTGAGAATAATGACAATGGTTTTGTTTGATGATTCAGCCTAGCCATTACCTTGAGGGTAATATGTTATAGAAAAATGTTGTGTGATGTTATATTCAATGCATAGCTTATCAACATCCTTGTTCTTGAATGATCCTCTGTTATCAAATATAATGTTGGAGGGGATACTATAGTGGCAAATGAAATGGTTAAAGATGAACTTAGAAATTTTCTTTCTAGTCATGTAAGTGAGGGGTATAGCTTCAACCCACTTATTAAAATATTCAATGGTGGTAAGGATATGTTTATGGCTATCTGATGAAGTGGGGTTGATCTTCCCAATGAGGTTGAGTCCCCACGTAGCAAATGTAAATGATGTCAAAATTAATTTCATAGTTTGGGCTAGGGTGTGAATCATATTAGCATGTTGTTGACACTTGTCACACTTATTTACATATGAAGCTACATATGCATCCATCGTGGGCTAATAATAACCAATATCAAGAGATTTTTGGATAATAATACCCCACTATAATGAGCTCCACATACCCCTTCATGAACTAATTTTAATGCTAGCATAGAATCTACCAAAGTTAAATAATGAAGAAAAGTTCCATCAAAACTATGACAGTAAAGGGTGGATCCAAGTAGAGTATAATGAGTGGAGTGATGAATAAAGGCTTTGGTTTGTTTTTGAGATAGGTTAGGTGGTAGAAACTAGTCATGAAGTAAATTGTAAAGGTCTGAGTACCAAATAGAATTAGGACCAACAATATCACAAATCATTACCATAGTTAAAGGTTTATGAGATGGTACAACCAAATTCTTGATGAGGAACTGATACTCTCTAGCTCTATTTGTTTATTGAATTAGAGATCCAATAGTAGCCATGGCATCTATATTTTTATTACTATCCCTTGGTATATGCTCAAATTAGATATTTGTAATTTTATGCTTTAAGGTATCAACCATAGCCTTATATGAAACCATCTTGTATGGTTTGGAAATGGTTTGTGACCTAATTGATGATTAATTAAAAATAACCATAAACTTAGAGATGAGATATGTTCTAGTGTACTACCTTTCAAAGTCTTGTGATAAGTGCTTCATACTTGGCTATGTTGTTTGTACAAGGAAAACTAATTCTAAATAATTTAGGAATTAGATCCCCCTATGTTGTAATAAATAAGAGGCCTACCCCTAGTCCATGTGCAATAAATGAACCATCAAAATATAGTTTCTAGTGTCGTTACTCAAAAGGTGTGTCAATGATGGTCATTATGGATTCATCAAGAAAATGAAATGTGAGTGGATTTATGTCTACAAGGGGTGCTTCAGCAAGTTGATTTGAAAGGACCTATCCTTTGATTGCCTTCTGATTGACATACTCTATGTCAAAATCACTAAGAAGCATGATCCATTTGGCCATTCTACCTTGTAAAGATATTTTAGATAGTAGATAATTGAGTGGATCTACTTTTGAAATGACCATGGTCTTATTTTTTAACATGTAATGGTGTAGTTTTTGAGCTATGAAAACCATGGCTAGATAAGATTTTTCAATAGGTGTATATTTATGTTTATATGTGACCAAGGTATGGCTTAAGTAGTATACTACATGCTCTTTTCGATTATTATCATGTCGAGCCAAAAGTGCCCCCAAAGCATTATCGATAGCTGATATATATAATAAGAATGGATTTTCTAGCATAAGAGGTAACAAAATAGGTGTATTAGCTAGATAGTCCTTGATTCATTGGAAATATATTTGGTAGTGGTCATCCCAGTGAAATGCAACTCCCTTCTTCAAAATATGTGTATTTGGATGACACTTTTCTACTAGCTAAGAGATGAAGCGTCGAATTGATTGGATCTTGCCCTATAAATTGTAGAGTTACTTCAAATTCATTGGTGGTGGCATCTTGATTATAGCATGGGCTTTGGCCACATCAACTTTAATTCCCCTATAAGACACAATGAAGCCAAGTAAATTTATTGAGGTTACACCAAACACACATTTATTTGGATTGAATCTAAATTTGTACTCCCATAATCTTTCAAATATCTTACATAGCACTGTTGGCTAATCAACCTTGGTCTTAGATTTTCCTAATATGGCATCGTTATAGTCTTTAACAATATCATGCATCATATCATGGAATATGATAGTCATGGCCCTTTGATATGTATCTCCAATATTATTAATACCAAATGGCATTACTTGATAACAAAATATTCTCTATGGAGTGGTGAACATTATTTTATATTGTTCTTTGGTGTTATTCTGATCTAGTTGTATCCTGAAAAGCCATCCATGAGTGAAAGCCTTTCATAACCCATTATGGATTCAATGATTATGTCAATATTATGCAATATAAAGTCATCCTTAGGACAAGATTTGTTTATGTCTCAAAAATTAGTACAGATTCTAATTTATTTAGGCTTTTTACTAATTGTTACAACATTAGATATCTATTTTGAGTAGTCAATGGATTGGATACATCTTACTTCTAAGAGTTTTTCCAACTTTCTTTACTAAGATAGTAATACAAGGATGCATCTTACACAATTTTTGTTTCACTGGTTTGGCATCAAGATTGACCACAAGGTGGTGCAGAACCAAGGCGGGGTCCAAACTTGGCATGTCATAATAAGCCCATGCAAAGATATCTACAAATTATATCAATAGGGTTGTAAAGACTTCACATTCCTCCTTAGTGAGGGACATGCCTAATTTTATCCACTTTGGGTCTGATGGAGTCTCGATATTTACCTCTATTATATTTTTGACTAGAAGGGTTGAACCATCTTCTAGAATAATAGGCAAAGACTTGAACTATGTGACTATATTAGGGTCTTCTATTAGGAATTTCTCTTCAACATCTCTTAGGCATGATGAATCTAAGTCCCCTAATGTGAGATCTAGCCATGTGACAAAAACAATCAGAAATTCTTGAAGAATTTAATCAAATACTTATTTTTACACAAAACTAAACTCAGATCTATAGGTAAGTTCATCATTGGTGGTCTCCTAGTCTAAATTTGAAGAAGAATGAACACCCCCATCTAATGGTGCTTGAAATAGGTTTTCACCACTAGACTGGCCTTTATCTTTACTTTTTCCTTGGTTAGAGGTTTTCACTTTGGGACCTCAATGTTTTATTTATTTATTTTTGGCTAAGTGTGTTCACCCACTTTACAAAATAGGCTTTAGGATCTAATGTAATTAAGAATCCTAATTTATGATCTCCCAATAGAACATTGTCTCTAAGGCCCACAAAATCATAGAATGCCTCATCATTCGAAAACTCATTAGCTGATAAACTAGATTCTTGTTGGTCCCAATCTATTGGTTAGGAATAGTATAATGGAAATGGGTTGTCATGAATGACTGAGGTAAGGGTAAAAATGTCATTGTTATCAAACAAATTAGTCTCATCTATATCATCAAAGGTGAGGCTATGATCAAAATTTGCTTCACTATCAACATCATCATTACTAGCCACCAGTGATGGAACTCGAATAAGATATGTAGGTTCACCCCTAGGTGTTTTAAATCCAAGTCCATAGGGTCTTTTGTACTTAGTCATAGAAATGGTTTTATGGTTCTTTTTTGATTTGGTCTAAGACCTCTTCCTTCATAATATTGATGCTTCATGATCCTATTGGGAATAGGATACTTTACACTTTTATAACAATCAGCTTGGTTGTCATTGTATAACCATGATTCATCCCCTTTAAGAGGGTCTAGTTCTAGGCTAGATGTCAGTACAAATATGATAGGTCCCTTATCTTACTTTCATCCCTGAGTGGGAGAACTTGATATATTGGTACAGTGTTGATGAGACTACATGAATCTCATATAACCAAGGCCTACCTAGAAGCATATTATATGACAACTCAAGATCAATCACATGGCAAAGTGTATCATGGGTCAAAATCCCAATGATAACTGGTAAGTTAATGTTGCCTTGTGATTCTCTTTCTTGATTATCATAGGCTTTGATAGTTATCTTTTTTGGTTGGAGATATACCATTATGTATCTAATAAGTTTGATGACCTTTAGAGACACTATGTTGAGGTTTGATCCATTTTCTATAAGGACACATTTCACTTTATGCCTCTTTATATAAACTTATTGGTTAAATGTGACTTGTTGGGTTGGAGCTAGGTGTCCAACCAAAGCTTCAAATTTATCAGGGGATATGTCACTGGCAATAATGGACTAGGTTAAATACTCATTCAAAATATTCTTGTGGATTGTTGATGTTCACAACAAATCTAAAATAGAAATTTGTGTTGGTGTCCTCTGTAATTGTGTCACAATATCAAACTTCTTGTCTTGGTCAATGGTGAATGGTTTATTCTAAGGTTGAATGATTAGTTGGATAATAGGCAAAGTGGTAGATGGTTGTGGACCTAGGATAGTAATCTTTGACCTCTGAGTTATGATTGCACAATTAGGATTAGATGCTTGACCATAATTGCTAACAAATGTTGAGAATGGTGTGGGACTAGATAGGACATGTCTTGGTTGTCGGTGCACTTATATATAGTCACGTGGCAAGGGCGAGTTATTAGTATATGGTTCAAAAGTGGGAGTCCTAATTTTTTGGTTTGCCTATATACAATCCCAAGTCAAAAAAGGATTATCCATGTAATTTAGTTGAGTGCTATTGTTTAACAATGGTCTAGATTGATTATTTCTTGATCTATGATTAATGGGGATGGTATTAATGCTTCCTCCTACAATATAACCTATAACCCTATTATATTCATGTGAAACTATTGGTTATCACTATTCTAACATTATTTTTGTCTATTATATTGAAATTGTGGGTCTTATTGTTGATTCTGTTGGTTTGGCCTTTGATTTTGATACTATTGATTGTATTGTTGCACTAGCTGGTGTTGTTGTTGTTGATTATTATTATTTTGTTGTTGTGTGTTATGTTGGAAAAAGATATTTTAATAAATACAAAGAGTTTGATTAGAGGTGGAAACACCATTATTATTTAATTTTATCTCCTTATTTTGCAATATATTCTCAATCAAATGATTGATTTGTACACATGTTCATAGATTATGCCAGTTGACCCAATGATATTTATAGAATTCATTTTCATGGTACCAATTAGGATAAATAATGCCTTGTGAATAATGATTTAGTATAGGCCAATTAATCAGATCAATAGTAGTAATTTTGTGAAATACAGAATCAATAGGCTCTCCTAGGTCACTAAAGACATGACACGTAGGCACAGTTCTCCTTGGAGGAGGGGTTTGTAATGGTAAAGGTTGTTGTATTTTTTGTATAGGTCTTAGTTGTTATGTTTTTGGCATTATTTGGAAAGGTTGTTGGGTAGGAGTAAGTTGAAAAGGTGGTGCTTATGATGTTTTCATTATTTAGACATGACATGACTTGGTTACTCCATTACCCATAGCATTCCTATTGTGATTGAATTACTTTGGTCTATCTTGGTTATTGGCCTATGTTGGTTGTGATGCTTGTTCTTGGATTGGATGTTGGTTTTGGATACTTCCCTGATCGGTACCTTGATTTTGATTAGTTGAAGTAAGCTTTATGATCCCTTTATTAATAATAGCTCACTCAATCAACAAGCCTTTGTTGATGATGTCCTTAAAAGTATGTGCAAATTGTAGTTCTAGATGATAATCTATCTCACTTTTTAAATTTTTAGTAAACATAGTGACTAATTATTTACCTGGTAAACTATGGGTGAATTAGTTTTTAAGGGTTCTCCATCATTGTAGATAACTTGCAAATCTCTCATCAACTTTTTGTTTTACTTGTGTCAAGTCAACCAATGAAATCTCATTTTCAAGATTATAGGAAAAATGTTGTATAAACTTATTAGAAAGATCATGAAAATCTATTACTAAATTCTTGGGCAACATTAAGAACCACTCTAAGGATTTTCTATCCAAGCTTCTTGGAAACAACAAAAAAGTTAGATATCACTCTATGCCACTAGTTGGCATGTTACAAAGAACTTAGTTAAATGGGCCTTAGGGTCACCTTTCCCTTTATATTTGTTGAATTTTGGTGGTTCATATCCTTGAGGAAATGGTATTTGCAAGTACTCTATGTTGAATAGATAATAACACACATCATCCAACTTAAACTTTTTAGTTTGTTTCTTAGCTTGAATGGTAGCAATTGCATCCTTCATCTATTGCAATTCTTAGGATAGGAAACTGGAAGGAACATTGGTTTGAGGGAGAACACTGGTTTGGGTAGATGGTTAAGAGGTCACAAGTGGGACACTTTAACCAGGGTATGATGGATATATCTATTATGGTACATTGATTTAGTTGGGAAATGAACTAGGAATATGCATACATAGATTAGGATGTACTTGAAATTACATATTCAATTGTGTGATATTCTAATTTGGGTTGGCTATAAAGGTTTGATTAAGAGGATTTTATGGTTGGGATGGAGGGATATAACTATATTGTGCCTATTGTGCTTGAAAAGGGACATGTTGTTGACTAATCAAACCTTGTTTTTGAGTGTGAAATTATGGACCAAGACCCTATCTCTGAACTTGTGGCACATTTTGAATCGATTATTTTCTAGTAGGTACTTGAGAAACATGAGAGCCTCCTTGTTACATGAATCCTTGTTGGGAAGAGAAAGCATGTTGAATATTTAGCATCTATCACTGACCAATATTTACACATTATTGGATAGCCATCATTTGGTTTTGGATTGGTACACTAGACTATGACTAAAGAGGTATGTTTATCGCTACCTAACAAGATAGAACTTTAGTTACACCTAGTTGAGGTGATAATACATTCAGCCTCAGTTGTGTTGATACACTAGATTGTGCCTGATGTTGTGGAATACTAATCATCATTTGTTGAGGAGGAGTAGGATTCATCATATTCTATTATTGAGGCATAACATTGGTTGTTGGTTGACTACCTAATCCTATTATTTGTATGGTTGATGAAGCAACTGGTTGAGGTTGGGATGTAGAAAATCCTACTCCCTAATTTGGAGAACCACTTACAGTGTTAACTAAAGGCACATTTTATTGACTAGTTATTTGTGTGTTAGTAACACTTTGATCTGGATTGGATGTTACTTATACATTGTCCACTATATTTTGCTTATTATTCTATATAGAAGCAAAAGACACTTCTTTAATAATGGACATATGCATCAAGTTGTCTACCAAAGTGTTTTGTATGAATGGGTCTGAACTCAGATTGTCTTGACTAGTTAACTCCATCAAAACTCTTGTTGAAGGAATTAAGTCAATAAGAGGTTTGCTCACCATGTGTCATCTAAATGAAATTATGTGCTAGATTTAGGTAGGTTTGATATGCCATCTAAATTTGGTTAAATTGGTCTTCCATGATGTTTTTTCCTTTATTGGGAATATTATGGAACTAATATGTTATTTGGACTAGATCCAAAGGATTGCTATAAAAATCCTATTGATCGTAAATTATATTGTGGGGAATTCTTACTAGGCTTGGTTAATTCTCATGAGGGAAGTCTACTAGAAACTTGGCCCCTATCTCTATGGCTCTAACCAAAATATCATCTTTATTCTCCAATAAATGATGCTCAAATAAAAATGGCTCATATGTGGAAGGCATATTAGTAGAGCATGACTGTTGTAGAATTGGTTCATCAGTTGCAGGTATTGTAGCTAGGTGTTATGTAGTTTGTTCTTGGTCTTGTTCTAAATAAGGTAGTGTATTAAACAAATAGTTAGCCAATGGATCTTGGCTTGGTGACCCTAATTGAGTATTATAAGAGGGATAAGGATCCATCTCATAAGCAATATTATCTATGTAGGGGTCTTGCACCATTTCTTCCTGCATAACCACATTACTAATCCTCAGATTGTACATGAGTCCACTTGGAGTGTAGGAATACATGTTGGGATCCATAGTAAATGTTTTTGCAATAAAAGGTCAAAGAGTTATACAAACTCTAAAAGACAAAGTCTAAAAGTTGATGTTCAAACTTGGTCTAAATTCATCAAAAGGATCAAAAGGTTTATGTAAAAATTTGTGAGGAAATAAGCTAGTGTTAAGTATCTAATGCTTCATGTTTCACACAAAGATAAGCAAGTAAATAGACTAATAATTGAAATTCCAAACTCTAAGGTCAAAGTATTTCAAATTAGTATAATCTAGGAAAAAGTAAAAGTTGTTAGGCCTTTTGGAAAAATGCGGCATCAAAAGCTATGCTCAAACAAGGCATACACTAGGAGTCTTAGCCAAACAACATCAAAAGCTGAAATTTAAAATAGATGAAATTTTTAATCTAATGGATTTGAAACACTTATAAAAAACAATAGGCATTTGATTCTTAGACATGGACTCGATCAAATAGGTATAAGGTATGAAATAAAAGGAACTTTAGAGATAGTTTGTTTTCTCACAAATAATGGTATAGAACTTGGTTATTTTGACAAATAATCTAGACAAAAATTGAAAAATGTAACTATGCTAGGCAAAGGTTCACAAATGTAGGAACAAATTTGAACTCTATGCAAGAGGGCCAATGAAACAATATCTAAAAAAATTTGGACAGTGTAATAGCGCTAGACTACCCAAAAGATGTGACAAAAATCTTGTTTCAAAAACTCTCTATGGTAAAGATAATTTCTCACAAATTTGACAGCATAACACTACCTTTCTTGACTCAAAAAGTTGTGGTGTATAGACTCAAAGTGAAAGTGTTTAGCACAAAATGAATTAAGTCTATCAAGTAGTGATAATGATCTTGAGTCTTAAATGACCTTCAACCCAAATTGGAAATTGAAACTAAGTTCCCTCAAGTTTATTTCAAAAGGCAAACCCACTTAACACATCAACCCTATGAACTTATAAAGGTGCAATTTTGAATTTAGATTATAAATTAAGGACTTAAACAACTTTGGCAAAGGTCTGGACTCAATTAGGTAGCATAACTACACCAAAGTGGATGATATGACTCCAAGTTTTGATGAATTTTAAACAAGTCAAATTGATGATTTCATGTGGACAGCATAACGCCTCCTTGTTCAAAAAATATTTGGGACCATGTGTTTATTTTTCATCATTTTTTTACACCAAGTTTTGGCTCCAAACAAGAATTTAATCTCGGACAAAACCAAATAATTAATCATTCTTAGATCTTAAATCTACAAGGTTAATTGGTATTGTTGGAATCCATCAATATATGTCATTTGAGAAGATTTTAAGTGTTCATCCAAAAGTAAATGCACATTATATTGTAGGGTTTTTACACCCCATTCTCTCAAATGACAGTATTGTGACATGGACCTTGAGGTTCACCTTACACCAATAATACTTTTGTGGCAAGTGGGGATTTATCTAAGATCTACAAGTTTCTGAATGCTCTAGGGGAATCAATTACACAATGACTTTCATGTCAAACAATGTAAAATAATAGCCTAGATTTTGGGTCTATATCACTTAACTTGTTACAAAAAGGTCTAGTCCTTTTTGAAACCACTACATCCTATTATACACTTAGTTTAGTGTGATGTCCAAAGTGTCACTATGTCCCATGTGTAACTCCAATATGGATCCAAATGAAGTCAGTGTAGGGAGATGAAACCCCAAGTTAAAGCTTCCCTAAAGAACTTGTGGGAGGTAATGACATCCCCTTTATAAGCCAAATTTACATGAAAATAAATAAATCATAAAATAGAAAGACTTTAGGGTCATTTTCAAGGTCACCTAATATTTTTTATGAGTTTTTGGGGAGTGTTTTAGATGACATTCTTTTTATGCCTTGGACTAGGCAATTTTCAATAGGAATGGCACTTTTGATTTCAAAGGTTCCCTAAAGGGGACAAATGGAAGAGCATACATGCAACACCTCTCTTTTTTCTAAACAAAATTAGATCAAGTAACTATTGAAGATAAAAATGACAAGTGTGTTCAATTTTAATCCCAAATGAAAGATTTGGTGGCGTTCATTTGACCCCTTGGTCTTAAAATTGTAAACTTTGAAAACTAATGCTAAAAACTTAATTAAGCACCTAAATGTCATATTAAGCACCAAAATAATGTTCCTAGTTCATTTTAAAGCATACAAAAGATGATTTAAACATATTTTATCAATTTTCCAAGTTAGTCCTATAAGAAAAATGTTAGCAAGTGGTTTAGCTTTGAAGAATTTTTAAAGATGAAAAAATCAACCTAGGAAAATGAGCTCTTGGGTCAACATAGTGGTGAAATATCGTTACTTAATAGAATAATCTCGCTACTTGCAGAATAATCTTGTAACTTTAAGAGTTGCGGTATTGTAACTAACTGCTAACCATTTAGTCACAACACCCATGACTTTGAATGACAATCTCACTACTTGTAGGACAATACCATAACTTTAAAAGCTATGGTATTGTAAACCATAGGTGGTTTGGTCACAATATCATAACTTATTTTGATGATCTTGCTAGTAGCAGGATAATCCTACCACTTCATGAGTTATAGTATTGTCACTTAACTACTAACAATTAGACAATATTGTGACTCAGTTAAACAACCCTATGAGTTATAAAGAAATCCCATGACTTCTAAATTAGTGGTATTTTTAACCTTGCACAAAAACACAAAGTTATTCAAAATGCCTAAGCACAATACCATGAGTTTGAATGACAATATCGTGAGTTGTAGGACAATCCCTCAACTGTGTCTAGTCAAACCCACCACTTACAAAAAAAATGTGTTTTTCTTGATATTTTTGCTCTTTTGAGTCTCCCACTCCAAGATTCTACATAAGAAAATTTATTTAATTTATTTAGGAAGAATTCTGATCAATTTTGTGGAGCTATTTGGTCCCACTGGGTGTGCCATTATGTGAACTAGGAATTTGACTAAGAAGAGGAGATTAGTATTGTGTTAGTGACAAAATGAACAAAGCAAATTGAAAAATAACACACTAAACTAACACCTTCATGCCTTGTTACTAGGGTGAGATTAATAAAAAAAAAATGACAAATACAACTAAAAATTAAGGAAAAACAAGAATCCTTCACCTTCCTTGGATGTTCCAAATGCTTTTGTAGTAGTGGCTTGCTCAAATTTTGCTCATGAAGTCTTCATCAAAGGAGGCTTAGCTACCTCCATATCTCCTTTTCACCTTTGGATTTGGTCTAGCTTGTCTTGGAATAAATTTTTCATGGTAACACTACTTGTAATAGATTTTTGAATCATTTTTGCATTATAACTTTGCATTATCAAGCCTCTTTTATTCATGTGGCAAGGCCTCCTATTTATAAATTTTTGCAAATGAGTATAATCAACCTGAACCATCCATCTCAGGATTGATATGTGTGGATAAGTATTAATCTAATTATTTAATTAAAATTCATAAATATTCTCATCAATATTTGGGACAGAGGAGCAATTAAGAGGCATGGAGGGCATTGATGAGGCATAGGAGGCATGAATCTTCATATTTGTGGCATTTATGGCCTAGGGATGTCTTCCTAAGAAATGAGGTCACCTAATGATGTATATATTCAGTATTAATTTATAAAAATAAGTATTTAACAAGTTTTCATGGAATTCTTAATTAGGCTCTAATTTTTTTTAACTAGCTCTTAAGCATGATTAAGCACTTTGTGCACAAATTACTCAAATTGATCAGAATACCTTGTTATTAGTCCAAAATTTGACTAGATTAGAATTATAATGAGATATAAAATGCATTGGATATGTTATCCAATTTTGGATGTTACCAATAATAAATAATAAAGGCACATGTCTCATGCAAGAGATTTGATAGAAAAGAGCAATCTAGAGTACCCAGGTGCAAAATTGGCATTTTGACTCAGGATGATCTGATCAAAGTTAGATGGACCATAAATTGAATTTCACCATTTAGTGATACCTTGGACAAAATAAGCACTTGAATATGTCAGGTTCAAAGCTTTTAATGTGATTTAGTGTTTTTAAGTTAAATTGTGCATTTTAGTGGAAATTGATCAAAAGCTTGATTGGAGGTCATTGGTGGCCAAATTTAGGTGTATACAAGCATAACTTGGGTTTCTAAGGGAGTTAGTCCATTATCAAAGGGGTTAATTAGCCTTATATCTCTAATTCCTAGGGTACAGGTGGTTCATCCTCAAGTGGCTCTCTAAGCACATGTTTTTGAGCCTTGGGGTATTCTGTCTCACACCTAGGGTACTCGTAGGTTGGTCGAGGTCACTAATGGCATAAATATGCCATTAGCATCTAATTTTATTTTATATTTCAATATCATAAATAAATACTCAAACAAAACTTGAATAAAACTAACTCATCAGTAACACATCTTACAAACTATAAATGGACATCAATACTTCATCCAATAGAGGCTCTTCTTCATTAACTTAATCATAGAGTTCATTACAAATGACAATATAGGTGCATATCCTAACTCTAATAACGTCTAGTGTCTCACATGAAAGCTTGGGATATACATTCAAAATCCTAGATCTAAAATTAGAAGTAAATTACTATGGTTGGCTCTCTATTTTTCTAGAGCTTCACTATCATTCTCTTTCTCCCTTCTTTCTTACAAAGGCTAACTTCTTTTTATAGGTGAGAGTCATCTTTTGCCAGATCATAGGGCCACATGATAAGTGATGATCTATCCTAAGTTTTTTAGATCCACTCTCCTAACATCCATTCACCTTGATTTGCCTCATATAAGTCATGACAGGGACATCCTTTAATAGGTTTGGTGTTTCTCAACTACTTGCCAACTGGCATGGATTCCATGAGGACTCCTCTAGCTAGTTTCAAAATGATAAAAAGTGAAACTAACCAAAGGGTTGATTCATTTTTGGGTTTGATAGGTTGGCATGGTCCATGTATTATCACAAAAGGGGGCCCAATAAATTTCAACAAGTGGTGTATATGAACTAGCTCAAATAAGGAAAAACCCTACAGGGTATGTGGACTAGCATGCAAAATGAGATAGTCCACTTATAAAGGATGGTTCATAAATCATAGGCATATAATCCTTGAAATACTAACATGAATTTGAATCAGACCAAGTGTATATCCACCACCAAGATCAGTTGACCTAAAACCTCTCATACTAGTCATACCATCAAAAGACCTATTGACTAGTTTTGCATGTCTAATAGAGCGATGGAGAAGTATAATGGTTTTTAGCCATTTTTATTTCTTTCAAATCAGATCAAGCATGGAAATTAATTCATAGAAGCTGAAGGGTCACTGTAGGAGATTTACACATATGTTATACTCCTCTATAGGTCGTATAACTACCAAAACCTACTTCTTTTCACTTATTTTCTTGAGTTTAGTTAGGAACCTACAAATTTTTAGTTAGAACTAAAAATAATCACAAGTTTCTAACATATTGGACATTATAATAGGTTTTACAACACTTTTACATGAGGGAAACTGTACCACCTTCATTAATGACTCAAATATGACCCTATGTGACTAGAAATGATATAAGGGGATAAAATGGATATAATCAAGGTAATGACATATTAAATGACCAAAAATAAGACAATGACACACCCTACATGACCCTAATAGACCCCTACACATGTTTTTTACTATAATAGGTTGACCTATTTTGACTTGTGGTCAAAATAGTGAACGTTCTTGGTGATTTCTAGGGGTGGTATTCTTGTTATGCCCAATACCAGTAGCCTTTTCCTATCCATTGGGATATGGAATCACATTTGCATAGATATGACACTAAATTTTCCTTTGAAATAAACCAAAACACAAAAAATGAAAATAAAAATACAAAACAACACACCACACACTTGTGCTTCATGAGAACTTATGGAACACACACACAAAACCTAAACAACCTAACCCAAACACAAACTAACCTAAAATAAACTCTTCCTCCTAGGTCAAAGGGGAAGTTTTAAACCTCTATTTATTCATGGAATAAAGGATCAAATGAGTCATGTTTCCTCTTAGTCATTATGACTTTTGAATCCAACTCTTTCATGATACTTGCCAACCTCATTGGCATGATGTTCAATGAAATCAAAGTAGCTACAACCAAATCAACCATGGAAATTAACTCCTCTTACAACTCAAAAAACTCAAATTTCTCATAGGAATCCTCAACTACAACATCTAATGGTGGTTAAAGAAGGCATACATTCTTATTTTCCATAATGTTCTCAATAAGATTATGTTTCTTTTTAGTTACAAGCTCTTCAAGCTCATCAAGGAGATCTACATAGTGCACCCAATCTTGGTTATTGTCCACCATGTAAAACTCTTTCTCCACCTTCTTATTTACTTGGCCCTCAACTTTTCAAAGTTGTTTAAGCTCTTGAAAAAGTTTTATTTGTTTTTGCCAATCATTTTTATTCTCCTTATCCTTGAGAACCACCACTTATTCAACTTTCTATTCACTCAAGAAGATGGGATTACATTTATGTTCACCAAGGGGAGTCCTTATGGTTATTTCCTCTTCATATTTACTTAAATCATCCTCTTGATCAGCTATGGATTGAGTTTATTCTTCTCCACTTTCTTCCCTCAAAATGGGATTTTTTTCAAGAAGGGATGAGGTGAGAGGGTGATGGGTAGGCTCATAAGCTAAAGGTGGAGTATGAAATGTGGTGGAATTATGGATAGGATCATGGGTTGGAGATGGAGTATGATATGTGGTAGAGGGCTTATTAGTGGATTTAATAAAAAAACCTATCGAGTAAGCTCATGGGGAAGTGACAATTTGGGTTGGTTAAAAGGATAAAGACCTACTTCAATAGAAGTTTCACCTTTCCAATAACCTCTTTGAGGTTATTCAATAGGATCATGTTTATATTTAAGTTATTTGTTTTCTGACATCCTTATTATATTTATTGAGCATTAGGAACACTTATTCACCATGTTTAGGTAATCTTTGATTTTCCTCTTCCCCTTCAACTATTTCCAATACCTTCATACAACTTGTAGAAACACCTCTTAACCATTCCATATCATAGTTAGGGAGTACATCAAACTCATCATCCCATGTTCCCATCCATTCATCATTATCTATAAGCTCTAGTATGAGTTCCAACAAAGATTTGATATAAGATGGGGTTGATGGAGGAGGAGGGATGTCATATTGGAAATTATGTAGGGCTTCCATTTTTAGTACTATGATTTCATATCTTGTCTTATAGTATTATTTTTTACAATTAATGGGATCATCTGATTCATCATGACAAGACTCATAGGAATCCTCTTGAGGTTGATAGGTATCATGGTATGGTTGGTAGGGGTTTTACTGGGATTGATAGGAAGGTACTTATTGATAGGTTTCATGGTAATATTTCTCATAGGGCTATCCAACAACATGATGTCCTTTTGGAGAGGGAAGTGGAGGACCATAGGGTTTTCATGGGTCATAGGATTGGTATCCATTATGATAGGACTATTGAGGGGTATATTATGGTTCATAGCACTATTGATAGGGAGGTTCATAATAAGGATATACACCATAGCTATTCATATCAACCTCATAGGTAAAATGAGATATAAAAACTGATAAAAAAATTTAACAAAAGATATTTGGGATGCTTACAACCAAAATATATTCATTCATAATCACCATTGATGTTATCTTTCTTGCTTCCAAAAGTTGATTAGAGGAAAGACACACCAACAATCTTTCCACTCTTTTGGACCTTGGTCCCATTAAGCATGCCATAAAATTTTTCAAAAAATATTACACCCTATAGGAGGTTTTTTAAGCCTCCTCAAAATTTAGGTAACATGGTAATACTTATATATATTTGGGTTTACCTATATTATAATTAGACCTCTAGGTTTAAAGGATATCTCCCTGAATTTACCTTGAAGTGCTTATCACCTACACTAACCATTTATTTGTGGGAAAATAGATAGAAGTATGAATGAAATAAATATAATATAATAGGTTGATGCACCATAAATATTTCCACAATGGTATCATACTTATTTCACTAATAAACAAGACCTACAAACTAGCTTCAAAGTCTTAAGATGTTCTAACATAAGCATTTCAATATAGAGGTGATATGCATGAGACAACTCAAGGTAAGTAGACCAAAGATCATATTATTGAATCCAAAGACACTTTTACACTTTAAGGGAACCAAACACACTAGATAAACTCTATATGACTTATAAGAATGAGAAATCCTTGTACTACACATGAAAGGATAAAGAGAAGCAAGGATAGAATCACTAGACCTCACCATACATCACTTTTCACACTTAGACAAAATGTTCATGAAATCAAAAATAGATTACTTGTATTATTAAAAATAAAATTAAAACATAAAATTAGTATGTTTTCACAATACATTTGTATAATTATTATACAAGAGTGAAAATGACTAGTACTTATATAATGTGAGATAAGAAAGAGAAAAATGAAGTCTAAGAGCCACCAAAAAAACTTTTCAAGATAAAAGGAGTTATATATATATATATATATATATATATATATATATATATATATATATATATATATATATATATATATATATATATATATATATAATAATTAAGCATGATATATACTATTCAAGGTACATTTGTACTAATGTCCCTCAAGGGCATGAAAATATTTCATGTCCATTATAGGACTCTTCAACTGCTTACTCAGAAATTGCCTTCATCATTTAGCCTTATTTTGATGCTCCATATTAGACTAGGGGAATGTGAGATCATATAAATATTATTTAGGGGTTATAAATAGGATAAAAAATTCATTAAATGTGTCTCTAATCATTAATATTTTTTTTCTAAGTGTTCTCATTACATACATTCATAATCAACCTTCTTTCACTCACCCTTCACACTTGGCACCAAGGTGTGCTTTACTTTCTCAAACAAGTCCATACAATGGAATTTATGACACTTTTAAAGAGTCCTAATTCCATTATATTAATTAATTAGACCTTAAAAGGACTCCCAATTAGATTTTTCATCTTCTTAATTGGTGATCACTCTTTGTTCATTGTGCCAATTTGGACTAGCTGAGATGAAGGTGTTAGCAGAGGCACATGTGAACTTATACAATGAAATAAATGGACATTGGAGATTATATTAGGTCTCTCCCAAAATTATTTTCATATCTTAAAACCCTTTTTTACCTACACAACACACAAATCTATCATAAAAACAATTTTGTACCCTATCTGTATAAATAGGGTATAACTCAATCCAATGGGAAGGATCCCTAATGAGTCCTATGAAAGTATAAGGTAATTTAAAAATAAAAATATCCCTCCTATATGAATTTCCTTCTTCATCTTTCCCATTAGTTTATTACCAAGGGTTTTGGAGGGTTTAGAGTGGTTTTGACCTCTAAAGACTGTTCATGAAATTATGACATTCAAATAATGAAAAAAATCACAAAAACCTTGCTCAAGACCCTCTTAATCATATCCAAACTCCTTAGGTTCCCATGATAAACATTTGTATAAGTATGAGCCTTCAAATTTGCCTTCTCGAGCTGTTTCCTACATTTTGTGTAAGCCTGAGTTAGTTTGAGCCAATAAATGGCTTCTCTATGATCTTCTCTACAAACTAAAATCTCTAACACACCTTTAAAATACTCAATGATGTGTTAAAATTCATTTTAATTCTCAATTGGTGTTATAAACAGTATTTATACCCCCTAGGGCTTTAGGCCTAATTCATGCCTAATAGATCTAGTTTGCACTTAGGACCTAAATCTCTCCCTCTACATACCTTCTTAGAGTTTTGAGGCTTCAAACATGATTTTTAATGTTATATATAAATATCCATACCTTAATTTCAATTATTTAATCCTCCTTGACACTTCCCCTTATCACCCACTTCTCAAGCCTATAGACTTGACTACCTAGAGTACCCTCTATTTGAGATAGAATAGAGGGTATCTCCCCTATCTGATCAGTAAATTTAAATATTTGGGGAGATAATCAATTAATTAAGGTAATATATATAAATTTTAAATGTTATAATAAAATAATAATGCCTTTAAATCTCGTGAAATCCTAGAGAGACTTTCTGAATGTTGGTTGTGTGAGATTTTTGTGTGTTGACTACAAGTGCACCTTGAGGATGGATTTCATACTCTATTTTACTATGGTAAAAATCATATGAGGTTTATATGATTTTAAAATATATTTTAATCATGTCAAAACTCACCCTTTATTGATAAAATATTTATTACATGCATTCCCTTTAGATAGGCCTAGTTGACAAGTTGTATGATTATGTAGTTTGCTCAGAAAATGGCCTACTTGTAGGTGTATTTTTCATGTTAGCCCTTGTGTCATTACCATAATACATTATTTAATTTATTTAAGCTCATATTATGGTTTAAATTTCCCACCTCATTATTTAATTTATGCCCACACACAACCTATTGGGTGTAACCTGTATTGTCACCCTAAAATCCACCTATAGGTGTTATTTATGACCAAGAGGAGGCTTGTAGGTTGTGATATGGGTTGAGATCCCATAATTCAAATTTTATTAATGATATATGAACCATAATTTCCATTCCAAATAATTAATTATATGTGAATATATGCCTCCATTAGGTCCTATATCACCATGAAACCATTTGGGATTCAAAATCTTGTAGATAACATTGAAGGACTATAGTGAAATATTGCATGAGTTAGGAATTCTCCATCATTATAATCCTATGGTAAAATAGACCAATTTTCATGATAATTCATAGACCTTATGGTATGTATCCATGATTTTAATGTTTATACCTATCAATACTACAAATATTTCATTGTGGGAGGATTGAAAGAAGTGTGAAAAACCTGTTTTGCAAACTTTAAGGTAACTGGTCCCTAAAGTTAGTTTTTCCAACTTGAACATGATTATTCAAAACTATCTACCACTCTATGACCTCAACAAGAATCATTTAAAATTATTAAACTCTTAATCCTCCTATGAATGTCTCAAACATATTTAGATACTAGCACCCCACATGCTCAGACCTCTGTGGTAGCTTGTAAGTGTGAACACATTAGTAGACAAGATAGTGAAAGTGGAATATGGACAAGGTACATAGTTTTTGATATAAAATCAGTCCTAGACCTCTTAAATGTATTTAAATTAATCATTTCCACCATTATTGACTTCATACAAGTTAAATTATTCCTCCATCATTTGTATTCTCTTGTGAGGCACCTATAGATGCACATTAATGGTACAAGACTTTATGTGTTGGAGAACTAATTATCACAACTATATTGTACCATTTATAGATATTAGATTAACTATTAATGTTCCAATATTACTATAAAAACCTTATTAATCATCATTACCTATTAATGGATGCTATAAAATCTTTCATACACCATGACTCAATTGACTTCAAGTAGGGAACTGATTGTGTTGTCATTCTTGACTGCAACTCCATTAATGATCTCCTTTGAGATTGAGTTTGGAATAAAGGGGGTGAAAAAAGACATGGGATACATGAAATACAACATAAAACCTTCCTCTAAAACCATTAAAAGGATAATAACCTATGTTGTTAGTAGAAAATGCCTGCAACTAGTGATGGAGATCTCAACCTATAACTTGAGTTTTTTTACACATAATTCAATTCCAAACATGAAACCAAAGATTGAAAACATGATATAGAGATGTCCACATCCTCTAAAATTAATTTTAATAAGTGGTTTATATGGACCCTGGGAGACAAGGAGAAAACATGTAGGGTATGGGGATTAACATGAAAAATGAGACAGACCACTTCTAAAGGATGGTTCATAAAGCATAGGTAGAAAATCCTTGAATAAATAACATGAATTTTAATCAAACCAAGTTTTATATCCACCACCAAGATAATTTGACTTGAAACCTCTCCTACTAGCCATACCATCATAAGACATGTTTACCAAATTTACATGTCTAGTTGAGTGATGGAGAAGCAGAATAATTTTCAACCATTTTTTATACTTAAAAAGTATATCAAGCATGGAAATTAAGTTATATAATATAAATGGTCACTTTAGGAGGTTTCGATATGTACCGCACTCCTTTATAGGTTGTATAACTACCAAAAGCTCCTTATTTTCACTTATTTTCTTGAATTTAGTTAGGAACCTTCATGTTTTCAATTAGAATTGACAATATTGACAATTTTATGACATATTGGATGTCAGAAGAGAGTTTATAAGACTTGTACATCAAGTGAAATTGTACCACCTTCATTAATGACTCAAATATGACCCTATGCGATTAGAAATGACAGAAGGGGCTAAAATGGATGTAATCAAGGTAATGACATATTAAATTACCCCAAATAAAACCATGACACACCCTATAAGACCCTAATATACCCATATAAAAGTTTTTTACTATAGGGGGTTGACCTATTTTAACTTGTGGTCAAAATAATCAATAGATATAATGGTAATTTAGTGTTCATGGGCCCATTTAATAAATTCAGCTAATTAGAATGTTGGCCTATTGTCATAAATAAAGGTATGGGATTACCAAACCTTTTTTTGATGTTCTCTTCAATAAAATTGATTACATATAATGATTATGAATTCTTTGCTTCTACTACTTTTGTCCACTTGGTGTAGTATTTTATAGTTGTAAGCACAAACTTATGTTTAACTAAGGAATTTAGATTGATGACACCAATGAAATCAAAGTCCCACTAAGAAAATGGTATTCCTTTAATTACTAGTTATAATGTCATTACTATATGTAATTCTCTTTTTTCAAAGACTTAGAATTCATGACATGTTCTCACATGGTTATGTGCATTCGTGAAGATGGTTGGCTAATAATAACCCATTCCAAGAATCTTATGTGTTGTGGTGTTTTTATATGGATGACCATTGCCTATATTTTGATGCATATTCTTCATAATTTCATGAGCTTCTTCTTATGGTACACATCTCAAATAGATACCTTTGTAATTTATTTTGTATAAAATCCCCTTTTTAATCATGTAATGAATATATTTAAGACTTAAGGATCTTATTTGTTCTCTATTTAGCTCAGGAAGACAAGTACCTATGAGTAATTATTAAATTATATTAACATACTAGTCTCCTTTAGATACTTGGGTGTCATGGACTTCCTCAATTGTGATGCATGAATCAAGCTCAGTCATAAGCTAAAAATGACTTGTCCTCTAACAATTTTAGTAGACTTGATTTCTATGTTGAATTCTTACAACTTTTCCATCCATTTTCCTCTATGTTCTCCTAATTTGTTTTGTCCAAAGTGAGCTTAATATCTAGATCTAACATGATAGCAATAGTTTTATTCCTTAAAATGTAATGTCAAAACTTCTTGACTACTTTGACAAGAGTATAAATCTATTTGTCTATCATAGATTATTTAAGCTCTACTTCCTTCATATTTTTATTCATAAGCACATTAGGGTGCTCACTTTCATCCCTTTTTTGGGTAATTACATCAATGATTGTGTGCTCTGAATCAAATGAATATAATAATAAATATTTGTTGAAGTCTAGGATGATCAACACTGGATCTTGGGTAATGGCGTCCTTGATATCTTAGAAATATTTTTAGACTTTCGATGTCCATTATACCTTGGATTATTATTTAATCATTGTGTTTATAGGCCTAACAATCTCTACAAAACTAGAGATAAACTTTCTCACAAAATTGATCTTACCAAAGAAGGACTTGATCTCTTTCTTACTGCTTGGTAATGATATCCTTGAGATTTACTAAATTTTTTTTGGATTAATGGTGATCCCATCCTTGGTGATGATATGTCCCAATAATTTACCCTCAATGACATCAAACATGTTATTCTCAGGGTTGAGAGAAATGTCAAACATTTTTCATATTTCAAAGATTTATTGTAAATGATTTACATGATTAGTTTTGTTTTTTGAGAAAATAGTGAGGCCATCCATATAAATGATTATGCATTTACCTATCAATTATTGAAATACATGATCATTAATTAGTTTAAAGGTAGCTCCTTTGTTAATCAAGCCAAATCAAATATTTTTTTATCCATAAATTCCCCCCTTTTCAGTATATACAATCTTCATTTTATCCTCATATTCCAGTAGTACATGGTATAACCTAGGGACCCATCTGAGAAGGACGTCATTCTATAATTGTTTAGTTTATAGATTACCTCATCTAGAGAAGGAAAAGGGTAGTTGTCTTTCTTAGAAGATTTATTCAAATTATTAAAGTCAACACACAATCTGATTTCGCTATTTTTCCTCATAACTAGTACCAAATTGGTAACTCCAAGTTGAATACTTGATGTGGAATACTATCCCAACACTTAATAGTTTTTGTACTTCTTTCTATATAAGGGGTTCCAAGATTTGATTGACTAGCCTTTATCTTTATTTGAATGTCTTATTTTCCTAATTTAGTAGGATTATATATGTGATAAATATTAAGTTAAAAAATTTAAAGTATTCAGAAGTCCATACAGTCACATGCTTATACTAAATGAGCAAATATCTTACCCTTTATTTTTATTCTTGAGTGTAGCTAAGACCAATGTTGACATATCATGTATCTTTCTCATCTCCTAAATTTTCTCTGTTTAACTCAAACTTGTTAAATTTTTATTGTCTTCACTCCTATGCTTAAGGATCTATATCAAATTTTATTTCCAAGGAAACCATTCCCAAATTTAAATGATTTTCATTGAGTTAAATAACTTCTCCTCATAATTTATCTTGGCCTGAATACCTAAAATCCTCATCATCAATTATTTGAGATTTAAACTATCTTGAACTAGTCAAGAACTAGACAATCTATTGGTTATTTTTAAATACCTATAAATTCTACACATTATTAGGGATCAATGGCCAATGCATGATCTCTATAAAAAATCTTGGCACATTATATTCTTATAATGGTGTCAAATTGGTAGTTGAATTAGCTAATGAATTAGTTTCTTGGTTTTATTCTCTAAGAACAACCACTATATCAAATGCTTCAAATTATTTAGTTAGATCT
This sequence comes from Torreya grandis, assembly GCA_037957365.1. Taxonomy (NCBI): domain Eukaryota; kingdom Viridiplantae; phylum Streptophyta; class Pinopsida; order Cupressales; family Taxaceae; genus Torreya; species Torreya grandis. The sequence goes on along the minus strand of JARHVA010001364.1, from coordinate 2,083,029 downwards.
TAGGCCTTGTTTTTTTACCTTTTGAGATATGAAAAATTGCACTGGTATTTATTCATGGCCTAATTAATCACCATCTCTAAATCTCCATGTATCTATAGATACTTGACATTGTTCTTAAGGGTGAACTACAATCCCAAAATGAGTGCTTCATACTCTGCTCTATTATTCATGAAAGGGATTTCAATATTTATGATTTTATCTACTTATTACCCTATGGGTCAATCAATTTGACACCAACATCTAATCCTTGTTTAGATCTCGCACCATTAAAATGAAGAGTCCATAATTGGGAAGGTCTATGAAATTCTTGTTTTTGCATTTCATAGTTCATGGTAAAGATGTAGATCCCAATATTTGGATATTTATAACTAACCTCTTAATTTTTGGTGTTATATTCCATGATGGGATGCTTCATCCTAGGCTCTTTATGGATTTGAATTTGATTCACAATTCCTCTCCAGGGTAACCATATGTGAGAAAAGTTTATTGGTATATATCCATTTAGTGTTTTTGACCAATCCCTACTTAGTAATAATCCATATATTTATATAATATTTAACACAAGTATGTATATATTAATTTATATACATAGCTTAGATACAACCTAAATATTCATGTTTTTTAAATTCTCTAACTACAAGCACTATTGTCTTGTCCAATTGTGAAACCATCATTTTGGACTTGTTTGGAATCAATCCAAGATTTTGACAAATAGATATTGGCATTATAGTAGAAAAAGTTTCAAAATCAACTAAGTAGCTATATATATTATTACCAAATGCTTTAATGGTCAACAAGAAGGGAGGATATTCTAGCTTACTTTTGTGTATGACATTTACATGAGCATATTTTGGCTTGTCTATAGTAGATTGCCCTAAAATAGGCTTCCATAGGAGCTCCTTCTATTATATAATCTAGGATAACTCATAGATATTTATGTTCAATTTTATCTTCTTCATGTCCTAAATAAGGTTGTATCCTCCTTTGCTCTACACTTTCATATTTAGAGGCTGATCATTCCCTTTTTTAGGGGGTGGATTGTTATCAACCTTCATATTTAGAGGGATAATCATGTTGTTTGTAAGAGTATATGTGATTGAATACTAATTCCTCAAGTTATAATTACTTCTCTAAAAATTTTGGAAATCATGGATTTCATTCCAATTATTCTCTGGTTCATTTTCATCTTCACTTGGGAATGGAAATTTGTGGGTTTTGAAGGTGAAAGTCATAGATGTGCTTAAGGAACTAGGAGCATGGGATGGTTTTGGTGGATTTTTAATTATTTATTATCTTTCCATTTCTCTTTGGAATATTTCAAATGTTGCACAAAACTTAACATAATTAATCTCACCATGTTGTGTTGTTTTTTGAATTCTATGCCAACTAGGCAAGGCCATCTCTATCATATTGAACTCAGGAAACTTATTACTTTTATTTTGTTCTATATTTTTTGTAGACTTGTTGAAAGCCCTGTAATATCTTGAGAACTCAAAATTATTATTATTATTTTGTCCTATAACTTTATTAATTTTATTTTACATATTTAGAAAGTCATTACTTAATTTTTGAACCATTCTTTGTACAACATCTAATTATGCTTGGGTAGAATTTTCACTTTAAGTGACTGCCATGTTAACTAGGATTGAATGCTAAATTTTTTATGATTACTTATTTATGCATGATAATTCATGAAACCATGATTCTAATTTGATGTTAGAAATGTTATATGAGGAAATATATATATTTGATTCTGATTGTATGTAGGAACATTTTAATTCACATGAGGCACTGTATTTAAAACTGAGAAACTAACATTAAGGATGGGAAATCCTATCATCTAAAGATTAAGTTATCTATTGATTTTGATTGATTTTTCATAAGCCAAAGATATATTAGGATAATTAGTAACTCTTCATATAAATACTATAGTGATTAAATCTAAGGTATTCTTGTATATTTATAGTGTTAAATCATCTCTTGACTTATATATAACATTCACCCAAGTGTGCATCTTTTGGAATCTCACATCAAAAACATGAACTGGCTCATTAGGATCTCTCTTCATACTATTTAAATGTTAGTATCTAATAATTGTGATAGTAATATGATCGAATTGAGCAAGAAAGGTGTTTTGACACACATTCCATGAATTAATTGAATTCTCTAGAAAGTTGAGAAATTAATCATAAGTAGCATCTTAAAGTGTAAATGGGAAATTTTGCATGTAACATCTTAATCTATAACATTCATTAATCTTAAGACAAACTTGATAGACTTGATTTTATCTTTAGTTGTTCTTCCTCCTAAAAATAAGAAATAAGGTAATTAATTCTTAGGATTCCTTGGAAAATTATGCACATCTCCTAGAATGGCAATAGTGGACCTAATTAACCAAGGGTGAGTCATAGGTTGATTATTGGGTTGAGAGATTATTATCAAAGAAGGTGTTATAGATCAAGGTACTATGGGAACACTTGATACATATTTTGGCCTTCCATGGGTTGAAAAGGGTTAAACCAAAAGACTAGTTTGAGCCCTAGACCTAGTTATTCTTCTAGGTGTCTCTAATGTAATTCAAATATATGGAATAACCTCTTTTAGGTATGGAAAAATGGAGTGTGGGTCCCTCCTTATAGTGCTAATACATAATTTTGGTGTGGTTTTTATGTGAACCAAATCATGAATGAGGTAACCTCTAACATTTTGGTATCTCTATAGAGGTAAACTCCACTCTAGTGCATGAGTTATAGGTGTGGGTTAAAACACTAGGTGGTGGAATCGTCAATTGAGCATGTAGGTTATTAAATTTGTGTGTATAGATGAGTGAAATCTAAAATAAAACAAATTCTTATTTGAGTTAGATGGGAGATATTCTAAGCTAAAGTGGGTAGATCTCAAAATAAACTCTAAAGGAGGGAAAGTAGAGTATAAAAAAAATTATGTGGTCAAGAAAGGGATTAATTATAGGTTTATCTCATACATAGACAAATATATTTGGAACTAATGCTTTTAGCTAGTAGTTGTTGCTTACATGCATACAAACATAATGAGGGAGTCTGAGAGTAAAGGATATGGTAAACTCTAAGATCTTAGCCAAAGGTTACTCTTGTTTAGAGCATTTTTGGCTCACCCTTATTATAGAGGATTATGAGTCGAATAAAGGAGGTATATAAAATAGTTGTTGTTCATTTTATAAGGCTATATCATGAAATACACTTCTACACACTTAAATAAATTAATCATTCAACCTTATTGCTTACAATTACTTATATTAGCCAATCTTCAAATAGTTGTTGCACATCTTATATAAACATTTATCAATATTAATAATAAATAATTCTAAGTAGAATTTACATAGCTCCAATTATTGAATCAACAATAGGTAAGTAATCATAGACAATCACACAAATTTGGATAAGAAACTCGTTAACATAATTACATGACAATAAAAATATTTATTCATATATTAATTAGAATTCTAATTCCATTTGAAATAAGAGAGTTAAAATTTTATATATGGGGAAGGGTTGCCTCATCTTCAAAATTCATCCAATTACATGTTAAAGATTATAAAATAGTTCTATTCAATATAGACTCTACATATATGATTTGAAATGGATAAAATTATATCTCTAAAATAAGATGCATAATAAAAAATCATTCAATGTATGCATGTTACAAGATTCCATAAATAATGACTACATGTATCATGGGTAGGGTATAAATAGAATCAATCTTTAATTACATGCATTAATTCTCATTCAATAAATGCGTATAAAATTATCTTAGGAAGCTAATGTTTACTTGACATTGGAGATTGCATGGTCGAGGGAGTAACACTTGAAGTATCCAATGGAGTAAGATTGGTAGGCAAAATTGAACTAGAATTTATTATTGTAGCTTATTTCTTTGCCTTTAAGTCTCGATAAAACTTGTATGCTTGATCATATTCAGATTTGATTATGTCCAAGTTAAGAAAGGATGGTCTATGCACCTTGGACACTTTAGCTAATAGGCATCCATGCTCCTACTTAGAAGTTTTAAACTCCACTTTAATAATTTGAACCTCTATCACCTTCTACCTATAAAAACCAATCTCTTCCCTTATGCATCCTTATAGACTTTGTTTTAAATTTATAGTATCTTTTTGGAGTAATTTATCAAAATTGGATCTATCAATTAATTTCCCTAAAGTGTCCCTTATTTGATATAATTTCAATTATTAATAAATTTGTATATTTTGCCTCTTGTGCTCAACCAATTTTGGAATTAAGTTTTTTTCATTAGCTAATAATTCACGATCTTCTTGCATTCTAATAACTACCAAATTGAGGGCATTGGTTACCTGAAGAGGATTCATCATATCTAAAAGGCCAAAAGCCTTATTTGTAATTCAAGTTATGATAAAGTTTAGTTTATTTTCATATTCCTTCAGAAAAAATTAATAGTCTCAATCAAATGGGGATATATTTAAATGTTTATTGTAATAATAGTGTCAAGAATGTTATACAGCTGAAAGGGTTGCATTATGCACATCATCCTCTATTTATTTGGGGATATGTATAATTTTTTATTGCACTAGAACTTGATGTAATTCATGTTGAAACTCTTTCTTATCCTGATTAGTGTCTTTATGGAGTTTCAATGAGGCCTTTATGTGTGTCTTCAAATAGGCCACAAAATATTTATTATATGGAGATTCCCCAATTCTTTGATTCTTCATTTTGGTCAAGGAAAAGACATCTTGTCTCTCTTCAAGGATTAGGCCTTGGATAGAATCATCTTGAATCTTTCTCTTCCTAACTCTTTGAATGGTTCCTATAGATTTGTTTAAAATGGAGTTAATTATGGGAAGCTCTAAAATCATGAGGTTTAACCTTTGTGTAGTTTGGACCATTAAGCCCTCTACCCATTATGAAATTATAAATTCCCTTATGTTAAATAGATGAGTGGCCTAGCTTGTCACCCTTGAAAAAATATATTTTGAAGATAGAATTAAGGCACTTACTTGAAGTGGGTTTGGAAGAGATAAGAAGATGATATTTTGCCAATTTAAGTTGTCAGTTTGGGTAATAGGCTGCACAATGTAGTTTTTTTGTCTATCAACTCTTGTAGATGACATAATAGAAATTGGATAAGATTTCCTAGACTAAGGCATAAACAAACATAACTAGGTGGATTAGAAAGATGGTTTTTCATTGTGATAAAAATTAGGGACTCTTATATTTTTCTTTGAATGGACTTTCTTAGCCCTAGTAGATTTTGTCAATCTTTGAGAAGTAGTAACAATAGGACTTGAAGTGGTTACTCCAGTAATTTAGGGGTACAAGGCTGAAATACTATATAGATATTACTAAAAATAATAAAAATAAGGGGATACATGCACTATAAAAGGTAAACTAAAATCAAGCACAAGACTAGGGATACCTTTGGATTTTTTTCATTTATATTGGTGCCTTACCTTTTAGTCCTTAGAGTCTCATAACCTTGGTCTTTGCAAGCTCTTATTCCTCATCCTCATCTATATATTTTCCTTTAACCATAGTCCTTTATTATGACACACCTCAAAAATCAAACTCACAAGTGTCCCAAAAGGTTTCTAGGAGCTCTTTGGCTTTTGTAAACCTTGATTCTTATCTTATCAATTAGAGTGGTTGGGGAGTAGTAACAGATGAAATATCTACCTCTAAAGTTTTAGGCATTATACTTATAGTAAGAGGGATGAATTTTGAATAATTATAATAATCAAAATTAATTGACTCCCCTAATCCTCTAAGATAACTTGTTACAACAAGGGCCTCTTCTACATCCTCTTCTTGCTTCACAACCACGATGACATCTTCGGATTTAGGTTGGGAAGGTTTCCATTATAGTTGAACAAGTTGAGAGGGATAAAAGGACCAATAATTATTTTAATCCCATCCACCTAGAGGTGTAAATTGAGTTTGAGCCTCGACAATTGTGAGTGATGAGTCTTTTTACTTAGAAGGTCCTCTATATACCCAATCATATGCCTCTTATTCAAAACCTCAACATCATCCTTGGCATTTAGGAAGATGAAGTCATGCTTATAGGGCACATGATTGTATTGGATTCCTAGGCTAGTGAAATGCTTCTAAATTCTACCTCTTGTGTCCTAATCCTAATGTTTTAGAGATGGAAATAAATAAAGTTCCCTTATGCTTCTAACAGCACCAAAGTGATTCTTATTGGTATAATTCATTTTCCCTAAAATCAAATAAGATCCATGGAAAAGGCCTTTGTGATTATTCCATATATCTTCATCTATACTCCACCATAAATAATATGCCATATCCTATTCCATGAGCATGTTTAAAACATACTTTCAAAATCACAAGGGTCCCATATTGGTTCCCTTAATCATTATCATTGTGTACTCTAGATAAAGCTAGTAGTTTCCCCTTGGCCATAGTGTATTCTTGATAAGATATAAGACTTAGTCTAGTGGTTCCTCATGGATATCCATTTAGACTTAAGGATAGACATTCTCATCAATTCAAAATATTTTAAGGATATAAGAGTAAATGTGCAAAAAGGAATAAAATTTACATACTCTATTTTTTATGCAATCTAGGGATGGGTTCCAAAGTGATCCATTGTTCATCTAAACCATATTATGACAATATACATCAAGTAAGACATAATGAATAAGTTACCACTGACTGGACTCTTATCATTTTTAAACTTGTTCTCCTATAATTCAACATCTCACCCAAGTCAAAGGTCAATTTTGATGTTAGTAGTAGGTCTAGTAGTGGCACCCATTCCAATTGAATATAATGGATGCTATCACATTTATATAAAATATTTAGTGAATCCATCCCAATTTGAATTCTCATTATAAATTTGGTGATTGACACTAGAGAAGTGGATTTAAGGCCTACCTTCTCTCCTAGTATTATCCATATTCTTAATGTATCCTCAAATGTGTTTTTCTTTATCCATAATATTATTTGCATCCCATCATAGGTGGCATCTATGAGGAAAATATGTATGTACCTTTAAAAAACATCTCCTAATATAATATCATGACCATCATTTTGTTTTCATGATGTAGGAATCCATTGTATATATTACATATGAATAACAAGTCTCGAAGTAGGTAGATACAAGGCATCATTTCAAGCTTTACTAATATAAAATACAATTATTGACATTTTAGGGGTATCAAATCCACCACTAGTTTTTCTTTAGTTATTCATTTTTCCTCACATGAATGGGCATCCACATTCTCCACAACATCCCATAGAGCTAAGTAATTTGCATAATTACCATCGAACATAACCAAGTCAAATATTATATCGATAAACTTAGTTTAATATTAAATGGATAACTTTAACAGTGACAGAGCTCCTTTATATGCCCTGGATGATGAATCCATTTATTATTTTTGGATTACTCATGTAATTCATGTGATAATTAAATATATATCTTGATGGAATATTTTCATAGGTAAACATAGAAAATTAGTGATTTTAGCTCTTTGTGGAATACAAGTTTACTTAGGCTCTTTGATAATCAATAAGGGAGATGTCTCTTTAGAATTTGATTATATATCTCAATAATGTCTAATTTCATTTCATTTTATTCACCATTAATTTCTAATTGTTCTATGATTTTTTTACTCATTTAATTCAAATTTGTAAACTTACTTTGGTGAGTATGCCACATAGACTTCTCATGTGTTCAGAAAATGTCATATTGTTATCCCTAAACAATTATCTCTCAATCATTAGTTTCATGTTGATGCAGTTATGCCACATGGAATGAACTTGGATGTTAGGTGTCATAAATTTTATCAATTTCAATTTATCCAAATCATGTGATGCCTTGGATACATGAAATGTGATTACTCACAAATTTTGCATGTCATAACTTTTCCCAAAATACTCCTTTTCCATTTTGTGTGAATGCATAAAGACAAAAGTAATGAATACCAAAGCATGCGAAGATACAAAGACCAATTTGAGTGACATTGAAAAAAAATGATAACAAAAATAGTAAGAACCCAAAAGTCACAAAGTATGAAAGTTGTGAAATTCCAAAATCTATGACATTAAAAAATTTCTATGATAAAAAGTCATGAAGACTCAAATCTATGAAACTAAAAATTTGTAAAGACTAAATGTTCTGAACTGACAAAACATGCAAAGTTCAAAATATGTGAATGCCAAAACATGCAAAGAATAAAATACGTGAATACCAAATTCAAATAAAAACCTAGATACATGTAACAACCCTGATGTCCATTAATAGTTTAGTCTGAATAAGTCATATAAAGTGGAAAAAACCTTGATGTAGGGAAAATACAAATTGCATTGACATAGAGTAGAACCCTTAATGATAACCATCAACATGGGAATTAATAAATTTGAAACCTAAAATCTTTTTTATTACCCACATGATTGTCAACAAAAAATATTTACAAATTACAAACTAGGATTTCAAACAATAATGGTCCTATATTCAAAAAAATTGAGTGTGGGGTTGTTGAGCATAACATGTTCTCCACACCTATTTAGTATTTAACATCTATAGATTATAGTGGAGGCATGTTTTGAAAACATATTCTCCACATTGGTACTTCTATTAATTTTTAGATTTATCCATATATAATGGGGGCATGATTTAGAAGCATGTTCTCCACACTTAACATAGTTTTCTAAATTAGCCTGAATAAATAGTTATATGATTTAGATTCATAGTTATGGTAGAATTATATACATTGGTATCATTTTTATACATATTTTTAGCATGGAACATATCTAAGGTGCATATGTTATGTAACATGTGCCTAATATTTCAAAATCCAAATTAGTTTTAGATTTAAAAACTCTTTTATGAACTATTACCACATCATAGACTTTTTTCATACCAATACCCCATAGACTTTTACGGACTTTATTGAGCCAATATACTTCAATATTTTCTTCACTTTTTGGTATGGTTGAGATGATTAAATCATTAAATATTTCCAAGTTTTCAGGTTGGACTTAATTATATCATCCAACATCACTAGGTTATAAGTATAATTGGGTTACATGGTTGAGTTAATCTTAACTACCAAGTGCTAACTCACTTTTGATCTAAAGTGGTAACTCATTGTTAATATTAACTACCAAGTGATATATATATATATATATATATCCTTAGATACATGCACTTTCAATAATTATCTATATTTATCCTAATATCAATTTTAGAGCTTTACAATGATACATATTTTTCAAAATAACTTGCCAATAGGAAATATGGTTACATTGATACATAGGTGTACTCCTAAACCTTGATATATCAATTTTAATATATTTCAAGTACTATATTTTCCATATTATATGCACTGATTATACACTATAACATGCTTTTGGTTGTAGGTCAATCACCAATAAATCACTCAAATTGGGCACACACAAATATAGGGTGTTTTCTACATATCCATGTATACATTCCTTTCCTTTAAAATATAAATTTTGTTACTATATTAAATGAGGGTAAATGTAGACACTATTTTATGATTATATAGTACCTTAGTCTTATACACTTGGAAAACTCAGACCTTGGATATTCCTCTTAGTTCTTGACATTTACCAATTTTACAAGTCTTGCATCTACTCTATCTTATTACCCTTGGCCTATCTCTTGGTTTGACTAGTCTTATGTTGATGACATATACCTTATCTCTTTCCCATAAATCTTAAAATGTACATATCTTCCATCTCTATAAGTTCTAAACATGTACCTACTTTTTTTCCCCAAACACTAACATCCAGGATAGACATTAATGTTGATGTTGTGTCCTGACCTAATGTAAGTGTACAATAACCTAAATTCATCTAGTTTACAAATGAATCATATCCTAATTATTAGCCTAATTGATTTAATGTGAATTATTATTCCAAAAGGATTGATATAAATATAATATCAACCCTGATTCAATCCACACCTATAAACTAAAGAAATTAAGGCAACTTATCAAAATCACTCTATCAAGCATTAAATTAAACAAATATTTCCTATTTCCACACCATTCATAGGTACAACACATCTATAGGTGTGAAATACTAAAGGAGAGTCTAAATAACTTTATTTTACAAGTTACAAGATAGGTCACTATTATACTTTATTTCCACATATTGCATGATTTACACACAAGCCAACACATAAGGGATAAATACATGAGTCTGAGGTCCTCTTTTGGAGTATTGGTTATGTAGGTAGTGCCCACTAACAATGGGGTCTTTTGGGTAAAATTGACATCATATTCCCACTAACCCATTTTCCCCTAAGGTTATTATGAATATGGAGAACTAGGGATTTGTCATTTCAAAATGAGTGATAGTCCATGACCTAGATTTGAATGCACCAGAGCAAAGGCAAAGCAAAACCTAGGAGTATCTAGGTGGTCACATCCTTTTCAAATAGGTATATGTATAGGATGTTTGTGTTAACTTAGATAGTAGAATAAATGCAACCATCCCAAGCTGACATTAATGTCCAGATCTTTAGAAGCATTAGATCCAAATTTTGATGATTACTCTAGAATTATCTTTCAGCTCACTTCTTGCTTATTTTAGATCTAGCATTGTGTTAGCATCAGAATCAACTAAGTATATTACTTCATTGTCATTTTCATACATAACTTAGTTTTACTTTCCATAGTTAACCTATTCTCAGCATAACAAATTCAATGTATGCTTATATCTAAGTTTATCATCTAATTGACTTGCTATAGATCTAGTTATCACCCTTGTGCTATTTCATTTTATATATCCCTTTAATCAAATTTAAGGCTAACAATAATATCACCTATATCATTTTAGTCTTAAACACTTTTCTATACCTATAACCACCCTAAATATTGTCACTATACCATCTAAGTATAGGTAAGATCCATGTTATGATCTATTATTTATATCTTATTCTATAGAGAAAGAGAGGATTTTTATATTGGTCATCCTACCTTGTGCATATATATTTCATACAAAAATTACCTCTTTCTATTACTTTTATTTTTGGTGTTTTTTGCACATAATAGAGCATGATTATATAACACCCCCTCTTTTTAGGGATTTATAATAATTATCCAAAGAATGAGTTGTAGGTTGGCTTCTCTGAGGACCATTATAAAAATAAAAATGATTATATATTATTTGAAACTATTTATGACTTTTGGTAATACTTCATATTAATAATATCGGTCTCCTAACTAAGTTTATATCATAATAAAATGTAAATTCAAGGAAATGATTTCACACACTAAATTTTGCTTCCCATATAATAATTTTATTTTAAATATTACATATAGAATTTTAGTTCAAAATAAATTTCAAAATTAAATAATGATAGGATAAATAATATTTGGATTCAAATAATTTCAAACTAATTAAGTAGTTTCATATAACACTCACAAAAATATTGTAAACCAATACACAATGTAATTATATAAGCACAACTTTATCTAAATAAGGTATAAGATTCTAGGGAAACATTCAATCATGAAAGATATATAAAGTAAGTACATTCTTGAGATAAATTCTTAAGGAATATAAATAACAACACAAAGCTATTTTGATGAAAAATATAGTAAAACTAATTCATTCACAATAAAACATATTATAATAGTGAACTCAAACTAATCTTTATTTTATAGAAAGAATGTGAAAAATCACCTAGATTATACCATAAATTATTGTATTGGTCCACCACCATTAAAAAAGAGTGGGGTCCTTCCAAAATATATGTTGGTGGTGTCAGCCATTTTTATTCTTTTACAGCTAATAAATAAATATTTTATCCCCTATCTATAAAAATATGCTATTATTGGATGATGATGATGATGAGACAGGGATGGGATCATATATTTTGTTTCTCATAAGAAGTCATTATCATCAATAGGATAAACTAAAAATATTTTATAATATACATATTTCACTTGCCAAAACTTAGGTCTATGTATGAGATTAATGTTAAAAAGAGATTCACATTATATATTTCAACACACTATGGCACATGTTATCATTATTTCATCATGAATGTTGTATGTATGGATAGATGATGTTTTTATCTACTTTATTAAAGTGATAATATGATCATTTTTATATATATTTGGTTTGATTCTCCATCTATGACTAGGGCTTTGTAATAGATATGTATCCTTTTTTAAATGAAGATCATTATTTAAGTTATCAAATTGGATAGTCATGTTTTAGCTAAAAATAATGATATGATAAGTACCAGAAGCTTGAAGTTCCACAAAAGTAGTGCATGAAGCTTTGGTATACCTATTTAAAATTCTTTATCTAAGGATTTGATCCTTCACAAGTAAATAAACATCATTTAAACACATTACTTTAATCTATGTTAGATTAAAATAACCTTATGGAGGATAAAAATGAAAATCTATTAGGGAATGTGTTGGATTCCTACTTAACCAATCTATAACAACATTTTGTTAATCCTTGAAATGTTATGTATCATAATTAAACCTATTGAAATAATATTTATAGTATAAATATTTTCCTATGCCATATTTGTGGCCATGTTTTTTCTCTTTGAAGGTGACAAAGCATGTGCAGTTAGTTATAATCACAAAATGTTATAAATGCATAACCTTCATTGTGACCTTTTATAAAAATTTCTTCACTATTTATACTTCTTTGTTATAATATATCCACTTCTTTACGTCATCATCAAAAACAAAATAATTAAATTCACAAACATATTCCTTTTGATTTTCAACACAACAAAGCATTCCTCACCAAGCATAATCAGAAGCATTAGTATAAACTATAATTTTTCTATGTTTGGAGCATGAAGCAAAGGAAGATTATGAACTGTATCTTGGATTTTTTAGATAACTTATGTGTGAGAATATATCCAAATAAAATTCTTACCTTTCTTTAAATGTTCCTAAAGTTGAGCTTATCATGTCCAACATAAGGATAAAATTTATTTAGACAATTGTTGAATATTAATAATTCTTGTAACTTTTATTTATTCATAGTTTCCAAGAACTCTAAAACCTTTTATTTTATATGAGGATGGACCTCAAGATAATAATTCTTAACTTTCTATAATTTCCCCTTCTAGTTTAAATATTAAATAATGGGATTTGTCAAAAAACCCTTTTTCATAATAAATAGGAGATTCTAAATAAACCTTGAATTCAAAAAACTAAGAATAAATTAATTTTAACTTGGAATTATATAAAAATAATTAAAGTGGTTGAATGCCAATGAAGAGAAGAATTTTTATTAAAATCAGATTGCAATGTAAAGTATAAAATAAAATATAATTTTTGAAACCCTAGCTAAAATTATGCATTCAAAATTTAAAATTGTAACCCTGGATTTTCATGCCCACTTGGCATTTACAAATAGAAAAATCTAAGGGTAGAAACTATTCGTTTACAATTGACCATACAAATGAACTAGTTGGCTAAAAATTGTGTCCAATTTGGTTGATGATGACATAATAAGGTGAAAATTATTGAATGAGAGGTAAGGCTAGTTGGAGATAATGTACATATGGTTGAAGAATAATGCCCTAGCTACTAACAATGTCTAGAAGTATAAAAAGATAGGTATGATACCCTAGTATGGTTGTAGCATCACTATAACAATCTTATTTAAGGATAAAAATGATGATGTCATCAATGGAGAGATGTATAGTTGTTTCCCTAGATGGTATGACTATTTATAAACCCTAAAACAAACCTTAAAAGGAGTTGTAAATATGATAAATCTACTTAATGATTATCCCAATGGCGCTATCTTGATTTCAAAGCACAATTTTAGTTTTTAAATAGAACCACCTTATGATTGGAGGGTTTTCATACTCAAGTCTCCTTATCCACTAAAGGGTTTTCATATTTAGAGAATGAAAGCTAAATCAAATTCTCAAACTTTAAAAGGTGTAATTAATAATAGGCAAAATATTATTTCCAAATGATCCACCAATGCCTTTTCATAAGTTCACTTCACACTTTTTCCAAGAAAAAGCCCAAAAAAGTAACTTTCCATATTCTAATTTGATGTTGACTTATTTTATTTATAAATTCATACTTATTTTTATTTATAATAATAAATTAATATTAATTTTTCAATTTTTAATAAAAATTAAGTCACTTGACAACTTAAAAATATTAACTTTATTATTTTTACTTTATTTGAAAATGGGGTCATGACAGGCTGCTCTTCCTAAAAATTGCTTATCCCAAGTAATTATAATCTTCAACTACTCTGATTATCCCCAAATTTTCATCTATGTAATGCATGGATCTTAATTCATCCTTGGGAACTTTTAATTCCGTGTTCTAAATCTTGCATGTGATGTAGTATGTTCCAGTGACTACATAACTTTGCCTACCATTGAAACCTTCTCCATGAATCCATCGAGGAGATCAACAATGTTATTTTCCAAGGATGAAGCATCAATAAAAACATTTTATTCTTATTTGATCAATAATAATTTAAATTTATTTATAAGTGCATTTTCTTCTTTTACTAAATTCATGATATCTTTATCAAATAAGTGCTCTAGCAATCCATTGATAAATGTAAATTTCCCTGAATATTGAATGTGATATATGCCTCTATTCAAAGGTGCTCTAAGTCATAATATTAAATCATGAAAATAAAAAATCACCTTCACCATTGAAATTCATAAAATATGGTTCAAATTAGACTATGTATAGGCTAGAAACAAGTTATAACAATCATAAATCACTTAGAATTTCTACCGATTTAGAACTAGTATGGTGGTTATTGTATACACATAATATTTTCAAATTTTTATCGATTGATAACAATTTGTATCTTAAATAAACCCATTTAATTTCAATTTATTTGATTTCACACCTTCAGGGGTGCACTAGGAAAGGGGTGGTTAGACCATTGGTGCTTCATAGGATTGTTGTCCCTTTTACCAGTTGTTATCTACACATTTGTCTCCTAAAATCATTACCCCTAAGCTTATTCTTATTTGTGGTACCTTTCCAATAATTTTATACATATTATCCTCATATTACTTACCTTAATCCAATTTTTTTATTTATCTATGCTAGGTCGACTGGGTTGACCCTATACAATTTTGAGTGTTTTTCACTTAGGACGTAGTTTAGCCTTTGGCCAACCTAGCTCATGACCTAGTGAATTATTTCCCAAAATTATGTTAGGTTGACTAGATTAACCCTATCAACTGAAATTTTTGGAAGGATTTAAGGTCAAATATTCCTATATATAAAATTTCATTTCCATCATTTATTATGAGAAGAATAAGTAAGAGCGAATGAACATTTACTTATTGACCATTCTACTTGGGAAGAAAAGCTTAGGGTTTCATACTTTCTTTGGAGATATGGATCTTGTCTTATAGAGAAGTATTTTGGATTAATTGATAGGTTATGTAGCTTAGATATTATTTATCCCTATCATCCTTACATACCAAAAAAACCTCTTGCAAATCACCTTGGCCAAGGGAGAGATTGAGGCTCGATGGGTTCATCTTCAAAGGTAATTTTTCCTAACTTTTTTTCTCCTTTATAAGAGTAGATATTTATAAAAAAATTCTTCTCTTCCATGTATTAGTATTATTTATACATTGACATGAGTATATGTCTTCTATACATGTTTAGTTTTTTTATTTTTAACCCCCACTTTATCCCACAAGCTTTGGTGAGCACTAGATTAGATTTACTTTTCTTGTTGTTAGTTTAAGTGAAATATCAAATCACCTTGGCCAAGGGAGAGATTGAGGCTCGATGGGTTCATCTTCAAAGGTAATTTTTCCTAACTTTATTTTTCCTTTATAAGAGTAGATATTTATAAAAAAAATCTTCTCTTCCATGTATTAGTATTATTTATACATTGACATGAGTATATGTCTTCTATGCATGTTTAGTTTTTTTATTTTTAACCCCCACTTTATCCCACAAGATTTGGTGAGCACTAGATTAGATTTACTTTTCTTGTTGTTAGTTTAAGTGAAATATCAAACCTAGAACCCCCTTAAGGTTATTATGTGATTGTGTTAAAATTAAGGCTTTAGAACCCTCAGCATAGTGTATTGTGATAAATAATCTCATAATCGGGTCTAGCAAATCCGTATATTGGTCATGCTCCCTCTTAAAAAATATGTTTCCAATCAGAAGTGTAGGTATGCTCTATCTTATCTGATCTAAGATTTATTTATAAACATGATGCATTTTTTATTGTATATAATTTTCATGTTTGTTACCTTTAGCTGAGACATTCTACTGGCATCATCCAGTGATAATACCCCATTAAAATATGTAAAATTATAGCTTTTCATGACTAATAATAGCAAATCATGATCTAAAATTATCAGAACCAACAACATGACACTATCACAACAGCTATAAAAGTGCATATCCACTTATATGAGTGTAATTAAAATAATGTGGTGGTTGATAATGATGATGACAAAAACATTAATGGTGGAAATTTGATTCATAGCTACCCAAGGTACATTTTCTCTATCACTTGATGGTAGTATCACCTCACCACACATTCCCTTCTTATCTTGTTGGTGATCATTTACAAAAATATCCAATTTTAGAATTAATCCACCATGCTTATGCTATGCTACTCTGGTATTCATATGAACTTCCACTTGATATATTCTTGTGGTGATTATAACTTACTCAATAGGAAAGATATATCCATCATAATTTCTCAACTCTTTATGGTACTCTTTACTCAAGGGAAATTTTAGAATTTTAAAACTAGACACCATAAAAATTTGATCCAAAGTATACCAAATATCATCAAGATAATATACCTCATCTAAACCAATGTCATAAAATTCATTGCACACCTTGTGTTTACCCCCAGAACTAACAATTTTTTCTGCCTTTGTGATGCAAGAAATGATGAATCCATCTTATAGTATCTCATCCTTCATGAATTCTCTTTCACACATCCAAGGGTGTCACACCTATATGTAGCTTGATTCCAAAAACACCATGCCATGCTTAGTCATTAAATCTTGGACATCAAAATGACACCCGTTACGCTTACCATCATCTAGCATCAAACATCTTATTGTGATAATCCCTATTAGGCCATCATCTATAACCTTATCTTCAAGTGTAGAATTTGGCTCCAAGAAGTTATCTATGAATTATGAGCATTGGTATTCCAAAACTTAGTTATAATGCATAACATACTCTATATGATTCTTCATGAACTTATTTTCTATCTAAATGTATGGGATGAAGAATTCACTAGAAACAGTAATGTTGGTCTCATCAAAGCCTTTATTCTTCTTATATCTCAAAATATCACATGGATCCCAATTTTAAAAATAATTTTTAGCTTGAATAAAATAATATATATGCCTTATGATCCAAGTTATATCCTTGACCCTATCACTATTTTTATAATTTTTTCCATGATGACAAGAATATTGTAATGTCATAGTATGAAGTAAAAAAATTGAAATATGATCATCCTTTACATACCTTGGGTTGTAATCAAAGTGTTCACTTTCCTTTGCTGAATTTTAAATTATTTAAACATCCTCAACATCTCCATCCTTGTGACTCAAACTTTATGATGTATTATCAACATTCTCCTCAATTGCATGCTTATCAACATGGCTATACTGAAATTCAACCTTATAAACTTCTTGATTTGAAACATTCTGTTCATATTCTAATTTCTCATAACAATGTTCTAAAATTTTATGTTCTTACTTAAATGCCTTGGATAAATTTGCATAAAATATACTATATTCAAGACTCATAAATTTGACATTAATAAAAAAATCCTCTCCAAATTCTTGTAAATCTGATTTTTCTTCATGCTTCGCCATTATAATTGGATAATTCTTTCCTTTAATTTTTTTAGGTGTTATTTTGTTTGAGTGGCTATCAACTTAGCTTCCTTATCAATTCATCACACCTTTTATGGATCCTCATTACATCTTTTTCACTTGTCTACAATATGGTTAGTATATTTTCAACCACATTCCTTGGTTCCTTTTTATATAAGATCTCTTTACCTTTGACTTGCATGTTTAATTCTTTTTGCTCCTTTGCATATTTTTTAGGCTCATATTTTGACTTTTTTATCTTATTTATTTATATTCATGCCTTTAGATCATTTTGATATTCTTGCATAGCTTACAACATATCTAATATATATTTTTACACTCTCTTCATGATTCACAGGTTGGCAAGATCATTATTCTACTACCACTGTAATGTCCCCTTTGGTTAAAATACCAAATTATGGGATTTTTTAGCAAACCTTTTTAATAATAAATCTAAGATTCTAAATAAACTCTGAATTCTAAAAATTAAGGATAAATCCACTTTAATTTATAATTTATAAAAATAATTAAAGTGGTTGAACACCCATGGAGATCATATTTTTTATTCAAATCAAATTGTAATGAAAATTAAAATAAATATATTGGTTGAAACCCTATCAAAAATTATGACCTCAAAATTTAGAATTATAATCCTAACTTTTTATGCCCACTTAGAATTTACAAATAGCAAACCCTAAGGGTAAAACTTGTGCTTATGCAACTAAACATATAAATGAATTAGTTATCTAGAAATGGCATCCAAGATGGTTGATGATGACATCACAAGCTAAAAATAATTTAATAGGAGGTATGATTAGATAGAGATGATTTACGTATGGTTAAGAATGATGCCCTAACTATCATCAATGTATAGAAGTCTAAAATGATTGGTCTAAAACCCTAGTATGATTTTAGCATCACTATATAAATCTTATTTAGGGATGAAAATGATGATGTCAATAATAGAGAGATGTATGGTTATTTCCCTAGATAGTATGACTGGTCAAAAACCCTACCACGAACCTTGGAAGGAGCTAGAAATATGATAAATCTTCTCAATGATTTTCCTAATGTTTCATCATGATGGTATCTTTATTTGAAATCATAATTGCCATTCCTAAATGGAACCACCTCACAAGACCATAGGCTTTTCATTCTCATATCTCTTTATCCACCAAATTTTTCATCCTTAGAGATTGAAAACTAAAGTAAACTTTCAAAAGTGTAATTTATAATAGACAAAATATTACTTTCAAATAACCCCCCAATACCTTTTTATAAGTTCACTTGACAATTTTTCCAAGGAGAAGCTCCAAAAGTAACTTTTCATCTTCTAATTTAATGTTAACTAACTTTATTTAGAAAGTCACCTTTTTATAGTGATAATAAAGCATTATTAGGTTGTTACTTTTTAATAAAAATTAAGTCAAATAACATATTAAAAATATTAACTTTATTATTTTTACTTTATTTAAAAAAAGAGTCATGACACTTTCATTCCTATAAAATTGTGATCAAACTAACATAACTATAACTTTGTACTAGGTAGCACAATCCCTTCTTTAATAATACTATAAAACTTCTACAGATGTATCAAATTATATTCTAAGGACTCACTAAAAATCAATATATCATCTCTATACACATAAAATAATTCATAAGTATCTTTATCAATATTATTCATATGTGACTCAAAATATGTAGGTGCTTTCATTAACCCAATCAATATGAAATTTTATTGGTAGTGTCCAAAAGGACAACTAGATTTATTCTTGTGATTATCTAGTTCATTTACTCTTATTTAGTAAAAATAATAAAAATATATACATTTGAATACTGATAAGGAAAAGGTTATGTAATAATATTTAATGGTTTATAATTTATGATCATTCTCTTTTTCTCCCTTTTCTATTTTAAATTTTTTTTTACCATAATAACATAAAAAAAATGGGGATGGTGTTAGTTTGATTAGTTTTTCATCAAATAATTCTTTAATTTCTTTTTCCAAATCTTTATAATCATTTTTATGTATTTGGATTGTCTTCCCAATTCTCATTCATATTCCTTCCTACATTTGATCTCTATTTTTGGAATTTTCTTTTTATGGATCCTTTGAGCATATTTCTTCCCTGATTTTTCTATTTATTCTATGACATTATTTTTAAAGTAGTGAATCATAGTCTTAGTGAATTTCTTAGTAGTTTAATTCAATCTAAGAGGCCCTACTCTTTCTCTTTGGTGTGTAAACAATACATACTTTAGTTTATAATCTTTATAATCTTTAAACGTATTGCATGCAAATGTGTTACCATGTACATGTATTAATATTATGGGCCATTTGGTGAATTATAAAGATAAAGATGCTTTGATGTCTATATAGTGTACCATTAATATCTATTGTAATAAATTGGTCATACCTTTCATGAATAAGATGACAAATTGGGTGTACCATTAATATGCTCTTATGGATTGGGTACTCTCTAGTCTAAAATATAAATTCATCCTCATGTTATTATGGATTCTTCTTTTGTTCTTTCTCTATTAGGATTGAAACATTTTAATTCAAATAATTGAAAATATTTGAACCAATAATGATTATGGGTTAAGACTTGTGGAATTTTTGGGGGATTTTGATATTGTTGCACTATTTATTTCTCTTCTAAAATAAGAAAGTAAAATTCATTATTTATCATTGGTCTTGTAATTTTGATCAGTTTAGGATCATAGCTTCTAATAGTATAAATTAGGTTATCCATAACTGTTATTGTTTGGATAAAATTAAACCAATAAACCTTTTCATGGAAATACATTTAGAGTGAGAGACGAGTTGAATTGTTTCTAAGTGACATAGCTTAAATTTGTAAACCCTTAACATAAAAGTTATAAATAGGTTATATATCAGAGCTTCTATAAAATGCATCTTAATTTATTATATCAAAGAGATTTTATGGCTTCAATTCATCCATAATAATTCTTACAAGCTAAAAGTGATAACTATATTTCTTAGACACTTGGAAGTTTTCATAGTATATTTTATGATGTTAATATTTAAGGTTTGGAATTTATAAGGCCTTTAATGTATTATGACCCTCAAGCCCCCCTCCCCCTAAAAATTTGTCCACTTTCACATGGAAGATAAATCAAATTATAAAACATAATATTAAGTAAGATATGATTAATGCTTAAAGGTAGGCCATGGAGACCTTAATTTTGAATCTTCTTTCCAATGAGGTTTTTTGAAAAATATTAAAAATTAGATCTCACCATTTTAAAAAATAAGTTCTCGATAGCCATTAATTATTGTCATATATCGCATGGGCCATAATAGAAAAGGTTCCTAATTTTTTATAAATCTAGAGGGAGGTGCCAAAGTGACCTCGTGTTTCTTAAAATTATTTAACTATCATTAAGATCACCCCAAAGTGAATTTATGAGTTGAGGGCCTTAAGGTAACCATTAGCTTTTTATCTTTCAAAATTTTATTTGTGTGAATGCATGTAATGTCATAAAATCTTCCTATAAAATCTAATGGATTTATTACTCACCCAACATTGTGTAATTTGTATCATAAACCAATCCTAAGAATTATTTTTAAAGCATTTTCACCTATCCCCTTTAAGGGTGATTATCTAGGGTCTGAAGGGATGAAAGAGAAGGACAAAAAGTTACTCCTCCCTTCCCAAATCTCAAATCCTCTTTTCCTATATCTTTCCCCATTATTAGTTGAATGTGGGATCCTTTATAGTGATCCATAAGTATATATAAGGATTTTATGATCTAGCATGATATGACAGTATGGATGGGCCAAATAAAATGGTGGATATTAGATGTTACCCCCCATCAAGGGATATCCTAGGATATTTTAGACTCCCTCAAAGGTCACATGATAATTTATTCACATATCCTTAAGACTTTTGTAAAAATATTTTAATTTGGAATTAAAATTCAAAATATGACTTAAGTTGTGAATATAATCCCTCTAAGTGGACAAAACCACTCGAGGTCCCACTTAAACCCCATTTAATATAGGAAAGGATTGTCTAACCATAGATATCATTAGTGTCCCTTTTATATTAGCTGTGAGTCTAGACTGATACTACGAGGATCATGACATTTGTTACACTAGTGGAGTCCATGTAAGCCAACCAATTTATAGTAGGCCAATTAAAGCATGCAAGGTCAGTAAGGGCATTATGACAACCATATGACTACTTATACATTGGTAACTATACCTAATGTTCCATGTGAAACTTTTTGGATGTTTGGAGTATTACATGTCATTGTGTTTTTTCTTTGTACATTCTCAAAAAAAATGGGCATGTTTCTTGTTCTTTCATGAGTTTGTTTCTCAACATGAAAATTTTAGTTTTATGAATTCATTTATATGCCTTCATTAAGATATCTTGGGAATTTTATTTTATAGTAAGTCCATTATGCTCCTCATTTTTATCATCTATATGTCATCACAATAAGCATTTCTATTATTAGCTAGGTTTGAAACTGTAATCATCTAAAACTGACACTTGAGTGTTAAGAGTGTTACTTGAGACCACCCATCCCTAACTTAGCCTTAGACCTATCCTAGGGCCTATTTAAACACTTATCCAACCTTTGTGTGGGTTTTATGTATCCCTAAACATTTTTAAATAAATCCTAAACCCTAACTTTAACATATTGACCACTAATGCCTTAGATTCTACCACTTTGACATTACTGCCATAATTTGGATAGTAGCACCCCATGGCACTAGTGTCCCATTTTGGACACTATTGTCCTTTTCCCATATTTTTTTTACTAACAGATATCTTTTAAAATGATTAACCACCTAGGGTTAGCCTATACCTCTTTTAAGACCCACACAAGTACTAGAACAGTATATATACATGACTTTTAGCATTTTATCCACTAGATGGAAACTATATGTAAATTACACAAACTCAAAGAAAGTTACATAAAATCAAGGTTATCAATCCCTATTTTACCATACATATGAATACATATGCATACATCCATCTAAAGCATTCCTAAGTTCATAGTACTTAGATTTATAGTCTCAAAAACATTCAAATCACTCAATCCAACATTCAAACTAGCTTCACTTGCACTTTCACTAGCACTTAGGTGGGGAGAACTACAACAAGCTTGATGCCTCCTTAGAGTATTTGTATGTAAGAAATTATCATTCCAATAAGGTGTTGAGGATGTCCATCCTACCCCACTAACATCATAATTTACTAATTATTCCAACTAAATGCCCTAAAAATATGGAGGTTTAGGTTTTACATATAAAATCAATATAGATAAGTCATTTATAAAGATCTAAAACTTGTGTGCATAGGAATAGACTTGGTAGACTCAGACACAGGTGTACCTAAAATCTCAAAATAGTTTTGTATAAAATACACTAGTTCCAAATTAAGGACACTAGCGTCATTGGTGCTACTATCTAATAAGGGCACTATTGTCCATGAAGGGTTTTAACACATGGATCTTATCCACAATACTTAAATTAACTCTTGTCCTATTTTACAACCTCTATATCTCCCATCTCAATTAATTTCTAGCTAAGTATTTATGTACATCATTTATTGATATTTATATAAATATCAAAAAAAGTCAATTCTATTACAAATTAGTGGTTGTATTTATTACATATTTCTACTTTGATTTACTATACTTAGACCTTTAACAACCTATGGATTAAACACCATAACCCTAAGAAGTTAAATCATTTAGTGAACCTGACTTAGAATATTATGCAAAATGTATCCCTAGATAACCCTAAAAATTTAAATCATTTGGTGAACCTGAATTACTTTTAATATTTCACAAACCTTAACCTTAGATAACCCTAATGTTTATGTTTTCAACCTTCTAACACCCACACTCAAATTTTAGATCCTTGTATTTTCTAATTTATATTTCATATAATCATGATAATAATGACAGATGAAGTTTATCACTTTTTAATACAAATTTGTATAGTTCCATTTTCATGTTTTTTTCCTTTCATTTGAAATGAATTTGAATATGACATAAACACATATGTACATGATGCTTTATATCAGTTAAAATGTATGTCATATTTCATTATGTTTCTAGCATGTTATTTTTCTCTTATATGGAATTTAATTAAGAAATAAATCCTTAAATACATAAAGAATCAAGTACAATATAGTTTATTGGAATTAATCCATAAATTTAATACCCTAAAATCCATGTTTTAAGTTTCAATGTCATATCCTATGCACATAAAATAATCTCTTTCTCCTCCTCATCTCCATGAGGGTGATATATATTTTCCCTCTAACCGGGTCCATGCTATCACTCCTCTATGAGATGATGTAAACTATAATATTATCAATGATTCCCATACTTAGCCTATTCATGCCTTCCCCTCTCCTCTACAAGGTGTGTTCCTACATGTTCAATCAAAAACAACTATGATTAGCACTTGTGAGACTTTAAGGGATCAAATTATTAGTATGAGCAATCTAATATCAGAGTTATAGAATCAAAATCAATTATTTATTGAAAATGTCACATTAATGTAAAATAAAATTATGTGTACAAATTATTCATAATATATCTAGTGTTCATCATGTATATGCCTATCACTCTTTCATATCCAAATCATAAATTTTTGCCTAGCACTCTTTCATATCCAAATCATAAATTACAAGATGAGCAATACAATCAAGATCAAAATAATACACAATATGGGAATTAAAACACTCCCCCCAACTTAACAATGAAAATATTATTGTCAATAAGGATGGGATTTTATAGATTTTTAGAGACAGACTTCAGGAACAACCCCATAATCACACATATATTATGTAATCCATAGTGGAAATAAAGAGCAAATCAAATAATGGTGAATATTCTACTCCCCCAGATAATAATATTGTTACACTGACTTTAGGGATAACTTAGCTTGTAAAATAAAAAAATTTAACTCACCAATCTTAAACAATGGAAATACCTCCTATGGCTAGTTCCTCCTCTCCATATATACAATCTTTTATGCATGATATTCATTCTTTGCAGGCTAAGGTGTTTCATTCTTTGCAATTAGGGTGTTACTTGGCCATGATATGCCTTAGATTCTCATGTTCCTTTACATACACATTTAACACATCACATAATTGTAACTCATTTCCCATCTAGATTAACGGAAATTAAGCTTACTTTTTATGATGGTAAGGGTGACCTAGAGCACCATCTACGAGCTTTCCATGTCATATGTTTGGACTATGTGTCTAATGATTAGCTTCTTACTATTTTTTTCCCACATAGTCTAAAGGAATATGCCTTAAGGTGGTTCTATGATATTCCAAATCATTATATCACCACATTCTATCCATGGGAGTATATGTTTTTATCACACTTTTAATTAACATCAATGATAAGATCTCATATGCTCAAGTGGTACAACTTAAGCAAAAATCTAATGAGCCTATTTTATAATATGTCTTGCAATAAAAAAATTTATTGGTAAATATGACAATCCCCATAGTAGATAGAGATCTCTAAGACATATTCAAATATATTTTACTACCAATATTGTATGAAGCTATTTTATTCAAGAAGTTTACAACGCTCACAGATTTATGCCACATAGTGAAAGAAAGAGAAGTCAAAATTCTCTATATGGGAAAATTAAAATATACAAGAGGATTAGAATAAAATACTAAGAGTTATAATAAGCCTCCATACAAAGTAAGGTCCACTAAAAAAAAGAGTGATCTAAAGGCCATAGTTATTGCAACTTCAGAGCCACCTCCTCACTTTGTTTTATCAGCTCCTTCATGGAGAATTTTTATCAACCTTCTAGAATCATTGTCACATGTTTTATAGTATTTATTGGAATTCAATGTCATTTCTATCCATACCATTAAAAATTTTGATACAACATAGCCTCTTCTAAATAACTATGATTCCAATGCATTATGCAAATATCATAGGGCACTAGGCCATACTACAAACAAATGTATCAGCTTGAAACATAAGATACAAGATTTGATAAAGGCCAATATCATTTATGTGGGCACACACACATAGGAACCTAAAGTTAAACAAAGGGAAGCTAAGGCATTGAAAATATTTTTGGATCCATTTCCAAAACATATAGCTAATGAGATAGGAAACACTTTAAGTGTTCACAATACATATCAGGAAAATCCACCACTAGCATCCCATCACACTACTATAGAGGATGCACACCCCTTACATAATATCATTGGTGTGTATCATACTATAGTACCAAATAGACTATAACTATTAGTTATAGTTATGAGCACATTTTCCATTAGTACACCATAAACTTTAGTTGGGCCACTAGTGCAAGTAAGTTTCACTCCTATAGTGTTACCACATATGCATACTCTCCCCTAGAGACCGTTATTAAAGAGACCCATACATCATATATATGTTATAAATTTTAGAGGGCCTCCCTCTACCCCTTTCCTTTTGAGATCAGCGTTATTGAGTTCCTAATTCCCAACATATGACACCCATGCCAACTACATCATATTCTAGTAGATGGGTCTCTAGACCCCTATAATTCACATGACACCCCAGTCAACTTCATGGATTCCTAGTACCACTTCAAAGGTAGTGCCAAATATAGATCACTCATTTCATTAGGTTTTAGAACCTTGTTTATCTTTTCATACAGCACACATGATTACTATTCTTTTATTTGACATAGGACACATTAATAGTGAGTCTCCTATGATACTCATTGGTTAGTATATTCCTCCCTTATTGTTCATAGTTTAATTATTTATTTTTGCTTGTATATAGTTTCATTTACATGTTGCTTATACATAGATTATATATAGAAAATAAAAAAATAATATAATATGTCAAAACACTAAAATTTAAAATATTTACTCAGAAAATACAAATTATAGATTGTATGCATTTCCATGTTTACATTTCTTATATTTTCTAGACACTAAATATGTTATCTATCTTAGTATATTTAGTTTTTATCACACATAAATGCTTCACTTGTTCTTGTTGAGTGTTCACAAATACTTATAGGACCCAGGTCCACTACACAGATCCATATTTTCTACTATTTATCTATTGAGGGCATATACACAGATACACGAGTTCCTTATTTGATACATTCACCCATTTGGGGGAATATTATACACATTCTCAATTACCAGGTTACATCTTTATAAAATCTACATCATAGATTTAGCATTTTTATATCTTGATATTGATCATCTTACACCTACTTAGATATTTTTTTGACTACTACTTTAAACTCAACTTATGTACATATGTTATCTTATATAAATGTATACCACATGTTCATGCATACTTTCATTTATATCTTTCCTAGTTTAGACCTAATTTTGTCTCTATGCTTATTATGTTTGAGGGAATTTGAATATGCCATTACTCTGAGGCTCTACACCACTTATTTTCATTATATGTATGCTTTAGACATATGACCATGTCCTTATGTATGCCTTCTTGATTATGTTTGTGTACATTTTAAAATGTCATTTTATGTGTCTCTAAACTAACTTTCTTGTTGTTTGCATATGTGGACATTTTAACATGTCCTTACATGTCTTTCTTTCTCATATTTAGTGACAAGTGCCTATGTCCCTTGTATTGTGGCCCCTTTGCCTACTTTGTGTGCCTCATGTGTGTTGTATGTATAGTTTATTATATATGAAATGGCCATGAAACTTGTCTCTTGCTTGTTACACACTCTAGTTTTATATGCCATGAAGGACCTCATACATCTTCCCTTCCTACTAGGGTGCCATGATATAAATCATGCCCCATCCCCCTAGGTAAGTACTCAATTATTACTCATATTTAATGTTCATATATATATATATATATATATATATATATATATATATATATATATATATATATCCTTTTAAATACTATATATAATATACATCGTACACTAAAAACTTATGCTCAGACTATCTTACATTCTGATGTTATGTATGCACATTATATTGGTTTATTATGTAGATATCATAAATGCTTTAGATAACACATATTTTATAGATATTTTTATTTTAAGGATAATTCTTACACATGTTTAATAACTCCCCTCAAAAGAAGGGGAATTCACAGAGGTTTTTCATAGATATAAGTCTATCTAAATGTAATCAAAGTATAGTTTTTAGCATATAGGCATAGAATACAAAAATTAGTTTTAGGAAAACATGGTGGGAAATAGTCACATAGAGACCAATTTTAGTTACATATAAATTAGTAAAATTGGACATTAATGCTTAAATTAAGGAACTAGTGTCACTAGTGATATTATCTAATATATGTTGCTATTGTCAAGTAACCTCAGTTTTAGATAATTATAGATTGGATAGAAAAGTACAATAGGTATAATCCAAATTTACACATGTTCAATTAAAGATTACCAATTTTGGATTAGTTTAACACATATTCATAATAGTTTAATCAAATTTGGGGAATCATGCATATCATGATCATTCCCATCTTAGTATTATATACTCAGATATAGATTATTAAAACTTGATCTAGAATCCATATACTCTGATATCAGATTTGGGGACATGTACATGGCACATAATTTCCATATGCTCATTTATACCAATTAATCAAATGGAATGACAAACTCCATGTCATTATCTATGTTATACACACCAGACACCATGTTCCAATTTACACACCATATTTATGCCTTACTCCATCTGTACTGGTTGGCATTCCCAAGTGGCCTGGAGGTGCCTAATATTCCTAAATGGCCCAGATCCATTTTGAATTATAGATTTTTTAAGTGGTCATAGAGCCAAAATTTACATTTAAAATTAAATATATTTAATTACATCACATAATTTCATTTTTAGATGCACATACTACATATGGGTAGGTAATGATGGATTCATAGTCTACTTGAGTTATTGAGCCACCTATGTGAGAGGGTTAGACACATAATCAGTCCAATCCAAGATATTCACATGTCATGATCTGACAATCAAGGGTGGGAAATGATGGATTAAAAATTAGATTGAGTTATTAATCCACCCACATATGGGGATTGAGTAAGTCATCAGCTATGTCCAAGTTATTCATTGATTGACCACTATCTACATGCACACATAGATTATTACTAGCTTTATGAATTGGTTTGAATACCCAATGAGGTATACTCATTCCTTCCATATATATTATCTCTTTACTCATTTTTTTATTTTGATTTTGATATATCTTAAGTAAGGACTGATCTATGCACATTTTATTTTTAGGGCATGCAATGGATCATGCTTCAATACTTAGATCTAGATTCATGGGCTTCACTTCTTAAGTAAGTTTAGGTACACTTATTTTTCCTTCATCCTAATCATTTCACTTTGATTAATTTCAAAGGTGGGAAAATGTAATCATCTAAAATAACACTTGAGTGTTAAAGTGTTATTTAGGACCACCCATCCTTAACTGAGCCCTAAACCTATTATAAGGCCTATTTAGACACTCATCCAACCTTTGTGAAATCCACACATATCCATAAACATCTTTAAAGTAGTCTTAGACCCTCACTTTAACATCTTGGACCCTATATCCTCAATTTATACCATTTAGACACTAACACCATAATTTAGATAGTAGTGCCCCATGGTGCTAATGTCCTAATTTGGGAGCTATTGTCCTTTTCCCACATTTTATTACTAATGGATATATTTTAAAATTAATAACCACCTAAGGTCAGCCTATGCCTATTTTAATAACCACACAAGAATTAAAATAGTATATATACATGAATTTAAGCCATTTATCTACTAGATGGAAATCAAATGTAAATTACACAAACAAACTCAAAATAAGTTATACACAATCAAGTTTATAAATCCCTATTCTACCCGAATTCTCTATACAACCATCTACAACATTCCCAAGCTTAGATCACTCATATTTCCAAACTCAAGAACATTCAAAGCACTCAAGTTAATATTTATTCTAGCTTCACTTGCACTTGTACTAGCACTTAAGTGGGGAGAACTACATTGAGCTTTCTCCCTCCTCAAATTATTGGTATGTAAGCAACTCTCATCATAGTGGGGTGTAAAGGATGTCTATCCTACCCCACTAACATCACACTTTGATACTTATATGAACTAGATGCCTTAACAATATGAAGGTTTAGGTTTTACATACAAAATTAGTCAAAATAAGTCATCTATAGAGATCCATAACTTGTGTGCACAGGAATAGGCTTAGAATACTTAGACACAAGTGCACTAATAATCTTGGAACAATTATGCATAGAGGACACTCACACCAAAATAAGGACATTATCACCATTTAAACTACTATCCAATAAGGGTGTTACTATCCAAGAAGGGATTTAACACCTAGATCATATTTGTGAGGCTTAAATTATCTCGTATCTTAGTTTTTAGCCTCTATATCTCTTATCTCATTAAATTTCCACCTAAGTATTTGTTTATATCACGTATTTTTTTATAAAGGTCAAACTAAGTCAATTATATTATAATAAGTGGTTGTATTTATTGCATAGTTAGAAACATATTTTGGTACTTTGGATGTTTGAATATGATGTTTAATAGAAGATGGGGATTATATATAATCCACCGTATGTATTTGATGTAATGGTCTCTCAAGTATTGGTCACCTAGTAATGGGTATTTCTTGTTGTTTACCATTTTACAATAGATTAACCTTAGTGGTTTTGATAGTTACATGGGTATGACTTTTTTGTTCAAAAGTATGCTCATATGGGATTCTATAAACTTTAATTACCTTATTGTCATGAATTTATTTAACATGCCCATGCACTATATAATGTACTACTCAAATAGTATTGATCTAAGGTCATCCTAATAACATATGAAAGATTCATGTGGAAGTTATTATTAAAAAGGTAGTAACCACATGTATGGCACTAACTTATAAAGGTAGGTCAACATCAAAAATGACCTTATATTAAGTCCCATCAAATTATCTAACTAATCTATTATAAGGATGAAAATTGTGATGAGTATAACCCAAATTCATAAGTAATGTTATGGTGCAAACATTTTCACTTGCACCATTATCTAACATAACACTATTTATAGGTTGGTGATCAAGGAATGCTTTAATGAATAAAGAATGAAAATCAAAGTCATCATCTTTGATCTTAGTATCATCTAAAGTAATAAAATGTCTCTGAACCATAGGAGGTATATGTTTTGTATAAGTACCAATAATCCCATCTAATGGGTGCTCATAATGTGATAGAGGAGGATGTGCATTATATACCATTTTCACTTCTAGTTCTTTCTTAGAATGTTCATGTAAAATATTATTAAATATTTTCTATTTTTGGTGATCATTATGTTATGACCTTGATTCCTTGAGAGGATCATCAAATGTGATTTTTGGTCATCAATAAGATCTCTAATATTTATGCTTCAAGGTAAAACAATTGGCTATAGAATATCAAATTCCCTTGCAATAATCATAGTAAACAATTGTATGATATTTTTTGGGTAGAGGTCTATTCATATCAACTTATATAGGATGAGGGAGATATATAAGATCAAACTCTACTAGTTGTGGGAGTAATGAAGTAAGAGACTCAGGTAAGCATGTAAATTATCTCCTTTGTGCATTAGATAGGACAATTCAATTAAGCTACTATGAAACTATATTAACCATGGTGGTTGTTTCCTTTTTAGGCTCAAGAGGCTTTACCTTATAACTTAGATTGATTGTAAATTTTGCATTAGATGTAGATGCAACTAGTGTGTTTTTTACATAATTAAACTTTTTCTAGGAAATAAGCTTCATTTCATAGTCTTATACAACATGGCATAAGTCATCAAACTATTTGAACTTCTTGAAAATAATAGACTCATATAAAGGAGAAAATAAAATTTTATTAAATATGTCTTTCAAATCCTTATCTTCCATAGGATTGGTCATATTAACCAATATTGTATTATACCTCAAGACATATTCATTGATAGGTTCATTTATTCCTTGTTTGATTTTAGAAATTTGACCATAGGAAACCTTTTCAAAAATATCAATGGAAAAATGTGTCAAAAATTGATCTAAAAGAAGTTTAAATGCTTTCACATATTGAAGAGGTAAATCATAGAACCACCTCAAAGCATAGTCCTTGAGGATTATTGAGAATAATTTAGTCAAAATTGTATCATTTGAAGAATAATCAAGGCATGTCGTAAAAAAGTATCTAAGATGTTTTTTAGTATCACCATTGCCATAATAAAATGTGAACTTAGGTGTAAAAAAACTAGTTTGAAAAGCATGCAAAGATATCTCAATTATAATAGGGTTATGTAAGACATCTTGGGAATCAATAGCATGAGGATAATTTAAAGGATTTTGTTCAATGTTTGTAACCTTGTCCTCCAAGGTCTTTATATCTTGAAGGAGTGTTTTAACTATGGACCCATTTTGATTTAGACTATCAAACTAAGTATTCACCAAAGGGGATGTAATCATGGTTTGAATAGGCATAAGAACTATTATTTGAGTTTAAACATTTGTTATCCCAATGGCATATGTAACAATTATAGCTTCAAGAAATAAAGTTTGAAATACATATCTTATACCCCCATTTGTACTACTATTTAGGAAGTGTTTTGACACTTGGATATTGTCTGTGACACTCAAATAAACTCCTATCCCAGTTTACAACCTCCATATATTTCATCTCAATCACTTTCCAACTAATTACGTATTTACATCATTTATTGTTATTTTTATAAATATTAAACAAGGTCAATTATATAAAAAATAGTGGTTTTATTTATTACATATTTATACCCAGATTTACTATACTTAAAACCTTTAACAACATAGGGCTTAACTTCTATAACCCATAAAAAGTTAAATCATTTGGTGAAACCAACTTATTTCAAATACTAATAAAACCCTAACATTATATGCCCTTAGGGTTTATATCCTTTTTATTTTTTATACTTATATATTAGCTCCAAAATCTTATATTCATTTTAGTATTTAATTCTTGTAATCTTTCATAAATTAAAATTCTTTAAAGGTTCAAAATATGCAAGTGTTTATTTTCTTACTTCCCAACCTACAATGGTAGAATTCAATAACTAATTCGATGAAACTGATCAAAGACAATCACAATATTTCATTTCCAAACATTTAGATATGTAAGATAACCTTATCAATATTTTCCACAAAAAAGTTTAAAAATCAAATAATGGTCAATCTTATACTCCCCTAGATAACAATATTGTTACACCTACTTTAGGGGTAATTTAGCTTATACAACAACCAATTTTAAATTGACAACCTTAAATAATAACAAAACCTATAAATAGTTCTTCATATCTAAATGTACAATCCATTATGCATGAGATTCATTATTGATAGGCTAATGCATTACATCTTGAGTAGGGTGTTATTAGGCCATCAAATGACTTTAGTTCTCATGTTATTTTACATATATATTTGGCACATCACATAGTACCAACTCCTTTTCCATCTAAATTCATGGCACCAAAGCTTACTTTTTATGATGGTAAGGGTGACCCAGATCATCATCTATGAGATTTCCATAGCACATGTTTGGAATATATGTCCAATGATTGGCTCTTTACTAAGTTGTTCACATGAAGTCTAAAGGAATATGCCTTATAGTGGTTCTATGATCTTCCAAATTAGTCTATCACCACATTCAATCCATTGGCAAATATATTTTTAGAACACTTTTTAATTAACATCAATGATAATATCTCATATGCTCAAATGGCACAACTTAAGAAAAAATACAATGAGCCTATTATAGAATATGTTTTACAATATAAAACTATATTAGAAAAGATGACTAGCCCCATGGAAGATAAAGAGCTCCAAGGCATGTTCAAATAAATTTTACTACCAACATTGCATGAAATTGTCTTGTTCAAGAAGTTTCTAATGTTCACATATTTATGCCACACAATGAAAGAAAGGCAAGTCAATCTTCTCTCTATGGATAGATTAAAATATACAAGTGGATTAGAATCAAATGCTAAGAGTTATAATAATCTTCCATACAAAGTAAGGGCCACTAAAAATAAGAGTGATCAAAAGGCTATAGTAACTTAGCTTTAAAGGCACCTCCTCATTTGGTTTTATTAGCTCCTCCATGAAGAGTTTTCACCAACCTTTCAAAATCACCAACACATGTTTTAAAATAGCTCTTAGAATGCAATGTCATATCTCTCCCTCCCATTAAAGATTTTGATATGACATGACCTCTTATAAATATCTATGATTCCAATGCATTATATGACTATCACAAAGAACCAAGCCATACTACAAATTGATGCATCAACTTGAAACATCAAATACAATATTTGATATAGGCAAACATCATTGATGTGAGCACACCCATAGATCCACATAAATTTCAACAAACATAAGATAAAACATTGAAAATATTTTCAAACCCATTTCTAAAACATACAACTAATGAGTAAATGGGAACTTATGGTGTTCACTATACGTATTAGGCACATCCACCACTGACATCATATCACACTAGTATAGAGGATGCATACCCCTACATAATATCATTGGTGTGTATTATACTATAGTACCAGATAGACCACTCATCACTTTCTTAGATCAGGGGATTAATGATGATTATTTAGATTTATATGCACTCTTTGTATGAGCCTACATTGATCATCATCCTATTCAGAGTGTTATGGTTGATAATGGGTCAAGTATTAACATTTGAAATATCACACTTCTATGGTATTTGGGTTATTCAAAGTAGTAAATTTATCTAACTAACATAGTTATTTATGGTTTTAGTGGCCATGTTTAGATATCCATTAGGGAGATTATACTTCTACTATAAGTTAGACCAGCACATGTGGCCACTAGATTCTTATTATTACCTAGTACAGGTACATTTGACATGTTATTAGGTAGACAATGGATACAATAGCTACAATCCATTCCATCTAAAGTGCATAGATGCCTCAAGTATATACATGTTAATTAGGTGGTCATAGTTGAGGTTATTTTATATGATCATCCTTTACCTATCCCATAGCTAGTAACACCTCAACTACCAGTTACAATTCTGAGCATAATCCCATCATTACATTATAGAGTTTAGTTGATCCACTAGTGCAAGTGAGGTCTACTCCTATAGTGTTACTATGTATGCATACTCTCCTACATAGACTCTTATTAAAAATACCCTTACATTAGATATATTTTGTATATTTTAGAGGACCTCCCTCTACCCCTTTCCTTTCAAGATCAGTGTTATTGAGTTCCTAGGGTTTTCAACACAAGGCACACATGCCATCAACAACATGTTCTACTAGATGGGTCCCTAAGACCCCTATAGTTCATAGAACACCACATTCACCTTCACATATTCCTAGCACCACTTCATAGGTAATGTCAGCTATATATACTCAATACAATAGGTTTTAGGACCTCAATTACCTTTTCATATAGAATGCATGATTAATATTATTTTATTTGAGATAGGACACATTGATACTGAGGCTCCCATGAGACTCATCAATTAGTATGTTACTTCATTCTTGTACATATTTTCCTTATTTATTGATCCTTGTATATAGTTTCATTTTCATGTTACTTGTAAAAGGCCTATATCCAAAAAATATAAAATAATGTAATATGCAAAAACACTCAAATATTTACTTAAAAAATACAAATTATAGATTGTATGAATTTCCATAATTACACTTATTATATTTTCTAGACACTATATATCTTATCTCTCTTAGTATAGTCAATTTTCATCACACATACATGTTTCACTTGTTACTTTTTAGTGTTCACATATATTTACAAGACCCAAGTCCACTACACAAATCTAGATTTCCTACTATTTACCCACTAGGGGCATAAACACAAATGTATGGGTTCCTAATTTGATACATTCTCCCATTTGGGGGAATATTATACACAATTTTGATTATTAGGTTACATCTTTCTAAACTCTACATCATAGATTTAGCTTTGGTATATCTTGTTGGGACTCAAATTTTGGCTAAGTCATTTTTAGAATAACCAGTGTAGAGAGGAATGGAAAAAAATACCATGGCATGAGAGTCCATGGCATGGGAATCCATAACATGAGAGGAATAAGTCAGAATATATGTGAATAATAAATGGAGAAACCAAGAATGAAGGACTCAAAACTAAGTAAAAGACTTGGGGAAGTGCATGGAAAGTGAGAGACAATTGGGGAGTGATTTATAGGGATGAAAAAGACTAAGTCAAGCCTGAATCTATCACCATTCCATGAGAAGATAGGTACTTGATGACAAGGATCTAGCACCAAAGAGAGAATATAGGGGCACAAAGGCCTGAGTCCTTAGGAAATCAATGTAATTGGCTACCATGACTCAAGTGTGTTGATGATCATTGGTGAGTCACTATGAGTTTAATTATGATTTTAATTACTTGATCTAGGAAAACCAAGTATAAATACCCCTAGATAGAAATTTTTAAGGTTATTGTTTATGTGATTGAGGATATTGTTGATATTTTTGTTATTGTACTCAGTTGGATAGAATTGACAGAGTTATATGAGTGATTTGCATTATACACTAAAATTATATAATATTTGAATCACTTATCAATATGATGAATGAAACTTGTGTTACTTTAATATTGTTATTATGATGAATACAAAGATAATGCTATTAGTTAACTTATATGTTGTTGTTCAATTAACTGAGTTTAGGATCACAGTGACCATTTATGCTTTCTTTTTCTTTTTGATCATTGAGTAATAAACATGTTAAGATGGACTATATAATGAGCATAGTAATTTTTATTTGTTCAATCACCCCTATATATTACTACACCCTTTCATGACAAAACTAATAAGAATCAGTCCATCAATATAAACTTTAGGTGAGCACATGATAACTCATTCTTGCATGTAATTCTAGTACTCCAGTACATTGGGATCTTAGTCACTTTTGCATACACACCTAAGGGAATTTATACTTAATTAAGTAAAATAAACCCCAACATATATTTATATTGATCATGCTACACCTACTCAATTTTTTTGTTGACTACTATTATTCTAGACTTAGCTTATGTACATCTTAGATCTTATATAGATTTGTACCACATGTTCATGCATACTTTCATTTCTATATTTCTTAGTTTAGACTTGATTATGTCTCTATGATTATTATATTTGAAGGTATTTGAATATTCCATTGCTTTGTGTCTCTACGCCAACTTATTCTCATTATATGTATGATTTGGACATGTTCATATGTCCATGTATGTGCCTTCTTGATTGTGTATACGAACACTTAAACATGTCCTTCTATGTGGATATAAGATAACTTTTTTTTATTTGTGTATGTGGAAATTTGAACATGTCCTTGTATATCTTTCTTTCTTAGACTTAGTTACATGTGCCCATATCCCTTGTATTATGGCCCCTTGGCCTACTTTGTGCATTTTATGTGTGTTGTATGTATGATTTTTTATATGCATCATGGCCACGGAATTTGTCTCTTCCTTATTTCACACTCCAATTTTATATTATATGATAGACCTCATACATCTCCCCTTCCTCCTTGGTTTTTGTGATGGACATCATGCCCCATTCCCCTAGGTATCTACTTGATTATTACTCAGATTTATTGTTCATATACATTGTTATATCTATTGTGATAGCCTTGAAAGTGCTATATATAACATACATCATATATTACAAACTTAAGCTTAGAATATCTTATATTTTGATGTTATGTATGCACATTATATTATTTTATTATGCATATATCATATATGCTCCAACTAACACACATTTTACAGACCTTTTTATTTTGAGGATAGTTTCTCATACAAGTTAAACAAGTCCCCTCAAAATATGGGAAATTCATAGAGGTTTTTCATAGATATTAGGCTATCTATATGAACTTAGAATAAAACTTTTAGAACACATGAACATAATACAAAAATTAGTTATAACAAAATAGTGGGAAACAGTGACATAGAGTCTAGTTTCAATTACACATAAATTAGAACAATTAGACATTAACACTCAAATTGGGACACTAGTGCCACCATTTATACTATCCAATATATGGTACTATTTTCTAGTATTCTCAATTTCAAAAAATTCTAGATTGACCAAAAAAATACATTAGGTACAATCTAGGTTTGCACAAGTTTAGTTACATATTACCAGTTTTGGCTCAATTTATCACATATTCATACCAATTTGCTTAGATTGGGGGAATCATGCATGACATAATCATTCCCATTTTATTTTTAGATATAATATACATAATATTATAATTCAATCTTGAATCCATATACTTAGATATCTGATTTGGTGGCATGTGCATGGCATATTGTTTTCATATGCTTATTTATGCACCAATTAATTAGATGGAATGATAAACTCCATGTAATTCTCTATATTATATATACCATA
Source organism: Torreya grandis (assembly GCA_037957365.1). NCBI lineage: Eukaryota > Viridiplantae > Streptophyta > Pinopsida > Cupressales > Taxaceae > Torreya > Torreya grandis. Next base: position 2,044,688 of record JARHVA010001364.1, on the reverse strand, counting down.
CACCATGTTCCAAGTTACACACCAGATTGATGCCTTAATCCATTTGTAGTGGTTGGCATTCTTGAGTAGCTTAGAGCTACCTAATATTCTTAAGTGGCCTAGAACTATTTTACATTTTAGAGTTCCTGAGTGGCTACAAAATTGACATATATAGTTCCAATTATAGTTACACATATTCAATTATATTTCAAAATCTAGTTATATATACATCTACTACACATGGGTAGGTAATGATGGATTCATATTCTACTTGAGTTCTTGAGCCACTTACATGAGAGGTTTGGACACAACATTAGTCCAATCCAAGTTATTCGTAGGTCATGATCTACTAAGTAGGGGTGAGAAATGATATATTCAAATATGGATTGAGTTATTAAGCCACCCACACATGGGGATTGATAAATTCATTATCTCAATCTAAGTTATTCATCGATTAATCATTATCTACATGCACACACATAGGTTGTCACTAGGTTTATGCATTGGTTTAGTACCTAGTGAGGTATACTCATTCATTTCTTCTCTCTTATTTATTTACTCATTTTTATCTTTTTTTTTATATCTCCTAAGTAAGTACTGATATATGCACATTTCATTTATAGGACGCACAATGGAGCATGCTTCACAAACTCAAATCTAGATTCATGGGCTTTGCCTCTTAGGTAAGTCTAGGTATGCTTTTTATTCCTTTATCCTAGTCATTTTGATTTAATGGAATTATAGAATAAATTGAGGGGAATGTAATCATCTAAAAATGACACTTGAGTGCTAAGAGTGCTACTTGAAACCACCCATCCCTAGATTAGCCTTAGACCTATCTTAGGGCCTATTTAGACACTTATCCAGCCTTCATATTGGCCACATGTTCTTAAACATCCCTAAAATAATCCTAAATCATCACTTTAACATCCTAAACCCTAATGCCTCAGTTTATTCCACCTATACACTATCACCATAATTTAAACAATAACACCAATGGTGTTAGTGTCCTAGTTTGGATATTATTATCCTTTTCCAACCTTTGGCCACCAACAGACATTATTTCAAAACAACAACCACCTAGGGTCAGACTAGACCTTTTTTAAGATCCATACAATCACTAGATCATTATATATATATATATATGTGTGTGTGTGTGTGTGTGTGTGTGTGTGTGTGTGTGTGTGTGTGTGTGTGAATTTTATCCATTTATTCACTAGATGAAAATTAGTTGTAAATAATATAAACTAGCTTAGAACAAGTTGTGAAAAATCAAGGTTATCAATCCTTATTCTATCCTACTTCTACATATAGCCATCCCAAACTTAGAAAACTTAAATTTTAATTATCACTCTCCACTCAAAATCACCCAAACTAGCATTCATACTAGTTTCACTTGCACTTGCACTAGTACTTAGGTGGAGAGAACTACATCAAGCTTGATCCCTCCTCAAAGTATTGGTATGTAGGTAACTCGTATCACAATAGGGTGTTGAGGATGTATATCCGACCCCACTCACATCACACTTTGTTACTTTTTCCAGCCAGATACCCTAACAACATGGAGGTTTAGGGTTTACATATAAAATCAGTCAAAAGAGGTCACCTATAGGGAATCATAACTTGTATACACATGAATAGGCTTGGCAGACTCAGACACATGTGCATGCAAAAGCTCAAAATAGTTCTACATAGAGGATGCTAGTGCCAAAATAAGGAAACTAGTACCATTGGCACCATTATCTAATTAGGGAACTAGTATTTGGGAAGGATTTTAACACCTGGTTCCTATCCTAACACTCAGATCAACTCTTATCCTATTTTTTAACCTCTAAATATTCCATCTCAATCATTTTATCGCTAAGCACTTATTTACATCATTTATTGTTATTTTTATAAAGGTAAAACTATATCAATTATGTTATAAATTAGTGATTGTATTTATTGCATATTTTTATGTTGATTTACTATACTCATACCCTTTAATAACCTAGGGGTTAAACTCCATAGACCCTATAAATTTAAAATAGTTTCATTAGAATCATGGTTTTCATTATCAAAATATTCTTATATTATTACCTCATCAGTATGTTTTCCATTCTCAACATTGGTATCATCATGATCCATAGGATTATATCCCTAATTGGTTTGATACATCTTAGGTGGTGGGAGGGGAAGCTCAATGTGTTTAATAGGCACAACTCCTGATCTAGATCTACACTTAGGTTGTTGTAAAATAATATATTTAGGAAATAAAAAATTACAACAATATAAAACCCTAATTAACTAAAAACCCAATGAATCAAAAATAGTTTCATTCATATGAATTAGGTTCACCAAAATTTTAACCCTAAAAATCTAGATTGAGCTTATCTATGGTTAAAGGTTATAGATATAGCCTAAGGTACAAGGGTGATAAACTATCTATATATCATACCAATTAAATTCTAAAATTAGATATAACATATATTGAGTCATGAAATTGTGATAGGATAAAAATAATAAGTACAACTAGCTAGATATGTAAATGACATAGAAGTAATGTACTTAGTTGGTTCTGATGTTGATGGAGTTTTATGATCCACACTTATAATAATTAAAATATGTATAATATAATGTAGATCAACTCAACATAATATAAATTTTTGGTCCAAGATGCCTAAATATAATAATCACCCTTAAGGTAGGGCAATACCATACAATACTGCTTTAAGAAGGAATAACTCCACAATGTCTCTTCAAGGGGACAATCTCCAATATCCTCTTACAATAGAAGACTCAATGCTTACTTGATTATTTTAAAATTATAATCATCTCATTTATATATACCTCTATCTAACTAGAAATGGATGGGTAACATCCTAATCCTAATGTAGGCCAACCATTACCCAATGCACTAATTCCATAAGTTATTCAATTATCCTAATATATTAGACCCATATAACTAAGGGGAATGTGTGCCACATGTCAAAATCTCCATCAAATCATATACATTAATATATCATATCCTTAGGTACATAACATGCAGTTATGGATATGGAATAGGAAGAAAATAGAATGGAAGAGAGTTCTCCAATAGTTAATAAACTTTGATTTGAGTGCCTCTAGAACCACATACACTAGTTTCAACCTAGGATAGTTACCTCAATACTACTATTTGAACCTAATATAGGTGTTCTACACAAAATAAGTGTTGGAAAAAGATGAGACCACTTGGATAATTCTAGGTTTGTCTTCCTCTTCACTATGGTGTATTCATATTTGGGTCATGGATTGTCGCTCCTCATGAAATTGCAAAACCCTATTTCTTCATCTTTATAATGACCTTAGAGAAAAATGGGTTAGTGGTCACATAATGTTGAGCTAAACCAAAGACCCCTCTATCAATGAATAATAACTACTCTAAATAGGGCCTCAAATTGATGTAATTCTCCCCTACATGTTGGCTTGTGTGTGAATCATGAAATATGTGTAACATAAGCACAATAGTGACCTATCTTGTAACTTGGAAAATATATCTCTTGGGTTTCTCATTCAATACTTTAGAGATATGTATGTGTTGTCCCTATGATTTATATGTAAATAAGAGAAAATAGAAAAGATTTAATCACTTGAGTGCTTTATTAAATGCCTTTTATAAGTTGTATGGTGAGTAGGTAAGAATTTTCTAGGTCTTTCATGGGTGAGGAATGAATGAGGATTGATCTCATATTTATATAAATCCTTTTGGAGAATTATATCACATTAAATCACTTTGGATTACCGTTAGGATACATTTCATTTGAAAATTGGATTATTTTAGGGCACTAGACACTTACATTAGAGAAAAAAACCTAAATTGATGTAGGTGTCTATATAAGATGTTAGTGTCTATGAAATAATAAAATAGGTACAAGCTCAAAACTTGTAGAGGTGGAATATAAGTAGGTTTTAAACATTTTGGGAAAGATAAAAGGTCTAGATCATCAACATAAGACTAGTTGGACCAAGAGATAGGCCAAAGGGGCACAATTGAGAGAAACAACCAAGGTTTGAGTTTGTTAAGTGTACAAGACTGGGGTGCTATATAATTAAAAAATATCATCTACAAGTACCTTCATTTTGTATAATTTTCTTATAATAATGGTTATAATTCATTTTTTAATAATGTTCCTTTTAATTCCTTATATGGTAATCGATGCATGAGTCCACTAACATGGGATGGTTTAGAAAATAGGATGACATTGGGGTCATTTGATTCTCCATGTGTATGACACAAAGATTTTAATCATATGAAAAAAGGATTAAGGAATCCTCTAACCAAAAAATTATTTTTTCATATCTTAAGAGAACCCCTAAGGTATTTTAGGTTGGATACAAACATTTATCTATGTTTGTTTAAAAATATTTAAGTCGAATGTTTAAAGGCTTCAAATATTACTCTAATATGTTTAGGACCATTTAACATTGTATATCAAATAAATATTATTACATATATATATTCCCTTCTTTCATTTTATATAATAAATATGTATTTCATGTAGTATTATTGATAAAGTATAATTCTACACCCTTTGATGTCATTGACTGACATGGTTTTCAATTAAAGGACAAAAGGCTCAATTTAGCTAGACCTGACATAAATCATACAACATTATAATGTTAGGCTATGGTATTGGAAGATTCATAAGGTATTGATCTAGTGGGATTAGTTAATTAATCATATTGTAATGGGAAGATGAGAATATGAGAATATCATCCATTTAGAGTATCCTTTTTATTTTCTTGAACACTAATATGGTGTCTTATTAAGAGGGGATGGATTTAATATTCCCTTTTCTTAGTAGATGACTTTGATAAATTTTTATATGTTAGATTTGATTAAATTATTTTTTATAATGTTTTAGATTATTTATTTCAACACATTTTTAATACATGTGATTGATGTGAACATTATTCCATTTTTAAATTGATGTGTTATGGAGTATATTGTATAATTTTTTTTGTAAATGTCCATCATGATTTTTTATGAATGTAATAATGATTTAAGTAAACTATTGAATGTGATATTTATTGATTAAGTCACATATAATTCATTCAATGAGAAATATAATTCATTCATCATATATATGATGTATAAAAGTAAAATGTAATTGATTATAATTATTCATATTTTACTATTACATTTTTCCTAATAGGTGTTATTGATGTTCGTCTGTGGGTGTAAGTGGAAGGTAGGGGTGGCTAGACTGGCTTGGATAACACCTACACCAAAATTATTTTCATTTGATATTGAATACATGGCTAATAACTCTTAGCATAATTCCTAACCTGCCTTTAACTTTATCTTTTATAATACTTGACCTTTTTGAATTAGATTATTCTTATACCTTTAAACTAACATTTAAACCTTATTTGTAAATTGATGTGTTATGGAGTATATTGTATAATTTTTTTTGTAAATGTCCATCATGATCTTTTATGAATGTAATAATGATTTAAGTAAAATACTGAATGTGATATTTATTGATTAAGTCACATATAATTCATTCAATGAGAAATATAATTCATTCATCATATATATGATGTATAAAAGTAAAATGTAATTGATTATAATTATTCATATTTTACTATTACATTATTCCTAATAGGTGTTATTGATGTTCATTTGTGGGTGTAAGTGGAAGGTAGGGGTGGCTAGACTGGCTTGGGTAACACCTACACCAAAATTATTTTCATTTGATATTGAATACATGGCTAATAACTCTTAGAATAATTCCTAACCTGCCTCTAACTTTATCTTTTATAATACTTGACCTTTTCGAATTAGATTATTCTTATACCTTTAAACTAACATTTAAACCTTATTTTTAAATTGATGTGTTATGGAGTATATTGTATAATTTTTTTTGTAAATGTCCATCATGATTTTTTATGAATGTAATAATGATTTAAGTAAAATACTAAATGTGATATTTATTGTATTAAGTCACATATAATTCATTCAATGAGAAATATAATTCATTCATCATATATATGATGTATAAAAGTAAAATGTAATTGATTATAATTATTCATATTTTTCTATTACATTATTCCTAATAGGTGTTATTGATGTTCGTTTGTGGGTGCAAGTGGAAGGTAGGGGTGGCTAGACTGGCTTAGATAACACCTACACCAAAATTATTTTCATTTGATATTGAATACATGGCTAATAACTCTTAGCATAATTCCTAACCTGCCTTTAACTTTATCTTTTATAATACTTGACCTTTTTGAATTAGATTATTCTTATACCTTTAAACTAACATTTAAACCTTAGTTCAAACCTCTCTCTCTCTCTCTCTCTCTCTCTCTCTCTCTCTCTCTCTCTCTCTCTCTCTCTCTCTCTCTCTCTCTCTCTCTCTCTCTCTCTCTCTCTCTGAAATGGGAAAGTATTGGAAATTTCTATAAAAGTCTAAGAAAGGATATTTAAGTTGAACTAGTAAAATGGTTCTTACTTTTGAAATATGTCATAAGGATTATTCGAATGTAGGGAAGTGAAATACATAGTCTTTGAGAAAACTTGGGAGCAGTGGTATGGAGTTAGAAATTAATCTTAGTTGATAATTATTATGAAATAATGTTACTGCACCTTAAAATGGAGAAATGCATGGTAAAATAAAGGTTGTTTTGGGTTAATCTAACATAGAGGGTTGTCATTGAGTTGTATGTGAAGCGATTAGGTTTTTCTTAGGGGGTATGAGCAAGTGATAAGGATATGTCCTAAAAAATAGGACTAAACCATTATATAAACATATTATGGATTTTGAATAAAATACACATGATTTTTATTTGAATACCTACATTTGGTGTTAGAGAAAGTTTGAATAAGAGAAAACCATATTTGATAGCAAGGTTTGAGATTAAAGTAGTTCTATTATACAAGTTTTACGGAGTTTTGAGGATTTATCAAAGGGAAACTCCAATATTTTTCTTCCCAATTGATGAAAGTACTTTTTTAATTTTGTATGTAGCAAACAGTCATTGATTTTTTTAATGTTGATTAGAGTTTAGAGAGGAATATTTACATTGAAAATGGCATTCCAATTCATAGCATTATAAAAGACACATGAGTGTTGAATGAAAAGTAGCCTTACAAAGAAATCAATAACCATTATTTGTTTTTGTTGAAATATTAAAGGAAGCATCTATAGAAGTGACCAAATTCATATGGTAGAATTAAAGCACCATATAAAGGCATTTGAGAAAAAGTGTTGAATAAAGAGCAGAAGAGGAGTGCCAAGTGTGTGTAAGGTGTTTCATACCAACAAAAAAATAATATAGGGTGTGTCATGAATTTTTAATTTTTTATGAAACATCAATGACACTTAAATCATATCCACACAACCAAAGGCCTAATTATGGCAATTCATAAGTGGATGTATGCAAAAGAGTTTACAAACAAATATAAAATTAATAAATTATGGAAAATAAACCTATAGATTCTCCCAATGTTTTTTATTATTTTTTCATGAACAAATGCTCCTATAGTTGAAGGTGTGGGAATAGAGAAAATACATTTTAATTTTTTTGTTCAATGTGTTAACTGAGTTTGGGTGTGTGGGAAGCATGAAAATGTCGAGGCATTGGAAGAATCATTGTGTTCAAGTGTAGTTTTACCAAATAAATGCACCCACATCAAGTTAATGATTTTTTATATTAAATCCATAACTGTACTTGAAAAAAGGCATTTTAGCATAAAAATAACACTCACCTTCAAAAGTGTTTATATGAAAATCACCCAACAAAAGTTTTATAAAAAAAAAACTTATTTTATTGTTAAGTCTTAAAACTTATAAATATTTAGAAAAAAAATTATATTTTTATATAACATGAAATTTTATTTAGTAAATTATAAAAAATAAATGTTTTTTTAGTCCTATCCTAAATTATCAACTTAATTATATATATAATAAATGGGAACATTTCTTTGATAAAAATATTCTAACATAAGCCAAATAATAATATAAAACATCCAACAAAGGATTTCACTTTAGCTTTTATAGTGTGGTATGTTTAATCATTTTTATAGCCTAGGGTGTCTAGTTATATCCAAATATTTCAGTCATATTAATTCCATATATTTTAATCTAAAATGAGTTTAATTTTATAAGTAGTGTTCAACACCATTCTCAAGAACCGTGTAAATTTTGTCTTGCTTTTGCATGACTAGTTTTCTTGTTTTAATTATTTTATTTATGGTTATTTATTGTAAAATGATGCACTTTAATGAGACCCTGACATCCTTATAAACCTTTTTGATTTAGGGATAAGCTCTTATCCATATCACTAACATCATAGAACATGATAATAATATTGGAGAGTTCTATGTAATGTCTTTTTTCCATATGGCCATTAAGATCAACTTAGTTGAATGAACCAAGTTCTATAGGAGGATGGAGGAAGAATTATGATCTTGATTGTAATACTATATCATAAATTGGATTGTTGTTTTAGTAGCACCTTTTAATATTAATATTATTTAGTGAATCCCATCTCTCATTAAATATAAGATGAGTTCATTTGATGAGGCTCAGTCCCACCAAAGTATGAGATGGTGAGGCCAAACCCCATTATTTATTTTATTCAATGAGGCCAATCCCCACTAAGTTTAGCTAGTGAAAGGATTCCCACTATTATGTATGTTGAATAATTTAGTGTGTTCCTATCCCTATAGTTTATTATGTTGTAGATAGTTGTGTGTGTCCATGTTCACATAAATATGTGTGTATGGACAATAGAGTTCATCCTAGTCCATGTTTGATTCATTTTTATCAATGAATGAAAGTATGTTCTCATTCACCAATTAAATGTAACTATGTTGTATTGTGTGTGTCTTAGTCCTCATATAAATATATTTCTCTCACATTCTTAAAATTGTGTTTTAATAGGGGCAATGTTAATAAATAATGATATTATAACATAATATTTCTAAATGCATGGTTAAATAAAGGTTGTTAGGTATTTTTATATTTAAGGTGTTGTTATTGATTTTTTCACATAGATAATAGGATTTTTTTATGATATGCACAAGTGATAAGGATGTTTCCTAAAAAATAGGACCAAGATATTCTATAAATATATCATTAATTTTGAATAGAACACATACATTTTTTGTTTGAATATACTGTAATGTATATAATTAAATTATGGAAAACCCATAATTATTACCATGTAAAATTTATAAGGGGAAAGGGTTAACACGATTGTAGACATAATATAATTGAGCGTCATTATTATGTGGGATTTGTCATGTGAAGGATAAATATTAGTATTGATTTTGAACAGCCACAATAGCCTTGAATAATAGAGTTAAATTTTAGGAAATAAAATTCTCTTCACATTGCATCAATCATGGAGTAATATCAAGAAGGTATATGGTAGAAGAATTGATGAAGGGATATAATATAGGAAAAATGGAAATTAGAGGGATTAAACATACAAGTTATAAGAGAATGAATGGAGACTAATAATGGGGCTCAGGTTGGATATTTTAAAGGAAGATAGATAATGATAGATAGGAAATAAAAGGAGGAAGAAAGGGATAAATAGTTTTAGTTAAGAATCTCACCAAGTAACTACATTGCCCTGGTGTAGTTTGCTTTTAGATAAATGGAACAAATCTATATTATTATTGAGGTGTGAAATTGATTCAATATAAATGCAAATGTTGTATGTTATATGCTCAAAGCTTTGTCTAATTTTTTCATTTTTTTGGGTTTATTAAGTTACCAAGAAGATGACCATATTTATTATATGTAATTATATTTTTATATATTGTTAAGTATTTAAAGGATTATAGAAACTATGGTGTTTTTATGTATTACTAAAACTATTGTTAAAAGTTTCTATTAAACCATGAGATATGAATTTATACTTATTTTATGAATTTTAATTTAAAATTGGTCTAAAATATTTTTAAACCTATCTTATTCTACTATAATAAATTGGTGGTGGAGGTATTTAGAGTTGTGCATGTGGATTTTATGTTTTGATGTAAAATTCATAATCTTGAAATTGGCCAAGACATGGTAACTCTGACAGTACTCCCATTGCACTTGTGCCATACTTATATAATTTTTATAATTTCCTCTCAACCCTTTGGAAAGGTTTTTAGGGATAATTACTTATGCTAGTTACTTTTTCCTCTCCAAATTTATCTATGGTTGTATAGAGACTTGAGAAATAGTGTCCATCATAATGATTGAACTAGGCTACATGTATTACCCACCATAGAAACTCATTATAAATTTGTATATTCATATATTTTATTACACCTTTAGGCTCATTAAATTTAATTTTAAAAAATAAAAATATAAATAAATATATTATCAAAACTCAAAACACATTACTAAGCCCTCAACGAAAGATCTAGAGTCTTTGGTAATGGAAATCAATAAGGTTTGGCATTGTGATGATTGATGTTTTATGTGACAACCGATGGTTTGGAGATGGAAAGGGCCACCAATGGATCAATCATATTCACCAATATTATTTCATGATATAATTAATTTAATGGATTATAACAAATCATCATAATATTTGACACATTTTTCATATTGTCAGCGTTCAATATATGTTTCTAGTTTACACTTTGCATGTAATTTTAGATGTATATCCTATCGATATCTACATTGAATTTAATTAAGTGTAAAAAATTTCTATTTTCATTATTCAATCATGTTTAATTCATCTCATGGTGATTGGGAAACACTTTTTATCTCTCTAAAATATGAACACATTATTTCTTATATGAGTGTTATGATATAAGCAGGCATTATGGTAAATTATCAAAAGATTGAACCTAATGGTATTCTATGATTTTCCTTATGTAAAATATATTAAATATTTGTATTGATAATTTATCATGGGTTATTTGATATCAGATAATTACTTACACTATTTATTGATTAGTGTATGTACAACATACCCTATAATGAAAAAAAATAAAAATGGAAATCATGATCATACCACCTGTGATGGATTACATTGAGGTTCGATACTTGAAAAAAGTATTTAAAATGTGACATGAATTATTGAAAATAATTTTTAATTTAATTTCAAGAAATGGTTGTTATATAATGTACGTGAAAACATAATGGTGGGTAGATGTTTTTTTTGGACTTGATTTATTATAGTATTTGCAATCTTGGGATTTTTGTTATGTTTACCCAATATAAATTAAACATGATTGATTTAGTAGGTTTGCACCTCTTTAGTGGAATTGACCTACTAAATAAAGAATTAATACTTATATATGTTATCATAATGAAAAAATACCATCAAATGTGTGATTTTATTGTAAAAAAATTATAATCATGAGCATTAAAGGTTTGGAAAATAGAAAACTTGACAACTACAATATGTTTTGAGATGACGTAAATGTTATATCTCTTTATTTGGGAGTTGTAAATTTATTTTATTCTTTACTACCATTATATCACTCTTGTTGATCCTCATGAACATGAGGTTATTTGTTTAAATCTCTTACAAAATGAAATGTATTGATAATGCATTTATAGCAAGAAATTTCATTTTAGTTCTTTGGTTGCATGTGATGACTATGAATATTTTGTGCTTAAATAATGTTGGAGATATATTTATATAACATTTTATTTATATTTTCAAATTTTATATTGATTTAAATGTATTCATGTATATTTATATATCCTTTTATTTCTCTTTTCATTTTTTGTATTGATATCCATAATAAATTATGTCATGCCCAAAATTTTCATTAAAAAAATCCAAGTAAACCATGGTAATTTTTTTATTAGTTCATTTATTTATTTATTATGACCCTACAACAAATGTCACAAAGAAAGTGTGATGTGAAACTGAAGTACTAATATATCTGACAACATTAAAAAAATGTATCTGGTTCAATTAACCACATGAAGTAATCATTCAGATTTATAAGTAGAAAAACATTAATTCATTTATTAAACATTTAATACTTGATTAAATTAATTTCCTTATCAATTTCAATAAGAATGCATTATGTATGATTTTTAAGTAGATAGTTCTACACCAATTTTTTTCACAATATCAACATACAAGCATTAAAAGACCTAAGTTATAAGTTATACTTGATAGGGTTACCACAACATGGAATTTGAAAAAAGGGGATCAATTACAATTCTTAGTCAAACATCACTTCAAGGGAACAAACAACAAATAAAGGTGTTATTCTACTATAATCAATGCATAGGATAATAAACATCATCTCATAAAATGCATATTAGTAAGCTCAGTAGTACTTAAGACTTAGATTGCACATACATGTTTTATTTAATTCTTATACCAATGATCCTTGTAAAAGATTATTATCTTGAATTGAGGGTTAACAATAAGATAACTCTAACCTAATTTAATCCCTATAACATGATGCCCCACTAAACTAGGATATCCTACATATCTACTCCTTAAAATTAGGGTCAATTATAGTTCTCCATTTTAATGAGTGAACCATATCCTCCATGACATGTCATCTCAATAGGGATTGGGTAACTAATCCAAAAAAATGGATAAAGATTATTGTAATTCCAATGAATTTCTATACACTCTAGACATGAAACACAAGAACATTAATGGATTTCTTTCATTAAACCTTAACTTTTAATTCCATCCTCAGGTGTTAGTGAGAGAGATATATAAGGTAATTCAAACTTCCTAGTTCATTGTGCTCTCACAAAATACCATCTCACACTATTAAGTTATAGTGTTGTTAGAATCATTAAGGAAACCTATATTTTTTAGTCATTAAATATTTACTAAGTTTCAACAACTTTTAACCTCATATTGCTATGAGTAACTCTGTCTCTCAATCATTTTATTTTATCAAAGGTTATGATCTATTTATTTATTATTGCATTTCAAATCTTTACTCAATTATTATAATAATTTAGGTCACCACTTATTTATATTATTATAGCCACACACCTTACTCCCTAAAAATTTAACAAGGTTTATAAGTACATTTAATGCACATGGGAAAGAACCCTAAATGTTAGTCATTATTTCCTTCACTCACTCCCCAAGTTGTTTACATATCATATTATGTGAACTTGTATAAGTAGAATCAGTGTTATAATTATTTCACCTATTTTCAATCACAAGAGTTTTTCCTTAATGTAAAATCAATATGCCTTCACCACACAATCTCACAATGTCCACTTTCATAGTTACCCTCATGGATAACATTACATCCACTAACTAGACCACACACAGTTAGTTATCACCAAGGATTAAAAGAAACACCCTTACACACAAAATTATGGCTCATTTATAATTCCCAAATCCAAGTAAGGTAAATATGTTTTATTATAGTTACACACCTTAACTATACGACCAATAACTATCTTTCTTATGCCTAACATAGAGCAACTAAAAAACTATTTAAATAAATTATGTTTAAAGTAAATAATTTTAAATGAGGTTTTAAATGAATTCCTATGCTGACAATTTTGAAAATAGTCACCAACCAATTTTATTTATCGCATAATGGACTAAACAATTCACAAAAGTAGACAATTCTGAATAACATTTTGTAAATTATTTTAGGCTAGTAGAATGCAAATGAAATGTTGTTTAATTAATTAACAAAAATGATCAATAAATTTATTCTATGATTCCTCTTAATTTTTTTATTAGATACAGTAAAAATAAGTTACCTATACATTTTATCTATGAATTAAACACTCCATACTTACATAGGTAAATATAAATTTTAAAACAACATTTTTATACCAATTCCAGTTAATAAAGTGTTCACAAAAAATAATTAAATAAATTTTTAGAGCAAGCAATAAATTATTCTAAAATTTTGATCATACTTTCTAAGCTAAGGAAATTATAAGTGTAACTTTACATATGTTTTTGTGAAAGTATGTTTAAAAATACTTAACATTCTTTGACAAATTTTACAAGCTAAAAACTATACTATAAATTTCTCATGAAATTGATTTTGAAATTTTTATAGTTTTATTTGAAAAACATAATAATAAAACTATTTAACTATTGAACTAATAATTCTAAGAAGTTTAAAATTTATTTTACGATATTTATTTTATACCAGTTCTAAATCAAATTTTATGAGCTATTAAAGTGCATTTGGAAATACTTTTTAAAATTAACCCATTTTAGTTGTAGTAATTGGTAATTAAATTTATTTAATCATTGATCCAATAATTATATCTATATAAAAAGAAGTTTAAATCTTAGATTTAGTAAATTTTAAAAAAACATGTGGGTGTGTATGCAAAAGGAAATGCAACTGATCTATTAATCAATCCTAACTCAGAGAAGATAAATCCTACTTACACTTCTAATTGCTTGTACATTAGATATTTGGGATCATAACCAATATCGATCTACTAGACCTAATCTAGGGATCTATTACTATAGTAACATCACTAGAGAGGGTTCTAAAGCCTCTAGTCAAGAAACACTGTGAAATAACCCTAGCCAGGTCCTATGTTTTTATATTCACAGTGTAAATTATAAGTAAATTAAAGTCTAATCTGGTGCTCACTAAAGCTTGTGGGACAAAGTGGGGGTAGTAAACAAAAAAATAAACATGCATAGAATATATATACTCATATAAATATATAGTAAATATTAATGCATGGGAGATAAGTACAAATTCTAAGCTATCTACTCTTATAAAGGAGGAACAAAGTTAGGAATACTTACATTTGAAGATGAACCTGTCAAGCCTCAATCTCTCCCTTGGCCAGGGTGCTTCTCAAAAGGTTATTTTGTATGTTAAAGAAACTAAGGATGTATAATGAACTGTGGTTTATCCAAGTACATCTTAATGGATCCTAAGTTTTTACAATACAAGATCCATATCTCCAAAGAAAGCATTGAAACTCTAAACTATGCTCCTCAAGTAGAATGGTAGATAAGCAGATGTACAATATAATATTCTTATTCTTCTCTTCCTCATAAATGGTGGAAATGTATGTGTATATATAGTTGGATCTAACTTTAAACCTTTCAAGAATCTTAGTTGATAGGGTCAGCCCAATCAACTATGTATTTTTATTTACTAAAAATAAGTTAGGTCTTGGTCTAAGTTGACTAGATCTAATCGAGATCTATTGAATATAAGGTCAATGGGGTTGATAGTGTAACATAATTCATCAAAAATGGTTTTAGGTTTAGGAAGGGGCTAATGAAGGTGGTGAAATAATATATGAGTGTGAAAGAGAGTATTCAAGTCTTAGTGAAGTGTGTAAGAGAAGGTTGGACTGATAGTAAGTGGTGGTATAGGGGACAATAATCCTGTGAAGGACCAATGGTCTGTCCACCCCTTTCCTAATGCATCCTTTAAGAGATAAATCATTAATAATTGATAAAGTTTTAAAATATTATGTGTATACATATGCCACACTCTAAGCTCATCACATGTCACATAGGTGTAATAAGAGATGGTGCTTCAAGAAAAGAACATAATAACACATAATGTTGAGGCTAAATAAATTGTAGTAAGAAGAAAATAAGGTAAATGAAGGGATAGAATTGAAAAACACACATATTTACTTACTCTGATGCTTTATATAAGTAATTAAGTGAAAGAAATGTGAATGTGTCCAATGTCAGGAATATTAGGCAAACCTTTAGAAATTAGCAAAAAATCAAAAAAATTGCAAAAAATACATGTAATAGGTGAAAAGATTCTCTACAATGTTAGGATTCTAGAATATATTATGGTTTGAAAAAACATCTAGTAGAAAAAAAGATATAGTTAAAAAATGGAATCTAGTTGTAAATATTTGATAAGTAAATAATTTTGAATAGTAAATGTAAATAGGGTAAAAATAATTCATTTGTTATTTTTATTATTTTAAGAAAATAGAGATTTGAGAGACCCAATATGAGACTAGAGAGACACCATGGTGAGGAGATGATATTTGAGATAAGGAGGATGTTTGGAAATCATAATGAGTATAACATAGGTAAACAATCATGAATTATAAATATTTTGAGTTATTTTATTTTAAATTGAGTTAGATATAAAAAATTTGACTAGTAAGCAAAATCTAGACATTGAAACTAACCCTAAGAAATGTTTAGGTAGACTAGGGGTAAAATGGGGTACTAGATAGGAAGAATTCAGACCAATAAATGCCTAAGGTATTTATGGTAAATGATCAAAAATTCATTGTAAATAAAGAATAGAGCTGACCTGGTTGACTCAATTTGAAAGGTGAGCAAAAGTTAGATGGTTAACTGAGTAGAATTAGACTAACATATTATTGTTAAAGGTGATCAACTATGTAGCAGTAGGCTGATGCATTCTGAAATGAAAAGATAGATGATTGTGTACCTTTTGGTTGTTGTAGTTTGTAGTAAGTAAATGATATAATTTGTTAAATAGGGTTGATTGTGTACCAGAAAGCTGATGTAGTATGTTAGAGCTGAGAAAGGGCCCATTTAATATCAAACATGTCAATTTAGTTTGAAATAACAAGGGTCAATTTAATATCAAATGGGTTGATTGTGTGTAATAAGATGAGTACAGGGTTGATTTAGTATCAAATGGGCTGATTGCATAGAAAAATCAAAAAACATAAAAAAATAAATCAAATCAATTGTGAAGTAGTTAATTTGTGAATTTTTAAGAATGTATTATAATTATTTATGACATAAATATTTGATATATCTTTTGTTGTTTGATATTTTGTAGAGACACCAGAATATTGGTACCTGGTAGATGTATCATGGCTACCATTTGATGGGCATGGATAGAGTTCAATTGGTCACCTTGGGTTTTGGTAGCATAATGGAGATGAAACATACCCCTTTGAGTTTTGATCTCATTTTCATGTTCCTAGGATCATGGGAATGGTTAACCAACACTTTTCAATGGAAGGTGGATGTAGACACCATTGAGGTGGGTATCACTCAAGAAGATGTCCATGCATTGTTTTAAATTTTAATAGGTAGGACACCAGGGATTACTGATACATTAAAGGATGAAGATAAGACACAAGAATTAGCCTAGTGGACTACCTACTCAAATAGGATTAACCTTGAGTAATTCTTACATATGTGCTCTATAAAATATTACTTTATGTGCTTCAAATATGTTATCTATAAAGTAATAACATATTTGAGTAATCTATAAAATATTTTATGTGATTCTAAAGATATCTCTAAAAGAATTTACTTAAGAGATAATTCTTTTTTAGAAGCAACTAAACAGGGAAAAGAAAAATTCTCAAATGTTGTTATTAATAATATTTTTTATGTATCTTAGATTAAAAATAATTTACTATCTTGTTCTCAACTTACAACTAACAATTTCATTATAAAATTACTTAAAGATAATTGGTCCATTAGAAATCATTTTGGTTCTTTGATTGTTGGTGTTTAAAAGAATGGTTTATATATCTTTTCTCCTTCTTCTACATATTTTTTTCATCACATAGTAATAATGAATCTCAATTATGGTATGAAAGATTAAGACATATTAATTTTATAATTTTACATGATATGTCTACAAATAATATTATTGTTGGAATTATTTATATCCCTTCTCATCATGAAACTTGTGAGGGTTCCACGTACTTGGTAAGCAACATACTAACCCCTTTCACAAGAATCATGATTCAAATTCCTTACATTATTTAGAATTGATTCATAATGATGTTATAAGACCTATTGAATTTGTATCTCTTAATATTTTTTTGTATACTATTACTTTTATTTATTATTACACTAGAATGATCCAGTCTTTTTTCATTAAAAAAAATTTGATGTGTTGTCTAAATTCAAGGAAATTAAAGCTAGTGTTGAAAATGCATCATATTTTTCTATTAAGAGACTAATAAATGATAATTATATTGAATATGTTATTAAAGAGTTTTATTCTATTTATATTACTTATGGTATTCAAAATGAACTAACAACTCCTTATTCTCTTCAGCAAAATGGTATTACTGAAAGGAAAAACTGCATCATCATATAAATGGCTAGAACAATGTTGTAATCTACAAATATTCCTAAGTTTTTATGGGTTGAATCTATGAGTACCGTTATTCATATTATGAATAGATTCCCTATCAAAGCCTTACATCTTTCTAACCCTTTATAAATTTGTAATAAAAATAAACTTAGTGTGGCTCATCTTAGGATCTTTGGTAGTCATGCTTCTATCTTTATTCCTAAAAATAAAAAGAAACAAGATCGATACCACTTCATATTATTAAATTTTTGTAGGTTATGGAGGTAAGATAAAAGGTTTAAGAGTGTATGATCCCTCTAAACATTAAATTATTGAGAATAGGAATGTTCT
The DNA here is from genome assembly GCA_037957365.1 of Torreya grandis. Taxonomy (NCBI): domain Eukaryota; kingdom Viridiplantae; phylum Streptophyta; class Pinopsida; order Cupressales; family Taxaceae; genus Torreya; species Torreya grandis. The sequence goes on along the minus strand of JARHVA010001364.1, from coordinate 2,026,384 downwards.
TATCCTTGAAAAAACCTTTTTTAAGCCCTCTATGGAACCTCTTCAGCTTTATTTTATTAATGAACCTGACTCTCATATTTTTTCTAGTGATGAAAGAGATGATCTTGTATAAGTTGATCCAATTTTGGATAACTTAGATTCTGAGGAACCCCTTAAGTTTCATATTCAATCTAAAATATCTAAATGGATAGAATCCTTAACTCAATATTCTAATGTTGATAATCTTAATAAATTAACTAAAAGTCAACATTCTTATCATGTATTAATGACTATATATGAATATAAACCTCAATTATTTGAATAATCCACTCAAGATGATAGATGTAATATTGATATGCAAGCTAAATATAATGCCTTAATTAAAAATCAGACTTATGATCTTATCCCTCTTCCACCTAAAAAGTATATTGTCAATTGTAGGTGGTTTTATAAGATCAAATATAAATCAATTGATAAAATTGATAAATTTAAAGCTATATTATTTGCTCGTGGGTTTACTCAAAAACTTGATATTGATTATGTTGAAACCTTTGCTCTTGTATAAAAAATGAGTACATTTTGACTTATTATTGCTTTTATAGCCCAAAATGGTTGGGTTATCCACCAAATGGATGTCAAAAATGCATTTTTAAATGGTGATTTAGAACCAAAAATCTATATAACTTAGCCTAAATGTTTCATTAATCTAAATAAATAACATTATGTATGCAAGTTAAAAAAATATTTGTATGATTTAAAATAAGCTCCTCAAGCTTGGTAATCTAAAATTACTTTTTTTTAATAAAAATGGGGTATTTATAACTAATATTTAGATAATGATCTATTTTTTAAAGTTGAAAATGATCATTTGATTATAGTTATAATATGTTGATGATTTTTTTATTACTAGTGATCTAACTAGTTAAAATCATAAATATAAGGATAAATTAAGTCAAATATTTGAAATGATTGATTTAAGCATTCTACATCATTTTTTAGGAATAGTTATATTTTAAGATAAAAATTAAATTATTGTATCATAATCTCAGTATGCACATAATATTCTTGTTAAATTTAACATGCTTGATTGTAAATCTACCACTACTCCTATTGAAGTTGGTATTAAACTTGATCCTAAACTTGCATGTGAAAAAACTAACCCTACTTTGTATAAATAGATTATTTCAAGTTTGATTTATCTAACCATTACTAGGCTAGATATTTCTTATGTTGTTAGTGTTGCTTCTAGATTTATGTAGGATCCTTATTTGGATCATTAGAAATTAGCTAAATGTATTCTTTGCTATATCAAAGGAACTATAAACTATGATTTATTTTATTCTTCCATTGATAATTTTAATTTATATGGTTATTGTGATGTTGACCATGATGGTGATACTTTAGA